>OY101121.1:122221-332221 GCA_956465555.1 Nitzschia sp. pyKryTriq1 | reverse complement strand
AAAGAAACCACCATGAAGAACAGCCTTTCGATTTCGTTCATCCTTATCCTAAGTCAAATCCTCGGCAACCATGCCTTCTTGAGAGGCTTGCGACGAGGGTCGAATAAAGAGGAGATTGGCTCTTCTTCTGGGCAAACACCAGAGGAGGCTTTGCTACTACTACTAGTAGCGGGATCCTCGGAGGACCACAACAACGGAGCACGACATCTCGGAATGAATAAAAAAATGGGTACCAATAAGGATTCTTCTCCAGAGGAGCCTTCCAATGCACCTTCACTTCAACCTGCTCCCAAGCAGGAACAAGAAGAATCTACCGGAACAGACAACAAGGGGAAAATGAAAAGGAAAAAGAAAAAGTGCGAAGATTCTTCCCTCCAATGTAAGAAGGATGATGAATGCGAAAGCAACATGATATGTGAAGAGAAATGTTGCGTGGTCCCAAACAACAATGATGATGTCACTACTTCGCCGTCCGCCCCATCTCTGGAGCCGTCGTCGGATCCAACATCGATGCCCAGCCAAGAACCATCCTTCAAACCAACAGGAGCACCAGTCTGCGATCCACATCCCGCCGATGCTCCCGTGCTATTTGCCGAAGAAAAAGACATGGTATATGGCTCCTACCTGAACGGCCCATTCGCGGGGCAGCAACATTCTTGGGCGTGGCCCGGATCGAATTCAGCATGTACCTATCCACGTGGTGAGGGGACAGATCAAGAATCCTGGGAGCCATGCGCCATCGACTCTGCACATCACAATAGGACCATGGCCTTCTTTTCGTACTACCAAGATTTCCAACTAGAACTGGACAACGGGATGCTAGGATCCATGAAATTGGGGACGAATGCGTACAGTTGTATCGATGAGGCATTTTCCTTCTTTCCAGCAGGAAACAATGGGGTAGCTTGTACGGCTCCTCCAGATACCTCAAGCAGCAGCGATGGTGGATATGGTGTTCGATTAGTAAAATCGGGCCGGTATCTGCATCATTGGTACTTTCAGTCTCTCACCTGTGATGAAACAAGCACTGTTCGAATGGAGCTCAAGGTGACCCCCGATTGTATAGAAGCCTATCTCATCTCGGAAAATGGGTCGCCCGTCCAATGGATGGTGCATGGAGTCTCCAGCGGTTTGAGCTCTGGATACGCGGCGCTCTCATATTGCGTTCATTGCGATGAAGGTCAGCAATGGGATGCAAGCTTTTCTGACTGTAGGATTGTGGAGACGCCCGTTCAAGACGACTGTTGCATGCTTGGAGTCAACATGTGCGGGTCCACTGGACCTACCAAGGACTGCTCAGTTCCGATTGTAAGTCCTCATTCCAGTGATATGACATTCACCATTGATGAATCCCCTCCCGTCAACTGGATGGAAGGTGAAACCAAGCTAGTCATTCGGCGCTTTCATCATTTTGCTTGGAGTGGGTGGACATCGTTTATGTGTGTGGGCAACACCACCCATTCTGGCGACGGCTTGGCAGGTGTATGGCCACCCGTGGGTACCAGCCTCACAAGCTCATGTTTGACCGACGCAGGAATAAATCAAACGTTGGTGGCACAAGGGGCGTTTGTACGGAGCGGTGGGCACGACGGGAGCTGCCCTGACGGTTCCGTTGCTGTCAAACTGTCACTCGCATCTAATGTAATCCGACCATTTGAAAATTCGGGAGATCGGGGAACTCAATCTTCCTGCACTCTCAATGTCAATTATGACAATGCTGTGATCGTACCATCCGCATTAGCCATCCGAGGCGATGGCCACAACATATTGGTCAAGGTACCACAATACAGCGCTGACATGCTGGTCAATGACGAAGTGACGGTCCGCGCCATGAATGCAGCCGTCGCCACAACAGAAGACTCAGGATGGAGAAAATTAAAGTTGGAGTTCCACATCGATGGCCCAACCGGTGTCACCGGTATCGGAGCATTCTTACAGGATCCGGACACCAAGCTACCGCTAGGGATCCATGTCCAAATGAGCAAGAATTGGCACTCCCGGCCAGAAGACCGTCAGCTGTACGACTCTTCCTGGTGGACTGGTGTGGTCCATGTTCGCGTACCTCCTTCGAGCACAACTTCCTTCCAGTTGGTGATTGTCTCGCAGTATTTTGGTCCGCTGCATGGTGTCTCCCACTCACAGCTCAGTCTTGTTGGCTGGGGCACGAATGGACTGTGGGAAGAGGTCGGCCTAGGAAGCAATGGCGAGTCCATTACGTATGAGCCAGACCCACACCATCGACGCAACACGATTTTGGACACTCGGCCCTTCTTGACTTGCCGAGAGAGCGTCACCGGACCCTGCGGTGGAGATCCCGATCAGACCGGTTGGACCGATAACCATGGCGGTTCCGATTGGCTCAGTGCTACAACTCATGATGGCTTTTATCAGTATCTGGTAAACAACACTGCCTTGCATCAAATGAATGGTCCTCGTCTCACGAATGCCACCTACGCTGCCAGTACTGTGGACGGGAATTGGCACGTTCAACGAACTGCTAGTACATGGTCGACTGACGCCACTGTCAAGCACTTGCACAGCTTTGAGTACACCGTCCAGCAAGATATTGTTGGAAATCCGTACAAGCGCTTTTCTCTCTTTATGCTTGGAACCGACAATTATAATTACATGGAAGAGCCTCATTTTGTGCAAGGGATCGGCTCGGCCTCCGCTTCGGATAGTAAAACGTACGCAGAACTCAACCCCACTGGTACTGTCGGAAAGTTTCAGTACTTTCCTGACTACATTCATGCGGAGGCCCCAGCTGGCTGTGGTCAGCCCGAACAAGTCTCCGACTCGTCCTCGTGTTGGTTTGGAATGTTGACTCCGGCAGGTTCTCAAGAGAAACACGAAGCACATCGTGGACTCATCGTTCGGAATTTCAAAGCCCGCCTGAATGGAATTGAGTGGCCTCCTGCCGCCGGTAGTACTACTACTGATACCGAAAGTCCATTTACCTACAGTATCCTCCGCAATCGAGAAGATACACCGGCTCGACTGACCTTGGAAGTCAGTCTGCCAACATGGTTTTTGAGAGGCCTTGCCGATGGCACGGCCCAATTTTTGAAAGACGACTATATCCGCGGCGATATCGAACAGCTGCTGCCTCCTCGCGAAAGCGCAGTATACTATGGAGATTCTCAACGCCTCCGTAGCTGGTATACTTCAGCAGATGTGGCATCCGATTACTCCAATGCGTGGAACATTGTAGCTCTCGAAGCCCAGCGAGGCGACGATCTTAGAGTAAATGTCTTGGAAGGAAGCCTCGAACGAAAGTATCCTCCCCGGATTCACGTTGCCACATCTTCATCATCCACTGATAACACGGCAAGATTCAATTTAGACACGATCGCCAACGACTGGCCAGGTGTCGTGCCCATTTCAATTACGGGTGTACAAGCCCCAGATTTTGTTTTTGGTGGTGTTACCCCCTCTTCGACAGCAGCAATTGCTTCCACGCACCGACTCTACCGATGGAACGAGACAGACGCCGCATGGCAAGTATTCGGTATATTGGAGGTTGGAGGAAAAGCGGATTTTCAATTGGACCGAGAGGTCTCGGATGGATCTTTTACTTTCACCTACAGCCTGCGCCTGGAATTTGATAATGTCCAAACCTGCGAGCAATTCGCCTTTGGATCCGCCCCCCCTGCTGGTAATACTCCCAATGGCGGCTGCGCCGCCAGCAGCATTATCATCTTGTAGGTATTCGTATTCATAATAACATAAAATTCAATAAATCATCGTTTGACATGAATTCTTTACTGCTGTCAATGCACCGACGATCGTAGTGATGGCTCGACAGAAGGCAATTGTCCGTCTACATAATCTTGGCCTCGAAGTTCCGGAATTGTGCAAGCACTCTTCACCCCATCTGCGGTTCCCCACGACTGCTCGTCGGCTGACGAATCATTCCCATGGTGCGGTTGCAGCAAGTTAGTAGCCTCTGAGGCCGCAAGGATGCTAAGCAGTAATGCAACCAAAGAGAGATAGAAAGACTTGTCGACGCAGCATCGCATTATCAGCCCGGTGCAGAGATATATGACGCGATGTTCTTGAACAAAACGCATAACACCATACAGTATTTTTTGTTCCCATCTCCCATGCGCATCCGCATCACGCGAATAAGACGCTGCGATCTACTAGGAGTCGATATAGTCAACGCAGGCTGGCCGTCGTCCGTCGTCCAAGAAGATATCAATGCTGGAATCTCCAATAGCATTGCGCGTTTTGGATGAGATAGCTGTAGCAGATCGACTCCTTATGGACATTGCCCTCCCATTCGGCATCCAAACCAAAAGGCCCTCGGGGATACGGTCCCTGTTTCCAGAATTCGGAAAAGGACTCGCGGAGTGTTGGGGGGATTCGAGATTAGCTCTGGGATCATCGCCGCCGCCGCTGCCGCTTCGAAAAAAACCTCGTCAAATTGTATATACTTCTTTCGTCTTGCCGCTGCTGCTGCTAACATCGCTTCTTGATCGTACACATAATCCATATTCCACAAGGTAGCCAATCGATGTGCTGCATCGTGTTCTCCCGCCTCCTCGAGTCGCATCAAGGCAACGATTCGAATTTCTTGAGAGGCATCTGGCAGCGCTTCCTCCTCAAGAGTAGTAGTAGTAGTAGTAGTAGTAGACACGGGGTTGGATGTAGCAGTAGCAGTAGCAGTAGTACTTGTATTGTCTTGTTTGACTTTTTCCACTGCCCGGTCCAACCGATTCACCTGCCGTTCAATAATGGGCGATTGACGTTTGTATACGACCTGAGAAATAGTATCACAGGCATGCTGAAATCGAGCCATGACAAAGCATGATCGACCCCCACAACTGTACAGATTGGTAGCCAGGGAATCGTCCCGACGGTAGGTTAGGTACGTTCTTCCAATGCGGTATCCACCAGAAATTCGACCGCCCGCGAGAGAATTCAGGCGATATTGTCGTCCTTGTTTCGGTGCTTATTGTTTTCTTTTTCCAAACTGACGAAACAGTCGTAGCCAAGGCACTGGCGCCAGCTTGGGCACCACCTGAAGAGTGGATGATGACATTATTTTTCGTCGACGTATTTTTATTAGTAGGAATCAAGGCCAAGACACCAAATACTAAAGATATAGCCAATGCATTGGAACAGCAGATAACAACTGGGACTATTATCACCAGTCGCTGTACTGACAGAGCTCACGGGTGGTATCTTTTGCCAAATTACAAAGACGGCTGGATGCATTCGAATGTTTGTCATTCGTGTCCAATGATGTTTGATGATGGCGGCGGCGGCGGCGGCGACGTGGTGGTGGAAGATGCACGTTCCAGAATCTCGCAGGCTTCCTCCACCCACAACAACTCCTGCTGACCCTGATTGTCACCTTCTTCGGGTATTAGCAAAAGTAGTGTACCCATACATCGGAGCGACTAGAAGTATTCAGCAAGGTATCGCATGGCTTGAGAAAGAACGAGGCGATACCGATTGTGATGAAGTATTAAAAATATAAAGAGGTGGGCTCTTTGCTGCGTGCTTTGTGCATAATAATAAGAGCGCGCATAGGCGGATAATACTGCGGTAATCGCGGCCAAAAGCGCGCAACAATTTCTCCCTCCGACGTACGGCATATCACCGTTTCTATGTGCGCCATAGAACGAAAAAGTATCTTTGGTTGTGACCGATCATCACAACAAACAACATCATCATCGATCATCATTCCGAGGGGCTCGGGCTGGCTTGCATCTTATTATCAAACTCATCAATCAATCAATCAATCAATCAATCAATCAATCAATTCATTTATTTATTTATTTGCAATCATGGATGAACAAGGCAAACGAAAGAGAGATGGCAATGAGGCCAGCTCTGACGATGAAAAGAAACCTGCCGCCGTTGTCACTCCGCCCAGCAAAAAGCGGGAGCAAAAGAAGAATAAAAAGTGGGAAGACACTACCCAACTAATAGTAGCTCAAAAGGTCTGGTGCCAATTCCCTGCAGACAAGCAGTGGTATTGGGGGACCATATTGAAAAAATTCGTGGTGGAGCACGAGGAGGATCGACGATGGGAGCATTTTGAGGTAAGTTCGTTCAATCCAGTAGCATATTGTCCATTACTCACACGTTTTTAGATTCAGTATGCAGACGGTGATGTCGAAGAAAGTTTGGATCCCAGTAAGTTTGGGATCGTACCAGAAGAAATGGCAAGAGGCAAGCACCCCGACACACTTGCTGCTGCTGCTGCTGCTGCTGCTGCCGCTGGCAAGCAGGACGACGAGTCCATCAATTCGGACCGTGACGGTTTGTTCAGTGAAGAACAAGAAGACAACGAGTCCATCAATTCGGATCGTGACGGTTTGTTCAGTGAAGAACAAGAAGACGAAGAAGACGACAACAAGCCACATTATGATGAGCCCGAGGTTGTGGTGTATGCTACCCCAACCAAGATCCGGGCCAAACACTTCCTAACCTCGCCATATCTTGCAGATCTTGATGCAGATGACAATGGTGTTCCAGTGATTCGACTGGAAACCGACTTCATGTTTCTTCGCTGGATGTTTCCAGCAAAGGTTTTAATGCTCGAAGGCAGACTCTCAAATGCCGAAGAGTCTATTTTAGAAACCTACAAGCAAGGTGGGGCCACGTTTCAGCTGGTTTCAGTTCGGCTGGAGAAGAAGTCCAAGAAGGAAGGGTTTTTCCCTTCTACCTTCTGGAAAGGTTTCTATGTTGCTAGTGCAAGTCGGAGAGATCTCCAACTTGCACTTGAGAATCTTGGCAACTTTGCTAGTCTGCCAGCCGCGAAGGTTGCTTCGCGACTCGAGCTTTTGACCAGTCCTGTGGGGCAACATCGGCATTTTGTGCTGCCAGAAGGCAAATTTTCGCTTGTCGAAGAGAGGCACAATGTCGGATGCGGCTTTATCCCAAAGGCCTTAATGAAGGAACTCGTGGGTGAAGGCATATTTGCCTGCCAAGTCCGATGTGTGGTACCTTCTCTCGGCATCTTCAAAGGAATGTTGGTTGTAAAAAATGCAATCAGCAAGATTGAGTTTCCTGGATCGATGAAAAAAGTGCCAGAATCCTCAAAGAAACTCCCAAGAGATCACAAGCTCTATGGGAAAGGATCAATTTTGATGATCCAGTTGTTCCCCTCGGAGCATAACCGCAATCTTGAGAGGCTTTACAACCCCAATATTGACAAGTCTCCGCCACAAAGTTTTCAACGTGACTTGGTCGGCTTGCCCCCCATGGCCATAAACGTTCTCCTTGGACTGGGGGTCTCTTTGGACACTTTGCAATATTACAATGCTAGTGTTTCCCAAAGCATGATCAACTGCAGCCACTCCTACATTGTTGGAGTCGCTGATATGACGGGAACCATTCCACGTGGAAAAAGTTTTCCTTAGTGGCCTCGGGGTGTATGCGAAATGCCAATCTGGCTTGGAACGACAAGTTTTTGTTACTCGGAACCCGGCGACAGAGCCCGGAGACGGCAAAGTGCTGGGTGCAATTACCAGCAAGCCAACCAATATGAGAGAGGACAATTGGAAGCTCCTGCAGGAGCTTCCATTTGGTTTTCTTGTTTTCGGAGGGCCAAAACGTGAAGGAGAAATTTCGATCCCCGAGTCCATCGCAAATGGGGATCTGGACGGGGATCTTTACTTGGTCGCGTGGGATGAAGGCATCCTACGCGAAATAAACCCCACGTTTGTTGACAAGGTGAGTGCACCGACAGAGTTTGTCCCAGATTGCAATGATGCAATTCTGGGCAGCTCCTACCTTGATGACAACAAGGTGGAGTGGGTCGTGCATGAAAATATTGGCGAAGACCAATATTTATGTCAGCGTACGACGCCCCAGCTGGAAACCATTTCCATCAAAATTGGGAAATCGGATTTGCTGGAAAAAGTTGTAGACATTGAAGCTGTCGTATCCCACAAAGGGGAGGGCATCAAAACGATGGTCCTACTGAGATCATATTCGGGAGAAGAAAAGTTCCATTGGCTCTCCGAAAAAAAAACGGAGATCCCCGGCATGCTGTTCAATTATGCCAAGAAAAACAACTTGCTTGAGATGGAGGGCTGGAAGTGGCTGAAGACTCAGCTTCGAGATGCGGAAATCATCAATGTTTGCGGGCACAAAAAGAGGAGTGGTGGACCGGCGGAGCTATTGGTCCAGTACGATGATGGCGACAAAGAGTGGCGTCCAGCCAACGAGTTGGAACCGGAAAAATTGGACCATGCGAACAATGATGTTGTAGTCGAATATGTGAAGGAGCACAAGCTTCTTGGGTGGAGAGATTTGGCCTGGGTTTCTGCCTACACCAAAAAGGTGGAATGCCAGTGGCTTTCCACGGCTCAGCAGTATTTGTCGGACAGGCAACGGCTTTATACACTCGATCTACTTCGCAAGAAGCTGCATTCAATGTATAATAAGTTGCATCAAAAGAACGGGCCCTATGATGCTGATACTATATTGTTTGGTAGGGCCTACAAGTTGTCCAATGACATTGGCAAGCACGGAGGCAACGTCAGCCTCCCGTACCGTTTCAGGAATCATTTCTCAGCTGAACAAAGCAAGTATATTGACTTTACTTTCTAAGGCTGGCGATGGATATGATGTACATGATAAACTGCATATTTATAACTACTATCGATAAGATTATAACAACGGAAGTTGTCCGAATGATGTGTCAATAATTTCGTTAATGACCCTCCTAATCGACGCTCGTCGTCTGGGATACTCCTCCATCGTGGAACACGGGTCCTGGGAAATACTGTACATGTACTGCCCGATGTTGTTCTTTGAGTCTGGAACTGTGTCGGGAAGCAAGTAAGAGAAAAGGCACCAATGAAAAACACGCGAGTTGTTAATGCCATACGCGAGTTGTTAATGCAAACACCAACAACGCCGATGATCGGTGATACGCTTCGTATCCTCAGTACATACCTCATATTCCCCCCATTTGGCCCACGGGTAGACCCTCCAGGGCACGGTTCCATCATGATGTTGGGGGGCCAGCGCCTTGAGCACAAGGGACTCCGACCTTCCTGACCACATTCGTTTTATTGCTAACATCGCTTCTTCATCGTAAACATAATCCATATTCCACAGGGTAGCCAATCGATGTGCTGCATCGTGTTCTCCCGCCTCCTCGAGTCGCATCAAGACAAAGATTCGAATTTCTTGAGAGGCATCTGGCAGCGCTTCCTCCTCAAGAGTAGCAGTAGTAGTAGTAGTAGTAATAGTAGACACGGGGTTGGATGTATCAGTAGCAGTAGCAGTAGCAGTAGCAGTAGTACTTGTATTGTCTTGTTTGACTTTTTCCACTGCCCTGTCGACCTGATTCACCTGGCGTTCAATAATGGGCAATTGACGTTTGTATACGACCTGAGAAATGGTATCACAGGCATGCTGAATTCGAGCCATGACAAATCGTGATCGACCCCCACAGCTGTACAGATTGGTAGCCAGGGAATCATCCTTACAGTTGGTACCTTCTTCCAATGCGGTATCCACCAGGAATTCGACCGCCCGCGTGACATGGTCGTCATTATTTTTACGGTTCGAGGAGGAGTCCGCATCATCACGATCAGCTGCATTTTGGCAGAGCAATACGGCGGCGTGCCAATAATCCAACGAAATGGCGGCTTGGACCAAATCCAAAAGCGAGAGCGCTGCTGGACTGTTCTTGTTTTCTTGGCTGTCGGCATTATTTCCACTGGACGACGACCACGGTCGCACTCGAGCCGCCAATGCCATGATCCCCGATACGATTTGTTTGCGTCCTTCCCAGGTACTGCTTCGAGTATTGTCGAATACCGACGACGATTCTTGTTGTGGTTGTTCTTGTTCTTGTTCTTCTTGCAGAACTTGTATTCGTTCCAGGTCTTGCTGGATCACTTGTGCCACAAGACTTGCCAAACGCGGATATTTCTCGTTATCTTCAGTCAATTGAAAGGCAAGAGTCAACTGTGGAAGATGCACGTTCCAGAATCTCGCAGGCTTCTTCCACCCACAACAACTCCGTTTGATCCTGCCGGTGGCCTTCTTGTGGTATTAGCAAAAGTGCACCCATACAATTGAGCAGTGAATTATGGATTTGTTGTTGTTGTTGTTGTTGTTGCACCCACTGCGGATCCTCCTCGTCGTGAGACATGGTGGTGTCGGGAGTGAGGACGTCTTTGGCGGCGGCTGAAAAACCAGTAGGTTGTTATTGCCTTGGATCCGCCGAACAAAGGATGAGCGGGGTTGTGCCAAGAATGAGCTGTCAGCCGAAAGAGGAAGTAACGCCCACTGCCACGCTTGCCTCCAATAATTCACAGTCGACTGTGGCGTACTACTACTACTAGTAGTAGTAGTAGTAGTAGAAGTGGTGGTAGTGCTGGTCGTCCTGTAATATGAACGGTGCGGAGGCCGAAAGGCATGTTGCTGCTGCTGCTGCTGCTGCTGATGTTGATCGGATGTGAATAAGCAATCAGCAGTCACTTTCCATTAACCAGTGCCATGTGGTCATCGACTAACTGAATGACTCCGCTTTCTGTCGTGGCTTTTAAAGTGGTCGAAAGAGGATCATTGGCATCGGCATCAGCATATCCATGTGAATATTGAATAATCGTATATCAGTACTATTGTGCCATATCGCAGGCACTGATGTACCAGCCTTTGCGGCGAGCACCGCGGTAGATGATGATGCGTGCTAGCGTGATAATCATAAGCGTGAAGGATGTGAAGAAAAGTCAACGCAGGCTGGCCGTCGTCCGTCGTTCCAGCATGGAACCGACTTTGGAGAGGACGCTATGAAAGCCAATTTCGGCACCTTGGAGTGGTCGGAATTCACTAATTCTTCAACGTATCGAAACTTCAGTACAGGCGCCAACTTTTTCAACTAGTTTGAAAGAAATTGCTGGAACTCGATTTTTCGTCAAATTCCAGTGTTTTCCACGGTCAAGTCCTTCTACTACCTTGGACACTGCGTGTAGTAGAGGCGGTTGGATGTGATTCGACTCGATCGAGTGTTGAGACTGGCCGTCGTCCGTCGTTCCAGCATGGAACCGACTTTGGAGAGGACGCTATGAAAGCCAATCTCGGCACGTTGGAGTGGTCCGAATTCACTAATTCTTCAACGTATCGAAACTTCAGTACTGGCGTCAACTTTTTCAACTAGTTTGAAAGAAATTGCTGGAACTCGATTTTTCGTCAAATTCCAGTGTTTTCCACCGTGAAGTCCTTACTACGTTGACGGGTCAGTAGAGTGGGCAAACCTTCGACTCGATCGAGTAACGTATTCCACGGCGACGTGGATGTAGTCAGCCACCAATGCAAAAAAAGCGACAGTCGACGACGATGATTTTACATCGAAGAGCACCAGGACACAGCAACAACAACCACATGCGAATGACAACAGAAAGAGTCCTGGGCATTTTTGTTATTTTACTGCCCCACCTGGTTCTTGAATTCGCCAAGACGAAGCGGCTTACTTGCAGTTCTTCTTTGCTCAACTCTTCTTTCGCGGACGTTGAGCACTGTATTTTAAAGAACTGCCAGCACCATCGCCCCATTGGATAGAGCAACAAGAAGAAAGAACGAAACCACATTGAGGTGGTAGATGGTGTAGGCGCTGCTGTCCGGAAAATTGAATGGAATGGAATTTGGGTCCGCCGTCGGCGCACTCGTCGGCGGAACTCGTCGCGGCACCATCGGACAATCGGCCAAGTACGACTCGCGTCGGAAAGCAACACTACCACCACCGTCTTCTTCTCTGTACGGCTCATCTGCACCACCCATGTACAAGTAGTCGTAGGTGCCGCCGGCAGGATAATCTTCCCACGCTTGACGATAATATAGATCCAAAAATCGATCCATCCCCGGCTCGTTTAGACAATTCGAATAAAAGCCTTGGCCCCACGTCACAATGGCCATGGTCGTCCTCATTTCCGGGTAGGGAGTCAAAATCCAACGGAATCTGCCCGCCCAAGAGCGGGCAGCATCTTGAGTATCGTCTCCATAAAGAGGTTCATCGGGTCGGCTCCAGATATACTCGCGCAATCGGCACAAATCTTCGGGAGAAATACAAGGATGGTAGAGAAAGATCGCACCACCGTGTTTGGCATTTGGTAGCCATCGCTCTGGAGGAAGGAACTACATGATGTAGTGAAGCCATTGAGAGACAAGGTACAAATGAAATGAAAAGTGCGTGAGATGTTGATTGACAATAACGCAATGCTGCTGTTTTCGCCCGTACCTCATACTCCCCCCATTTGGCCCACCATGGTCGATGCCTGCCGATCATGGGAGGGGTACCAAGACCCTCCACCGTTCCATAGTTTTCATAAGGGCCGACGGGATGCTGGAAACAAACATGATATTGGGGAACCAGCGGCTGGGCCACGTTGACTACGCGTTGATCTGAGCAACGCGGCAGTGGCTTCCCCCCTCTCTCATCGCATATCGTGGTGTTGCCACGAGTATCCAAAAGGAAATCGCCGCAGCCCGACACACTTCGCATTTCGACAGGACATTCCCAGTCATCATAATCGTCCAAGGTAAGATCGGTATCATTCAAAAAGTCCAAATCAACATCAATCGGTCTTTCTTTCCAGGGATCACATCCCACTTCCCAGCTGGACGGGTGAACGAGCGATCCGTCTTCGTTGATATCTCCTCCTTGCTCAGGAGGCAAGAAGAGGGGTTGAGCAAAAGCTGTTCGCCGTGGACACAGGACAGCGGATAACATTATGAACCATACATATTTCATCGCCATCATGATGGAAGGTACGTTGGTGTTGATGTCGGTGTTGATATGTTCTGATGTTGTGAAAATGACACAAAATCTGGCTGCTTTGCCGCTTTTGCTTCTTCGATCATCGCGATCGGGCGGGGGGCGGGATTTTTTGTATCCAGATTTTTCGAGCCGGCATGATCTCCCGCCAAATTTCATGACTATGGACTGTCCTTCAGAACTGGATCATTCGTGTTCATGAAAGAAGCCAACTTACTATTCATAGCGCTATCGCGTGCTAAGATATAAAATAATGTCGATTACTAGCGATAGCGTGCTCGAATATAAAACAATGGCTATTACTATCACTATCGAGTGAATGGAAATAAAATAATGTCTATTACTACTAGCACTATCGTTTGCTCGAATATAAAATAATGTCAATTACTAGCGCTATCGCGTGAATGAAAATGAAATAATGTCTATTAGTAGCGCTATCGCGTGCTGGGATGTAAAATAATGGCTATTACTACCGCTATCGCGCGAATGAATGTACAATAATGTATATTACTAGCGCTATCGCGCGAATGAATGTACAACAATGTCTATTACTACCGCTATCGCGTGCTCGAATGTACAACAATGTCTATTACTAGCGCTATGGCGTCAATGAATGTACAACAATGTCTATTACTACCGCTATGGCGTCAATGAATGTACAACAATGTCCATTACTACCGCTATCGCGTGGATAAAAATAAAATAATGTCTATTACTAGCGCTATCGCGTGCTCGAATGTACAACAATGTCTATTACTAGCGCTATCGCGTGGATAAAAATAAAATAATGTCTATTACTATCGCTATCGCGTCAACGAAAGCTCCAGCTATTCGGGGGATAACCTCTTTGGGCGGGCTAGGGTAGGGATACCTTTTGATCGAACCTTTTAACCCCCTCGTTCTACGTAACCCCTCGATGTCCACACTCAATCTAGGTAACCTCCTCATTCAACGTAACCCCTCGATGTCCACACTCAATCTAGGTAACCCGCTCGTTCTACGTAACCCTTCGATGTCCACACTCAATCTAGGTAACGCCCTCGTTCTACATAACCCCTCGATGTCGACACTCAATCTAGGTAACCCCCTCGTTCTACGTAACCCCTCGATGTCCACACTCAATCTAGGTAACCTCCTCATTCAACGTAACCCCTCGATGTCCACACTCAATCTAGGTAACCCGCTCGTTCTACGTAACCCGTCGATGTCCACACTCAATCTAGGTAACGCCCTCGTTCTACATAACCCCTCGATGTCGACACTCAATCTAGGTAACCCCCTCGTTCTACGTAACCCCTCGATGTCGACACTCAATCTAGGTAACCCCCTCGTTCTACGTAACCCCTCGATGTCCACACTCAATCTAGGTAACCCCCTCGTTCTACGTAACCCCTCGATGTCCACACTCAATCTAGGTAACCCCCTCGTTCTACGTAACCCCTCGATGTCCACACTCAATCTCTAGGTAACCCCTCTAACCAACCCAAGCCTTACCGGCACGTTACGGCTGCGCGCAGACCATATCTTTCGATACCCCTTGTAATAAAGACAAGTGAGTGTGTACAAGTATGTAGACTACTGTAAGAATTTAGCGGGAAGCGAGAGAAGGAGAGGAGCGTGCGGGCCGGCGGAATGATGATGCGTGATAACAACGCCACAAAGTGAACCACGGACGACGTCTCTGCAAGAGAAACGCGTACGAGCGTACCCGATACTTTGTACCTGTACCAGGTACTGAATGAATGTACAAAAATATCTATTACTAGAATGACATATTGACGAATGAAGAATGCGATCGCATCATCATTTTTTTTATTTCGTCATCATTCATCATCTACCATCATCCTCGCATATATAGCGCATCGCTATAAGCTGTGTATGTACCTCTATGATAGCATGACTCCTCCTCGTATTGGTTGGAGATTCTTCCCGATACTAGCAGCGTTGTGGCTGTTCTTGGAGGGATGGAACAAGAAGTCAATATTATTATTTGTTGACGCCTTCTTGGTACTACCATCAGATACATCTACCGCCGACGATGGCGGTGCTATTAGTATGAATGCCGCTGGTAGAAATCATAAAGGCGAGGATGCTGATGCTGATGCTGATGATGTTTATTATCGCTACTTTTGTTATGGTTCGAATGTGTTACCATCCACCATGGAAAATCTTCGTGGAATTCAACCCTTGGATGCCACCGCCGCCGTCTTGCCAGGTTTTCGACTACGTTTCTTGGGGAGTGGCGGTCCTTTTGAGCCTTCGGCGGCCTTTGTTGTTCCATCAGAAAGTGCTGCTGATGATGATGATCATAATCATGATGGTGATGATGAGAGCAGTAATAACAGTGTCCATGGCGTCATGTATACTCTCACGGCCAAAGACTTTGCCCGAGTGGGTACCACCGAAGGGGTCCCGTTTGGATATCGGTGGAAACGCTGTCAAGTCTACCCGTATGTTGGAAAGGAAGGTGAAGATATCAGTATCACGGCACTGCTAGAAACATCGTCGAAGGGACAAGATGCAGTCACATTGGTTCCTCCAGATTTTTCTAACATTAGCCCGACCGATGTTCCTCCAAGTTCCTCCTATCTGGATATTATCAAAGAAGGTGCTCGATACTGGAAACTGGATGCATCGTATCGTGCCAAGCTAGAAAGAATACCGACGGCGCAGAATCTAGTGGTTCCTGGAGGCCTGTCGGGGCCCTTGCTCCGACTGGCAGAGCTATCTGCCAAATTTCGAAGAAAATCTTGAGCTTTCTCTCTGCAAACAATAATAAGTCACATTGTGGGTATCTATTAGCAATATTTTTGCGGTATACTTTGTGTGCAATTATTCATAATATTATGGTCAATATATTCAGGTACGTGAGAGCACGGGATATGTTCAAAGTGAGGTAGGTACAGTTAGTCATTAGTCCCGCCAGACCATAGCTCTTTGTTGTCTCTCTTTTGCTGACTTGTGCAAATTATTATTTATGTTCTTGATTGCCAATAAGGTTGTGGGGTTTTTCCTCAGAAGATGAAAAGTATATTCGGCTCCCCCGTCTGTAGTTCTCTACATGGTCCAGATCAATCCTATTGAGATGGTTGGAAGAATCATCGTCTTTCCAATGCTGTCAGCATGTAGTCGTCTTCCTTTGCGCCAAAGCTGATGAATCCAGATTTCTTTCGTTTCAAAGATGATGATGATGATGATTCCGATGACGCCTCTCTGATTATATCCCACATCTCCTCCTCCTTGGTTGGATCCTTTCTCTTCGTTGTTGTTGAAGTCGTCGTGAGCCCAACCCTTTTGAGGGGCAAATAATGTTGACTCAAGAGATCGTCCAGTTGATCCTCGGTGATTAATCCACTGTGAATCTTCTTGGCCTTTCCTTGATGTACCAGAATCAATGTTGGAAGCTTGGTAGGATTGGCACCTTGCAAGAGCAATTCAATTTTGATATCCGTTTGAAGCGCTTCGACGTTCCATCGCGAAACAACCAAGTCAGACGACGCCCAATTTTGCGCACAACTTTGAATCACCGGCTCAATGAGTCTGCAGGGTCCACAAAAGGTGGCGTAGGCATCAATGAGCAACGGCGTTTCGGAATGAAACAAGGCTTGAAAGTTGGAATCTAAAAGATCCACAACTTTATTATCATTATCATTATCATTGCTGTTGCTGTTGCTGTTTTCAACCTGCTTGTTACTGGGTGTACCGGCAAAGTTTGTCCTCGTCGTCGTTGACGATAGGGCAAATGAAGCTTGTTGTGGTGGTAGTACTGCCGGCTTCTTCTGGTTGGCAACAAAGGCACTTGCCTCCTGCGAGAAGACGCGGGTAGAAAGGAGGATGATTGGCAAGGATAATCGGACCATTGTTCAGTGTGAGAAGGAGAAAAAGATAAAAGTGGGTGAATAGAAGAAGTCAGTGTTTGTTTGTTTGTTTGTTTGTTTGTTTGTTTTTGTGATGCTATCGACAAAAAAATTATGATGATGTTAGTTGGTGTTTGATGTTTGATTCTTGGGAAACGCTGGATAGTTGATGTTACCTTTATGTCTGAAAACTCTAATCTTGCCGACGTGGTGGAAAAAATGAGTGATGTCATTGCTTTTGAAGTGTCATAGAACCAATGAAACCCACAATAATAGGCAATTTCGACAATCCATAAATAATGTGAAGGCATATATCTATTTATCTTTAGATCATTCGGTTCTGCATGTCCGTGAATGTCCGCAAATTCGCTCCGTCCGCACGTCGACCACGAACGTTGGACGTCTGTAAGCCCATCCGAATGACATCACAGCAACCAACCGAAGAGAAAGTGCGAAGAAAACGAAGCATCACATCATGCATGTCGCACTACGTACTGATGTACAAGTACAGGCAATATCAACTGATGGGTGATGGTCGTCGACCGAACCACAGAAGAATCCTTATTTCTATCCAAACTGTCCTCTAGATCTGCTGTAATAGTCTAGCTAGGTGCACCATCCAACAACAACAACAACAACAACAACAACAAACACAGCAATAATATGGGCGTCTGTTTTGTGTGCTGGTGGGGGTTCCTCCTCGTTGTTTTCACAGAGTTGGCTGGATGGTCCTTTGGCTTTTCGCCCATCGCGCCAAGATCTGCTCATGTGATGCTGATGATCCAGCATCAGCCTTCAACCTTCTTGGCCTCGCACTCGGAATTTTCCATGATTGATCCAGATATGAATCCCGGCGATGACGATGCTGTGGTGTCGAGTAGAACTAGTGACTATGTGGTTGTGAATCAAAACGAGCAGCAACAACAACAAGTGGCTGCTGTGGCCGAAGATGCCAACGGTAGCAGTACTAGTACCACGCGACCCGAGTATGGCGCCATGTCACCAGGAACAGTCGTGCAGGTTCAGATTGGTGATTTGTCCTTGGCACGCAAGGCATGGAAGAAGCGTCGACGAACGGGATCGCCCCTCCTCGTGCCTTGCAGTATTTTGAATGCCGACCAACGCAGCATGGTACGATGGAATTTGATTTTCTTGTTGGAAAAGTTTGGCAAAGCGCAAGCGGATGGAATTCAAATTACAGCGAGCGAACTCTCCAAGAGATATCGAACCTTTTTGAGGTCTTCACTGCAGGTACGTACTAGACTGATGGTGATGGTCGCAACATATTGTTTTATGTTTATTATGAGATGAACAACAAATGTTCTCACTGCTTTTCATTTTTTTATTTACAGAAGCAGTCGTTAGCGTTGGGTTATGAATCGAGTCAGGATATGATCACGGAATTGTTCAACAAAAAGGTCCAAGAATCCTATGGTATTCGTTTGGTGGAAATGAACAATAAAGATGGCGAGCTGGCTTTGAAAGCTCCGATGTCCCGCACCAAGGCCCAGAAACGGGCCGCCCAGACTCCCATTCTGCAATTTCGAGAACCCAAACCGGGGGATCGTGGAAACGATTGTGATCTTTCCGAGACATTGACGCATACGGGCTTTTTGAGGACGCGCAAGGCGCAACAAGATACCACTGTCGATCGCTCCTACCATTTCTTACCCCTGTCGGCGGCGTTGCGGGTATCCCAAAAAGATGATGTCGACACGGGCCGGATTGAAGAAGGTTCCATTCATGCCGCCGTAGTCTTTGATTATGACTTGACGGGAGATGCAGGATCACCACTATTGACTCTATCTTTGAATCCGAATGGGATCCGGGAGAATCTCAAAGTCAAACCGGATCGCAAATTCGAGCCGATTGAAACTCCCAAGCTCGTATTTCAAAATCTCAAAGTCGGTGATGGACCCTATCGAGCCAAGGTTGTTCGTTTGCAACATGGACGTGCCCTTGTCGACATGGATGTGGGACGAACACTAGTATCCGCGGAAGGTACTATGGTCCGATGCCTTGGAACACTTCGCTACCTAGACTCGGTCGAAGTAGCAGGAGGAAATAATAATAAAAACAAGATG
This sequence comes from Nitzschia sp. pyKryTriq1, assembly GCA_956465555.1. Taxonomy (NCBI): domain Eukaryota; phylum Bacillariophyta; class Bacillariophyceae; order Bacillariales; family Bacillariaceae; genus Nitzschia; species Nitzschia sp. pyKryTriq1. Next base: position 313,529 of record OY101121.1, on the reverse strand, counting down.
GCCGTCAATAAGTACGACATCGTCGACGAAGATGACGATGAAGACTTCGATGAGTATGAGGATGACTTTGGTTCAGACGTTGACGATGTACTTTTTAACTTTGACGATATCGACGATGACGACGATGACGACGACGACGAGGACATGGAAGAAGACGACAATGAGTTCGTGGCCGACGACCTCTTGTCTCTTCGATCGAGCGATACTTTTGCCGAAGGAACATTCGAAGATGGCGAAGAGGAAGAAGATATATCTGATCTTTTCCAGATAAATGAAGATGGCAACTTGGCTTACACTGATCCAGAGACAGGAGAGACGACCATCATGGAAGCATCTGATGACGATGATGATGATGAAGAAGAGGAGGAGGAGGAGGAAGAATACGTCGACGAGGACAATCAAGACAGCACCCTCGATGGCGATGACGATAGCGATGATATTGATTTTGACATGTCCTCACTCTTCAAGGAGGGCGAGGATGGAACCACTGTCGCTTTTATTGATCCCGAATCCGGTGAAGCTCTTGAAGTGGACAGGAATGATGAAGAGTTTGAAGACATGCTGACAATCAAATCGTTGATTGATAAATATTCTCGCCCGCCTACTCCCAGAAATGTGGACTACATCTACTCGGAGGAGGAGGATGAAGAATTAACGAAAGAGATACCGGTGGCCGCGACGAAGATTGAGACCAAGCCAAATATTTATAAGCCAGCACCCAAACTTGTATCAAAGAGACTGCGAGTGGGAGAAGAAGTGAATGTGTACATTCGAACAGTTTCCAAGCAGTCGGGCCAATTTACCGTGACCACAAATCCAACGGTTCAGGGCCGGAAAGCAAAGGACCTCAAGAAGGAAAGCAGCGCCACCAAGAAGCTTGACCGCCTAAAGAAAAGTCTTGGCGGTTCGCTTCGAAAGATTTGGGAGCTGGAAGGACAGGAGTGCGGTGGGGTTGTCAAGGCAACATCTCACACTGGGGAATGGGTGTATGTTCAGCCGGAACTCAGCGGCTTGCCCGTGGGTGTAGCCACCATGGTACAAGGCATGGGCCAAACACTTGTAGCTGGCGACAATGTCCGAGTGCGGATAATGGGTGTGGATGAGCAGCGTGGGCAGCTTTCGATGCATTTGCTTAGCAAACTTGGACCTTGATAGAATGAATGAACGACAATAAATAATAATAGTTTTATCTCCTTTACTCGATTATTGTAAGAGTGTTTTGCAGTTAGTCAGTCGATCACCGGTGTATCGCTTCCACTTTACTGCTGCTGTTTCCACCTGTAAAACAATATAGTGGTTAGTCTCTGTTTCAATCCTTGGATATTCCCATCACACAAGAAGGAACCCAATATAATGCATTATACGAATATGAAAAGTACACACTTACGGATTGTCAAAGGGTGGCTCGAAAAATTCCAAGAACTTGTCGACTTCCTTGGGGTCTGACTCACCCGGTCGTTCAAACATGAGAATGACGTCGCTACATTGCCATTTCGGCTCATTGGATCCAATCGCTCCCACGGTGGTATCAAAATCAAATCTCCTTGCCGGAATCAATCGTCGTTCAAATTTTGCCCCGACGACTTTAATGGCCGTCACGGCCACCAAGACATCCCCCGGCTGTATTTTGCCCTGTGTCTCGGCCAAACCACCTTCCACCAACTCTTGCACAAATACCCCCTTGTTGCCTACTTCAATTTCTTCAAATACAATCCCCAATGGTTTGGTCATGCTCACTTCATAGACGCCCTTGGGAATGTTGAAAATTTCGGGAAAGGCTTGTCGATCTTCTTCTGAAAAGACTTTCATGAAACTAGCAAAACTCTTGTAGAAACAAAAGTCTCCCTTTCCAAAGTTGAGACCCGATCCCCACATTCCGGGAACTGTCAAAGAACCCGACAGAGCTGTATCATATCGGCTTCTAGTACTAGTACTACTTGTACCAATCGTAGTACCGGTAGGGCGGGAAACAGACTGATGCTTCTGATGTTGAGAGGCGGTAAAGGCATCGGCAGGAGCCGTGGAAGCCAAAAATACAACCACGACGGCAGCGACAAGAATCTGGGTCAGCGAAGAAGGAGAACACATCATAATATGCGGATAGGAAGAAACCGCGCGATATCGAGAAGATAGTCAGTATATGTATTTGCTTGAAAACCAAGTATAGGAGATCCTACCACTATGATGCAGAGAGGCGGTTTGGAAATGGCAACAACAGCAACCAACGTAGTAGACGACTCCTCACTCATCGCTCATCATCGTTCATCGGCGGGTCGTCATCGGATCCAAGCTATGCTTCGTCGTCGTACCCGCGTCAACAACAACGAAACGTCATCCAGTTTGTGCGTGTTGTTGTTTTGCGAAAGATTCTTCGCATTACATGCCGATAATTGTGATGCGCCGATGAGTCACTGGAACTGACATTGGACAGACGGTCCATGGTATCTTTTTTCCTACAGTGGTCGATCTAGTCGATCTAGCTGGAAGGAAGGGAAGCTTTTGCTTCTGCACTTCCGTTTGCTTTATTCTTCCCCCCCCCCCAACCACCACCACCGACCGTAGAGATGATAGTCAGTCATAATCTCCTTCTTCCTCCTTCCTTTCTATCTTTCCTGTTATAGTTTTGTCTTGCTTTCTATTATCCAACAGAAAGAGTAGATTCTTCATTTACTATAGCTACTGCAGGTACAAATAACGCAGTCATGGCCACACCCACAATTTCTTGGACTCGTCTCGTTCCCTCCCCCGATCCCGTGCACGGGAGTCCTTGTGCAAGGAGTTCTCATGGACTTTCCATCGTACAAAAAAACAAGAATAATGGCAATACTACTCGTTTGATTCTATTGGGAGGAGAGCATGTGGCTCGTACACCCATTGATATGTCCAATAGTTATTGGGCCGCAGATAAAGTAGTCGGAGAAGGAGATGAAGACAAGTGGAAGTGGAGCCTACTGAACAATACCACAGGAGGAGAAGTTCCGCCCGATCGTATTGCACACGCCCAGGCAGTTTGTGACGATGCAGTATACATCTTTGGTGGACGAGCCGGGATTACCATGGAAGAAAAGGCCATGAATGACTTGTGGAAATTGGATTGTTCGGGCCCAGCCGGTACGGAACGTTGGGTTGCGGTAACTGCCAAAGGAGGCAATCCTCCCGAACCTCGTTCGTTCCATCGCATGATTGGAATCGATAAGAATTTATATGTCTTTGGTGGATGCAGCGCTAATCATGGAAGATTGGCCGATTTGCATCGTTTTGATTTAGAAACGCAGACGTGGCATGATTTGACCGCCTCTCCCTTGTTGCGAGGTCGCGGAGGGGCCAACTTGATTCCCCTTTGTGGGGGTCAAAAGATTGGAGTCGTGGCTGGATTTTGTGGCGAAGAAACCAACGATGGGCATGTCTTTGATTTGGCCAAACTCCAAGACATGAGACCCCGAAGCGTGTGCGTCTCGGGATCTCTTCCTTCGACGGGATATTCCTTGATTTTTGGTGGAGAAGTCGATCCTTCCGATCGTGGACACGAAGGAGCGGGTGCCTTTGAAAATGATTTGGTCCTATTGAAGGAAGAATCGGGAGCCTATATTACGTCGTTGAAAGCATCACCAGAATCGTCGTCATCCTCCCCGTGGCCCCAGACTCGTGGTTGGTCCGATGCTGTAGCGGTGGATGCAGGAAATGGCACGGGGTCCTTTTATTTCTGTGGCGGTCTATCGGGCGACGATCAGAATCCACAACGTTTGGATGATCTATGGATGTTGAAGATTCAAAAGTAATAGTAAGCTCCATCTATAGCTGTATCTACTGTGTTTAAGATCATGTTCTCTAAAACGCGGAATCGCCATGTCGCAAAGTCAAAAAGTCAAAGTGAAGTGAAGTCAGCGGGATTGGAAGAATCATGGCTCTGTTGTCCTTTCAAGGGATGATCTCTCTCTCTCTCTCTCTCTCTCCTTTCGTCATTCTGATGCTTTAGGGGGGACGGAAAGCAAGCTCCTACTAGTATGCCCACTATGGATCGCTGCCGTGAGTTTTGGGTACCATACTACTGTAGTCGAATGAGACAGCTCCATGAGTCGATGAGAAGAAAGGTACATACTGGATCGAAGAATCCAATCGAGTAAACTTCATCGTATGATAGATATTCTGCCGAGTGATATTTATATCTTCACTCGCGGACTGACTGGCTCAGGCGCTTTTCGCTTCTTCCTGCTGTTCAAGGCAGTAATCGGCCGCCGAATGTCCTGCAACGTAGCCGGTACTCCAACAATTCATAAAGTTAAACCCCCCGGTGACTCCATCGACATTCAGCAATTCTCCACATATAAATAAGCCTGGATGGAGTTTGGACTCCATTCGTTTCATATCCATGTGTTTGAGTGATACGCCTCCAGCCGTGACAAATTCATCCTTGAAGGTTCCCTTTCCAGTCACTTCGATGGAACAAGCTATCAAATTGGTGGCGAGCGCTCGTACCAATTTCTTGGAAGCACTGCCCCAGACGGTATCGAGTTCAAAACCACTGTGGACGACCAAGGCGGACCATAAACGACGTGGAATGGAATTGTTGGGAAGCGGGCAGGCACTCGCCACGGCTCGTTTGGGATTGGTCGAGGTCATCTTCCACAATTCTTCCACGACAGTTTCCACATTCTTATCATCGCCCAATGCTGCCGTGTCCCAGTGGACCAGGATCGGCCCCCGATAATTCTGCTCCTTGAATTCGTGAGCGGCAAAGGCGGATAGACGCAACACTGCTGGACCCGAGAGGCCGTGATGAGTAATGAGCAAGGGACCTTCTTGTGATGGAAAATTCTTTTTCTTTCGTTTCTTGGGTTGTTGTTGGTCGTTGCTGTCGGTGGTGGAACTACTACTCTCCTGGATCGGCAATGTCACTCGAGCAGTGGGAACCGAAACTCCCGACAATCCATAGAGTAACCCGCCTTCTTTAATTTCCGTCTTGGCATTCAAAGTGAACAACGAGGGAACTCTTGGTTCCATCGGTTGCTCCAGAGCCTCGACTAGAGCATATCCAGCCGGCGCCGATCCCGTGGCTAAAATCACCGCTTGATATTCCTGTTGACTTCCATCTTTGAGTTCAATCACAAAATTAGTATTTCCAGTAATATTCGGCGACGAGGATGACGAAGCCGATTTCGACAAACGCTGAATCCCGACGACTTTGTGTTGTCGACAAATTTCGACTCCTTGTTCTTCCGCGGCCATCATCAAAGTATCCATAATGGTTTGGGACGAATCGGTAGTCGGAAACATGCGACCATCGGCTTCTGTTTTGAGTGTGACACCCCGACTCTCAAACCATGCTCGTGCCATGGTGGGAGTAAAATGTTTATGAAACAATCCATTCAATTCTTTTTGACCTCGTGGATAACCAGCCAACAAGGTGGAAACGGTTTTGGAGGTATCGTGCAAGACATTGCAACGACCACCACCGGAAATCTTGACTTTTTGTAGCGTTTGCGATGTGGCTTCGAATACCGTCACATGTGGTAGTGATGGTTGTAGTGGTGGACGATGACGGCTAATACTGCCGGCAGGATGATGAGGATCTTGTTGTTGTTGTTGTTGTTGTTGTTGTTCCGAAGCAGCAATGGCAGCAAATATTCCCGAAGCACCACCTCCAATTACGGCAATACGGGGACGTGATGAACTAGTACTACTTGATGTAGTAGTGGAAAGGGCCGCGCACCAAATAGGAAACGTTTTGTGGATCGATGGCCGCCCCGAAAACGCCGATGCTATCAGCAGTAGCATTGTCCAGCAGCGGATACCGAAAATCTTCGACGAATGCAAGAAGTATCGACCACGGCAACGACGACGATGATGATGATTCTTTAATTCCCCTAGTAGATTATTCCGGCGAACAACAATTCTGGATTGTGGGGAGGCTTTCATTGCCAAAATCAGACAATAGCCTGGCAGTGGAAGATCTTTATGGATACTGTAGTGACAACAACAACAACAACAACAACAACAACTACAACAGCCGTCGAAAGGTGTTTCTTGTGCTTTTTCTTCGCATATTTTCTACCATCGCGCGCATATGATCATCATATCTTTTTGATGCCAAACCGTATACCGACCGATCGATGGCGTTGGATTTCATTATTTCTCGATTGTATTTTCGGATTTGAAATGTTTTGCATTCCGTATTCCTTCCGTCTGATCATCATCCGCACTCCTCCGTCCGGTCCGTCCATCCGATCCACACGCCACACTCGACGACGACTCTTTCGACTAATAACTATTCTAATCGTGATCCGTGATCCGTGATGACACGAAAAAATTCTGATCGTGTTGCGGGAATGCGGTCATCGGTCGGTGCGGTGATACCTGTACCAATAGATTAGAGGATATTATCCCTAAATAAAACTGTCGTATACGACATGGTATACCCATTATGTATTCTACGAAATGCGACATTTGGTGGACATCCCCTTACACGGAGAACATGCATCATCACACGCTGAAATAAATAAATAATAGAGCAAAAGTGAGAAAAGTATTTTTGGCCAGGTTTTGCCGAAAATAGAGGCGTTGAAGATGCTTATTGCTTGTTGGCGGGTTTTGGGAGTTTTGTGTTGCGTGTTCCTCGATCCTCACGATTGACTCATATCATCCCAACGGCACTATTTCTAGAGAGTAGAGAAGGATCTTACACAACAAGTAGCTGTTTACTTCTACTTGCTCTCTCCGAAGGACGTTCGGTAGTAGTACAGTTGTGTTCGATATTTTCTTCCTTCCTTGCAACCAAACGTTTTCTTGGGCTTCGCCATCACTGTTCTGTTATAGGAGGAAGAGAGAGAATTGAATTCCGATCGAGTGATTGATTGACTGATTGAATTAATTAATTTCAGACGTACTGAGTTGTCAAGGGAGAAACACCGTGGGTTCCAATCAATCAATTCAATTCAATCCTAATACCTGTATCCCAGTTTCACGACTGCCAGATCATCACTGCAAGAAAACAACAAGAAGCAAGCAAGGAAGGACTATTCGCCTATTCGTTGACTGGGACAAGCAATGGCCCTGTTATTCGTGGCGCTCTCCTTTACGAGCCATCAAGAAACAATAGCACAAACGCAAACGCAAACACAACCAGAATTGGACCCAGAGCAGGACAAACTGCAACAACTCTTGGAATCGATGGTGACTTCCGCCACCCAATCTCCTGCTGTGATCATGACTCTTATATTTACACTACTTTCACTGCTTCTATGTTTTGGAGTCGCCAGTAGAGCGGACGCCTTTCGAGTGGGATTCCATCGTCGCATCATCCGGCCTGTCACTACACCCTTTCGGCGGTTGATATCGTCGTCGCCAGAAGAAGAAGATGATGCAACCTTTGCCACCAAAGAAGAGAAAGCAGAGTTGGATTATTCGACTACTACGTCAATTTCTTCTGCTGCCAGCCGAACGTTGCAACAAGGTTTGGCCAGCTTTGACATGTGGAATGATTTGGCTCCTCCTTTTGTGACATCCGCTTCGAATAAAAATACTACTACTACGACTACCAGTAGTACTACGAATGCCACATCAGATCACGACTATGACTTGACCGCCCATATCGAGTCCCCCGATGTTACCCATTTTTGTTTCTTGTTGCATGGACATCGGGGTCTTTCCAAAGATTTGGCGTACATGCAAGTTATGATGCAACGTATGGCGGCCGTGGAAAAACAAAAACGAATGATGAAGACACAACCAGCCGTTAATACTGGAGAATGCAGCACAAAAGACAACCACAACAACAACTTTGATACGAATACTACCACAACAACTGCCGCTATTCATGACATGGTGGTTCACAGCTCAGTATGCAATGAAGGCAAGACTAACGATGGGATCCGGAATGGAGGAGATCGATTAGTCGAAGAAATGCGACAAGTGATTGAAGATGAAATGATCAAACGTCATCCAGAATTGGATTTCTTGCGAGGCTTGCGAGCCGAACGTGGACGTGAAGAAGAACATCATCAACAGCAGATACTGACGGACAATACTTCCTCGGCGGCTTCCTCCGAAAGAACTACTATTTACGATGTGACTATTTCCATTTTGGGAAATTCACTCGGTGGATTGTTTGGTAGATACGCCATTGCCAAATTGATTGAACGGCATTGCGTGTTGGAACCAGAATCCGACTGTTGGATTCTCGATGGTCGGTTTCGATTGCACTTGAACATTTTTTGTACCACGGCCACGCCGCATTTGGGTGTTTCCCGCCACACGTACGTCAAGATCCCCCGCACGGCCGAAATTGGTGTCGCTCATGCCATGGGCAACACGGGAAAGGATTTATTTCGCTTGAATGATCTATTGCACTCCATGGCCACCACACCTACCTTTCTCAAGCCCCTGTCCAAGTTTCGAAAACGCATTGCCTATGCCAACGCGTACGGAACGGACTTTCCCGTTCCAGCCTCGACCGCGGCCTTTTTATCCGAAAATTCCACGTATCCGCATCATATTGTGGAAACCAAGAATACGACTTCCACCACCAGGAGTACTACTCCGACGACGTCCGAAGATGGAAGCCCCATCACGACGACGACCACATCAGATGAAACTCATGGAGGCATGGTCATTGCGACTTTGCATACTCCTGCCCAGCCTCACGGGGAGAGTGACAGTGAAGAGGAAGAGAATGACCGTGACGACGACGCTGATGGCTCGTCTAAAAATTCGTCGTCGTCGTCGTCGTCTTCCGGCCGGAAGTCGGGCGACCAGGAAGATGAATTGGACCACATGAGTCGATCTCTCGATCGCTTGGGTTGGAAGAAGGTCTTTGTGGACATTCGACGCGAACTACCTAGTGCCGAATTGCCTAGTTCTGCATGGCTACTCCGACGTTTCAATTCGGATCCTTCTTCCATGGACAACAATAACGAATCAGGATCAGGATCAGGATCAGTGCTGGCTCCTGCTGTTGTTCCGAATCTACAGTCCCTGCAGATGCAAAATCGTGTGGTGGAATCGAGAGAAGTGGCCACTGCAGTCGCCTCTCCCATGGACAATCGTATAGCTCTTCCTTTGGGACACAATATGATTGTGGCATTTAGTCGAAGTCGACTGACTACCTTTATGAACAAGGGTGGACGCCCCGTCGTGGACTCGTTGGCCAAGGAATTGGTCGAAGAAATCTTTACGTGGAATGAAACCAAACTGGCATCGGACCTTTCCAAGAACGACAATACTCTTTATGATTCTTCCCGACGACCATCATCATCGTCGACAGTCGATTGTGGTTGCTGGCCGTCACCATTTCCCAACGGGGCAACAAAAAGTCCTGCCAGCCAGTAATAATAATGATCACAAGACAGAGATGAAAAAGAAATACTAACATGGTTCGAGATCCACCAATCCCATAATCTATGGTTTCTACCACTGGAAATAGACTATAGTGCTATACTAGCTAGCCACACTGTATACTACTAGAGTAATCAATCTTGTCTTTAATACTTCTTGTGATAGTTGTAGCCTGGTGGATACTTGGAAGGACGCCCCGTATCCACCACAAAGGTGGGTTTCTTGCTGCTGCTGCTGCTGTTAGCGTCTGCTTTTGGCGTCCGCCTCGCCCCGGGTCCACCTTGTCTTCTCGGCGTGGTCTCTTCCCAAAACTGTCCAATAATCAAAGTCAGCATCAATCCCAACAATCCAAAAATCAAAAACAACAAGCCTTGCCATGGAAGAGGCGCCGATTCCTTCACCAACAATTTTTGTCGTCGTCGTTTCATGTACGATTCCACCTTGTTGATCATACTTCGAATCCGAGTCCGTGATTGCGCCAATCCAAATTTGCGCATGTGCAAGACATAGACTTCACCTTCCGCGTCATCGGTACGATCTTTTTCTAAGTACTGTGCCACTTTGGAAAAATCTCCATCGGGTACATCCTCTTCCGTCTTTTCGACATTGGAAGGAGTTTGTACATGAAACTTGATACAATACGATTTGTACATTCCATCTGCGTCTGGTCCCTTGTAGGAACCAGACTTGTATCCCTTTTTCTTCTTGTTACCCCGTTCCGGAGGTTCGTATTTGGAAGTATCTACCGCCAAGAATTTGCCATTCTTGTCGACACGCGTGGCTTGGGTCTGATATAGTTGCGTGCGAGAAAACACGACTGTTTGGGTACGAGAACCGGGAGGAGTCAATTCCAAGGTACATTCTTGCGCGTGGCATGTCAACCAGATCGAAGCTATTATCATATATGAGAGTAGAGTAGTAGAGTAGTATATCCTTTGTGAGAGGCAAGTGCTGTATAGGCAGGTTATACGGGTACGAATAATACACTAACAAACACAGACCTACCATTCCAGTATCGGAGGTACCGATATCCCATGAAAATCATCAACACGCACACGGCCAAAATGTAGTAGCTGTATTTCGTAAAGGTACTCGATTGTTTCCATGCCTTGACGACGGGAGCATCCATCTTGATGGCTCTACCCGACCCATCCGGTCCAGCACCACCACCTCGATGGCTGCCTTTTAATACGCCAAAGCCGCCCATTCCATAGCCTCCGCCTCCTGCATTGTGGCTGTCTCCCGATGGCACGTTCAACGAACTCATCGTCGTGGGTAACGACCCTGAATTATTCTTTCGTTGAAACATGGTGGTGGCAGTAGTAGTAGCAGTAGTATATAGTATAGTGTTGATGGTTTGGAATGTCCTCCGTCGAGCGAGAGATGTGTTGTTGCGCTCTTTCGTTGTGGTGCGTCGCCTACTATGGTATGTCGCCGGTCGCCTCCGCCATGGCCGCTCGATCGTTCGCGAGTTCACTTCGATTTTTTTCTACCGGAACAGACAGACATAAACTGTACCGTACCGGTAGGTATGTATCAGTACAGTCTGTACTTGTATTGTGCGGTTACATATCGCGAGCGCGCCGGGAGGATTTTTAGGTCAGCCGGACAGACCAATATGACTCACTCGAGCGAACGTGCCTACGGTAGTGATTCACGTTCAATTGTATCATGAGTCAGTCGTCATGCATAATATTTCGTACATAGTACTTGTACTTGTACGGGTTCGAAAAACCACCGGTACAAGAAGTACCGTACGTGCGTGGTGGCGGTTGGAGCCTGGTTGGAGCGGTTGAAGTTAGTTCTCCGAAAAAAATACCCGGTGGTGAATGGGGTTATTCGAATGAAGAAGGCAGGCAGACGGAACCGTTACACGAACATTTTACTTAAGGGAGCGGTTGAAAAAGGGAATTGTCTTCCTTTTCGATACATACTGTAGTTCAAAAAATGAGGTAGACTACAGAACTACTACTGGTAGACGACGACGCGACGACTTCTCTTCTCGCACTATTCTTTACTCGTCCTTTTTGTTATGCATTATGCTCATCATCGCTCTTTTTATTCATTCTTCTCGCTCCCATTTTCATTTTTGGACTTTGATAAGAGCAGACTACAAGTGTTATTTTAATACTAGTATATCCTGCTGTAATGAACATTTCACCCGGCGGTAGTACTCCTCCAGAGGATAGCAACAATACGGGGGCGTACAAACTGTCCCTGTCCAATTCGGGAGATGATATGACGTTGGGGGATAGCATGTTATTGAACTGTGCCGAGGAACCACAGGTCACCAAACATCCTTGGGAAGAACTCGAACAAATCGAGAGGACGCGCCGAGCTTTATTGAAACGCGCCGAACTTCCCTTTTGGAGAATCTTGGCCTTTTGGAATGGCACTTGCTTGAAGGCATTGGCCCTCGATTGGCTTGTGTGGGTACCGATTACCATTTTTGTGGCAATTCGGATCCACGCCCATCAAGGAAAGGACAATAACGACATGCCGGAAATGGCGGAAATGCTCGGCAAAACGGATACTGATATATTGGGAGGATTTTTATCCTTTTTACTTGTCATTTTTGTGAATCAAACAAACTCGCGATTCTTTGAAATGTATAAACTCGCCAAGAAGAGCAGTGGACAAGTCCAAGATGTTGCTGGATTAGTCAGCACTCAATTCCCCAAGGCCGCCGCACATCGACTGGTTCGATATATGAACGCCGCTCAAGTCGCTGGATACGTCGGATTAGGTGGGCCCTATAGCAAGTGCCAATTCTTTGACGTGATTAATCAAAACCATCACTTGCTGGATACGAGTGAGTTGAAACAAGTGGAATATCTCGATATGGATTCAGGTTCGGCGGTATTCAAGGAACTCGTTACTTGGTACCAACGCGACATTGGACGTGCCCAGAAAGCAGGATATATCAACAGCTTTGAAGCTTCTCAGCTACACAATCATGTCTTGATGTTTCGGGGCGCCATGGATGGGATTTACGATTATTGCGATCAGCCCACGCACTTTTTCTACATTCACTTTCTGTGCCTCTTGTCGGCCTTGTATTTGCCCATCTTTGCGGTCGACAATGCCTTTTCGGCGGGATGGGGACAAGAATCGTGTCTCAGCATTGAGATCTTGACGGGAACGATTGTCGTACTGCAATCCTTTTTTGTGGTGGGCTTGCGATTGTTGGCACAAAAGATGGTCGATCCGTGTGGCGATGACTTGGAAGACCTGAGTGTTATGACGTACGTCTTGACAACTATTGAAAACACGCGTATCATTTTGAATGCCCAAGAGCCGCAGGAGGATGTCGATGAGTCGTTTGAAAATAAGTTGCGACGAGATGAGAAGATTGATCCAGCAGCCTTCAACATTTCTTATAGTTCATCGGTAGTACTCCAAGAAGACGGGAAACAGCAACAGCAAGGAGCGCCTACTATCAGAGAGATCGCCTGAACTTAGTACTATTCGTGATGGATGATGCCATGAAGGCTCGTCCGCTGACCAAGTTCGCTCTCTATTGAGTCTACAGTAGCTACTACATGTGTTTATGTATAAACAGTCCATATCAATTTTCGAAATCCAATTGTTGCTATTGTACATACAGGCAGTCGTCTGCCCATTGGTCTACTGGTCGAACTTCTCCTTCGTGCTGTTGAAACACACGCACAGGCACGCGCCACGATCAAATGACACCCAAGAAAGGACGAAGGTTCTACTACTAGAGATTTTTCATCGGGGGTGATGCTGCTGCTGTCTCGACCTCTTGTTCAGAATACGTTGTTGTCACTGTGTCTGCTACTTGGAGCAGTCCCTTTTCGACATCAGAGACTTCACGAAGTTTCTCATTTTTGTTCCTTGATGATGATGATGATGATGGTGTTGGTTCTTCACCCTTGCTGCCCATCATGAGTTCTTCTAGCTCAGCCGTCGTTAAATGAGGATCCTCATCATATCGAGTGGACATTTCAATTTCATCCATGGCATGGAGACAGTGTTCGACAGCATCTTGCAATGAAACAAAGATGTGTTCTCGTCCAATCTCATCCACCAATCCACTCAAGACCAATCGATGCATGACACTCTTATTGGGATTGGCCAAGCAAACTTGAATTTGCCTCGTACTCTTGTAATTGGAATTCAAATCCGACAGAATGTGCAAGGCACTGGTATCAACATGGGATACTGCCCCCATTTCCAAGATAATATACCTGACAACTTGTTTTGGTTGTTGTGGTTGTTGCTGTTTTTCCAGTTCTTCTTGAGCACGTTCATAGTATTTTTCAATCTTTTCTCTCACATGTTGCGTATTCGCAAAGTAAATAGGAGCATCGATACGGACCATGACGATTCCATCGTACCGTTCGGCACGTGGATATTGTTTAATGTTGCGGTATTGATGCGTTCCGGGCAATCGACCCAACACGGCCGTATGGGGATAGGCACTTTCAAAAATGACCAACAGCAACGAAAGCACCACGGCAATGCCCAAACCAAGTTCGACTCCTAAAAAGAGGGTCCCTAAAAAGGCAATCATCCACACGCCAAAATCAAATTTGTGGACCTTCCACAAATAGATAGCTTCGGGATAGTCGACCAAACTAATGACTCCGGAAATGACAATGGATGCCAAGACGGCAAGAGGCTAAGAAGACGAATCAAAAGAAAAAAGATGGATATGAGATGAGGCGACGATGAGTATGATGATAAAGGATGTGGCAGGCGAATTTGATTTTGGCCTGTATCATGTACTCGTATACAGTATATACTGCATGTACTACACAGTACGTACCAGTAGTTCAAAGACCGGAGTCAAAAAGAGCAGCGTCAATGCGACCAAAGTGGCAGTCACCATGGCACTGATTCCCGATTGTGCTCCGGCGTCATTGTTGACGGCCGATCGAGAAAAGCTTCCCACGACGGGATATCCGAAAAACAATCCACTGGTCATATTGGCCATTCCCAATCCGACCAATTCCATACTGGAATCCAATTCGTAATTGTGCTTGTTGGCCAATTGTTTGGCAATCGCAATCGATTCCATAAAGCCAATAATGACAATACTCAAAATGACAATGGACAAATTTCCAATGTCCGTAATAGGAAAGACGACGTCGCCCGCGAATTCGGGAAATCCCTTGGGAATCGGACCGACAATCGGAATGCCCCGTGCTTCCAAATCCATCGTGGCTTGCAAGACAATCGATACGACCGTGACCAATAATGGACCAATGGCCTTGGTCCATTTGAATCGTCGGGGATACTTTTGGGCCAACTTTTTGAGTCCCATCAATACGAACACACAAGACGTTCCCAACAAGAACGTTTTGTAATTGAATTCCGAAATACCCGCAAAGAGGTTGCGCAACAGGCCCTGCAAACTCTTGTCGGACGCAATCGGATATCCGAAAATATATTTGAGTTGGGACAATCCAATAATGATTGCAGCCGCACTGGTAAAGCCGGATACGACGGCATGGGATAAGAAAATGGTGACAAAGCCCATCCGCAATACCCCCATGACGATGAAACAGACACCGACCAAAAAACTCGTTTGGAGGGCCATGGTAGCATAAATCGTATCGTAGTTGGGAGTATTGTCCGGGGTCATTCCCTCCTTTTCCATTACCTGCAACAAGCCCGTATTCAATAACAGGGATACCAAGGCGACGGGTCCGACCGCCAATTGTCGCGAGCTTCCAAACAGGGCATAGGCATAAATGGGAACAAGACTCGAGTAGAGTCCATATTCGACGGGCAAGCCGGCGAGTTTGGCATAACTCATGGATTGGGGCACAATCATGACCCCCACGGTAAGCCCGGCCAAAATGTCCGTCAGTAGGTTATTCCTCCAACTATACTCCTTTTGAAGAAATCGATAGAGTGGTACAAAGGTAGAGATCCAATCACTGCACGAACGTGGTTGGAGAAAGGTCTCTCGCATCGATTGCTTGTACTTTTCGACCCATGATTCGGGGGATCCATCACCACCACCAAGTGCTGTTGTTGTTGTTGTGTTTTCGGAGAGACCTGCTGCTGCTGCGGGTGCCGCTTCCATCAAGTTGTCGGTACTATTAAACTTTTTGTTGTTGTGGTTGTTCATCATCTTCATGTTGGGAGAAACAGGAACCACATGCCGAATCTTGGATTGATCATTCTTACTGCTGTTACTGTTGTTGTTCGTTTGGATACTGCTCATCATCAGCATGTCATTATGAATGTTGAGCAGTGATTGTCGATGTTTGGTCAAGCGGCGTCGCATCACTTGATTGGAATTTGGTGGATTTGAATGATGTTCGTCACCACCTCCACCTCCACTGGCGCTGCTGTTGCTGTTGCTGCTGTCGGAAGGGGTTCCAGTGCTGCCCGAGCCACCACCTTGGATGATGTTGTTGTTCGTAAGATCACGGCCATCATCCTCATCCTCATTATCATTTGTATTGCTGGTACCAGTAATACTGTCCGCCATGGTGATGCTGATGTTGATGTTGATGTTGATTTTGATAGTAACGTCTCGGGAGAAATGTACTTGTAGTATCCAATACCACGGTATGAGTATTTTAGTCTACGAATTTGCCCGCTTGCTTCTCTACGCAAATACAAATGTGTAGTTACGAAGTCAGTTGCACGAGTAGAGAGTATGATACCGGTAGTAGGAAGGGACCGGTAGTGTATTCCCGTACCGACTGAAATAAGAATACTGTAGTAGCCACTCAAATTTGATTCAAAATTGTGACACCCACCCAAAATAATAATAATGTCGTTGCATATCTCGCTCTTCGCGCTCTCATCATCGGCGCACAACTAACTGCTTGATGCAACTTTCAATAGTTATTCTTCAACTGCGTTTGATGGATGCGGTTGGGCATGCCACACCTTTGTGGCGTAAAAACCAAAGACACAACCACAACAACTACTGCGTAACAACAACAACTACCGGTAATTTGGGACCTCGGCAGGCTCGGCGCGCGTGCACAAGGAACACGCGAAGACGTCCGAGCTCCGACCTCGCAACATCATTCCCAATGTAGAACCAGAGAACCATACCGGTACCATGGTTCTCTGTGTAGAACGCTGTCGATCAGGACGTTCTGCTCGTCATCCGCCTTTTAAAACACCGTGCGTGATTCTTCTTTTGTTGAAATTTTGAAATGTTGTTTGTTGTTTGTTGTTCGATGAACGGTCGGTATCCGCATACCCGGGCAGTAAAGAACTACCAGTACTATAGGAGCAAGAGAGACCATCTTCATACAATCATGTAATTTTATATGTATTATTTCCAAGCAAGCAACAACAAATAGTGTGGGGACCACAGCACTAGTATACCCTACATAAATAATTGTGCCAACAGCAGTCCCCATCATGGCAATATAAATCAGTCTTCTTCTGTGACGTTCATGTATGTTCGTGTTGTTCTTCAATTAAAATCAATCAATCGAATTCGGCAAAGACACCGCGTTTCAAAATGCGCATATTGTCCCAGTGTCGATTCAACATATCCCCATGGCCCGGTAGGACGGGATGCTCGACTCGGAGTGGGGCAGTGTACTTGTCTTCCACCATGCTCCAAGCATCCCACTCGTCGTTTCGACAGGGGACATGGCAGTAGTGATCCGCCACAATGCCCATGGCGACGTTTTCCGTAATGACTCCCGTCATCAAGTTGGGATTCATCAAAGGAAAAGAATCGACCGCGCAGCGAGTCAAGGATCGCGAGAGGACATAACCCATGCCGTCGGCCCAGACGGGGAAATGCTCTTGGGGCCACGTTTCGGTGGATACAAAGCGCTTGGTGGTGTCGGCTGGATCACGGGAAGGCAAACGATACAAGTCGTTCCACATGCATTGTCCCCAATATCCTGGTTGGTTTCGTTCCATTATCTCTTGAATCGCATCGACGCCCACATAACTATCGTCGTCGGCCTTCATAATATAATGGTGGTGCTCCTCGTCCCCAAAACGATTCAACGCATGGAACATCGCTTGGGTCTTGTAGGTAAGGAGCGAAACGTCTTCCGGCTCTGGCATGTCGAGCCAGATCAAGTCCCCTTGCTCATAAAATTCTTGTTGAATCACTTCCCACAAGCCAGCCACAACAAAAAAGACTTGGCCTTTGCGATTCTCGGCCCAAGTCTGACGAATCGAAAGTCTAGCGTCACGATTCGTGGGCTTGGACAAGACTCCGACGAGGAGCGTCGTGCTGGGGCTGGTAGTGGCACCACCAGCAGCACCACCAGCAGCAGTCTCATCATTCTTGTTGAGGACGAGGATTGTGGAAGGAACTCGGTAGGGTACTGTCAAACCACTGAGAATGGCGACATCTTCCAAAATATCCGCCCGGGGTGGAGGAATAGACTCGGGCACCACTTGATTCTTGGAGGCTTCCAGTGCTTCTCGAAGCAAGGCTGGGACAAAGAGAGAGTTCGGATGGTCCGGCAAGAGGATTCGTTGGGCTCGGGTGAGATTGGTCAACTTGGCCCGAAGAAAGTCTTCCGGCAGATTCCGAAGGGCGACCAGAGAGTCGATGGGTGCTTGGAGAAAGGTCTTTTCCGGAATCACGATGGAACAGTCTTTGATATCTAAGGACGTCTTGAACGATGGAGCATACTCTTGATAAAAGTCGCTGACGACCACCGGGATGCAACCAGCACGGACAGCAAAGAGGAGCGCATGTGAATGCGGAGTATCTCCTCGAATGACCAAACAGAACTTGGAAGACAAGAGTCCACCTAGCCACTTGCTGTACTCGATGGCGAACCCAATGCTGGAAGGAGGCAGGGCCGTCGCCAAGCGAGCCGGATCTTCAAAGATGGCCCTGCGGTACTTGGTGGTTCCATAAGCGAACTCTCGGTCGCCTGGGTGATAGAACATAAAGTTGGTATTGTTGTTCCAGAACGTCTCGTAATCCACAACACGCATCGGGAAGGTCTTCTTGTCGTAGCCAAGTCCTAGCCCGACCGAAAAGGCATTGGTGACTGGCGGTGACTCGTCGGGGAAGAGAGCGTCGTACTCGGAATCTTGTTTGACTGCGGCAAGTCTGGCGGCACCAAATGGATCGAAATGATGCGCGACAGTCACATTCTTCAACAAGTTGTAGCTGCGTGACAGCGCGGGGATGAATCCGTTGAACCTTCGGTTGAAGGAGAGCCAGTTGAAGCACAGAAGGACATGCTTGTGGCCGTGATGCATTCGGAAGATTGGATGCTTAGCCAAGGCGTCAAAAGCTTCGTCGTACCAGAGACAGTCTTCCCAGCGACAGCCAAAGAGAAGGAGTTCCGTGACGGGCGTCGGAACAATGAACAGCTCGGCCTCATTTGGATTCATGGTGCGAAACGGATGCTCTTTGAGTTGTTCGAGGACGTTGAATTCCGCCATAGCATCCGTGATGACGTGATCCAGGGCCTTGCTCTCCTCGTCGAAGGCTGCCTTGCCAAGCGCACGAAGCTTGTCAACGAGCTTCGATTGAGCAATGGCATGGTCATCATAAATGTAGAACTTGCTCGAGAACGTCATTAGGTCATCGTCATCCTCCTCGAAGAACAACGACTGAGGTGACACATGCTGTGGAACGGCGGTGGACTCCACCAACGGGGACGGCGTTCGGTCTTCATATTCTTCTTGCGACGTCTTCGTGTCCTCGTTGTTGGTATTGATCGAAATGGCTTCTTCCTTGTGGCTGGTTGCGTCGGCTAGGCGTCGAGCTTCTGCAGCAGCAGCCCGTCGGTTACCGCCTCCTTGTTGCGCTCCAGGCATGCTCATAGCCGGCTGTACCCGTAGGGCATTCGAGTCTGTCGGAGCTGTAGAGGGCGCTGCCGACACAGAGGGCGCTGCCGACACAGAGGGCGCTCCGGATGGCGCTCCCGCCAGCTCATCGTTACGGCGGGCGACGAGGGCTTCGTGCTTGCTGTTCTTGTTGGGGTTGCCATCATCGATTGGCCGCCCACCGCGAATGTTTCGCTTTCGTTCCAATGGGAAATCAACCGACGATGTCGGCGATGCCATCAAGCAGAGACCAAGAAGCACCATCATCACCAGGGTGCAACGGCTGCTGCTGGTGGTCTCCTTGGAAACAAGCAATAGCATCTTGCTGCTACTGGTTTCGTTGTTGAGCAATGTCGTTGTGATCCTGTTACTTCGCGCTTTTTGCTCGAGCTGGTTTTATGACGATTCGTCGAACGACGCTGCCAACGCCCGCTCCAAGGAATAGCGGCGGCAGCATCGCTGAGCATTCTTGCTTGTGGGAAAGCCACGTCGTCGAATTCATGATCCGGTAGGAAACAAACAACCAATGCTGCACAGCGCCTGCAGATTGCCGAATTCCTCGGATCGGTTCCTTCTCCAGGTTCGAGTGAATTCAACAACCACTCGAAGCATAGTGGCAGGATCAGCATTGGTGGGAGACGAATACTGCACGAAAATTCCGATTTCTAAATCGGTTGCTCGAGCAAAGGTGGGAATTGCAAAAATGCTGGCCGTTTCTTGACAAAATCTTTTTTATGCCGAATACACTATCTGAAACAGTTTGTTATCTACTATAATTAACCAAGTAGTGAAGTCGAATTCGTGACGAATCATCAACTATCTGGAACAGTCCTTTACATAAATACTGTATTAGTTGAACCGGTAATGAAGGACGAATCGTTAAACAATTTTAGTGGAATTCGTGAATCAAAAGGCATATAGACAATTAGATCCACTACGCACAGTATTAGTTGAACCGGTAACGAAGGACGAACGCGAAATACTACAGGGCTTATTCCTTTCGAAACTGTCGGATGGAGAACTTTCTTTGTATAATTGAATACTTGTTGTTTGCTATCGTTCTACAAGTCGAATTCGTGAATCAATAGGCATATTCACAATTGGAAGCAGAATTGTTCCCCCCATTCTCATACCAGTAGCGCATCTTGTTCTGGAGTCAGTAGGGCGCATCTTTGAACACGCGAAATACTGGAGGGCTTATTCCTTGCTTTCGAAAATGTCGGATAGAGAACTTTCATGGTTTCCTATCGTTAAACAATTTTAGTAGAATTCGTGAATCAAAAGGCATATAGACAATTACTGGAAGCGATCACACCGGTTGTTAGTAAGCAACCTTCTCATATTGGGAACAGAGATTTATTGATCATCAACTTGAAAACTCAAAACATGTCGTCGACGCACGACGCACACATCATCGGTACTTATTTAGCCCAAAAGCTGATGTCACACGTAGAGTCTGGTACGTTGGGCGGTGCGCACGTAGAATGACCAAACTATTTTGCTAGACCATCATTAAAATACAGGATAAAATACAGGAGAAGAACGGCACTGAGTCCCTGATTCGGAGTCATCTTCGTTAATTCTACATACCGGTATGGATTACCTGGTGCCGCCTTGGTAGCCGCCTGCGTACTAGACGATGCGGGCGAAGAAAGATGGCGGAGTCTGACTCCGCCTAAATTCGACAACTTCGACTGTGCGTCTCGTGGTTCGTCCGTGGGTGGTTGTGTCCGTCCTTCTTCCGTCTGACTGGTCAGAGTCTCTGGTGCACGTCTACGCAGTGGGTACGCTCTGTAGAATCTACGCAAATTAATGACTACAAGGCCACGTACTGTGCCGCAACACTTTTTCTTCCACATCGCCATCCCCATCGTTCTTCATGCGCATCCTGTACTGTACCGGTACTGCATGGTAGTACAGGTACCGTACCTCTACGTACGAGTTCATCTGCGCTCTTTGCGCCTGCCTGCTTCTACCGAGCGCCTACTCTACTATAGCTAGTAGTAGTATGTAGGAGAAAGTACCGAAATAGTAGTACGAGTAACTACTACTACCGGTAGTAGTTTCCCTATCTCTCTCTCTGCTCTACTACTAGCTAGTACAGAGAGTTTGTTCATCATCATCATCATCCGCATTATCATTATCATCACCATGGTGCGTCCCCGTAGCAGCAGCAAAGCGAAAGATGTAGTAGTAGTAGTAGAAGAAAAAGAAAAAGAGGTAGAAGTCGAAGTCGAACAAGAACGTATCATCGAGGATGACGACGACGACGACGATGACGACGACGATGTGATGGTGCCCAATGACGAAGGGGATGATGACGATGAAAATGGTGGTGATGATGAAGAAGAAGATGAAAATGGTGAAATTCCTCCACCGCCAGCACCCTTGTATCAACCGGGTGACAAAGTCTTGGCCCGTGATGATGATGGACTCTTGTATGTCGCCTTTGTCCGTCGATCGCTGTATGGAGCTCGAGGACATCAAGACAAGATGGATGTGTTGAGCACGATTGGATATAGTAGTAGTGGTAGTAATGGTAGTGGTAGTGGTAGTGATGACGAGAAGAAGAAAGAACAACAACAAGAACAACGAGAGGAAGGTCATTGTCATTGGTTTTATTTTGTCCATTATTTGGCGTGGAAGACCAATTGGGATCGATGGGTCTGTGAAACGGATTTGTTATCGTGGACCGACGAGCATGTGCAATGGCAACAACGGATTGCCAGTGAACACAAGCAGCTGCAACAATCCTTCAAGGCGCAATTGACGTCGAGCCAAAAGTCCAATAAACAACGCATTGATGGTGGTACCTTTCTCAAGGCCTGGAAACCGAAATTGGAAAGTGTCTTGCAAGAATTGCAAAACAAGGGGAAAAAAGAAAACACTACTACTAGTAGTAGTAGTACTAGTACCAAGAAAAGTACCAAAAAGGCTTGCACCGCCACCGCCAACAACAACACCCACAACAAGAAGCCGAAACTGCAACACCTCGAGCAACAACACAAGCTGCGAACCCAGCAGCATTTGGCGTTGCCAGCAGGAGCAGCAGCAGCAGCAGCATTACATCCTTCTTCTACTACTCAAAAAACAATAGTAATGGAACAGCAGTTGGTCATTCCTGTGGGATTGAAACGGATTCTGGTGGAAGAATGGGAAATTTTGAATGGACCCTTTGGGATGATTCATGATTTGGATTATTATTGGTGCTGGGGAACAAAGAACAAGGTTTCGTCGTCGTCGTCGTCGTCGTCGTCGTCCATTGCTCGAGTCTTACAAGACTATTTGGAATCCAAAGGTATCACTGTTGTTGTTGGTGGTGGTGGTAGTGGTGGTAGTGGTGGTGGTGGTGGTTGTGGTGGTGGTAGTGAACAACCACAAGACGAGCAGCAGCAGCAGCAGCAGCAGCAGTCCAACCACCTGCCCGGTGGGGAGGAGGACAACGGCCAAGAGGAGATGGCTGCAAAAGAATACCAAGATACGACCGTTGCCAAGGAAGATCCAACTGTAGCAGCAGCAACAGTAGAGGAGGACTGTCCCCCCGCTACCACTACTGCTACTACTGATATGGAACTCGAGGAGGTGAATACCGAGCCTTTGCCTCCCAACGACGGCGACATCGGCGACAAGAACAATGATGATGCCCAAGACGAAAAGGAGAAGGAACGGCAAAGGCGTCAGAAAGAATGGACCGACATGGCCAAGGGAATCTGTCAATTGTTTGATCAAGCCTTGCCCTTTCGATTGCTGTATCCGACGGAACAATCGCAATTGAGTGTGTTGTTGGATAACCTGGCGGGGGCCGAAACGAATACTACCAGCAGCAGCAACAACAACAACAACAACAAGAATAACAAGGTCGAGTGGTTCGACAATCCTTCCTCGCTCGCGTCGCACTATGGATGTGTGCATTTACTACGATTGGCTTGTCAATTGCCCGCCTTGTTGATGGAACAGTATACCAATACTACTACTAGTTGTAGTAGTACGGATGGCAATAATACTGACAACAATGACAACCACCATGATGATGATCATGATGATGATGAAATCCAACAAGTCTTGGTCAAACCAATATTGGCCAAAGTCAATGATTTGCTACGATTCTTGCAAAAACATCAAGATGAATACTTTCCTCAACGATTTCGAAAAAAGACGGTGGAAGAAATGAAACTGGAACAGAAATGGATCAAACGATATGAACGCAAACGAGCGGCAACAACAACAACAACAACAACAACAGCTACAACAACAACAACAATAGCAGCAACGGCGATGGTGGAAGCGGGAGAAGAAGGAAAAGACGAAACTGGTGCTGGGGCAGAAAAAGATTTGGAAAGTACCGTGGTGGTCGCAAACAACTAAATGGTAGTAGAAGTATCTATACAGGAGGATATACTACCGTACTGTACTTATGATAGTATGATCCAGCAATAAATGGAACATGTAAAAGTGACTTCAGTATCAGCATTGTTATTGTTGGTTCTTACCTCTCTCTACCACTAGCTAGTAGTAGTACTACTCCGGGTAGAGTAGAAGCTACTAGTAGTAGAGAGATTAGCTCTCTAGTTGCAGTAGTAGTAGTACTGTAGTACGGTGTTAGTAGATATAACCGATGTTACGTTTTGTAGTCTCTCTAGCTAGAGTAGTAGTAGAGTAGAGTGCGGTCGTAGTCGACTACTGCTACCGCCGGTGCCGGTACCGGTACCGGTTCGTACAGTACTACTACTAGTAGTACTACTACTACTATATCGTACTACTACTACTCTACGTACTACTACTACCGTACTACTACTACTAGTAGTACTACTAGTACTACGAGGACGACGACGACTCGGCTCCTCCTCTCCTCACACTACCACTACAAGTACTACCTGGTAGAATAGAGTAGAGTTGTCTACTCTTGTTGAGGAGTTCTTCACTGTAAAACGACTGGCGGCGGGAGGGTTGAAAATCTTATGATACCCTACCTATTGTATCGCGACGATCCAGAGAAATAGTTTTGTGCTTTTACTTTGCTACTTTCTCGTACACGGGCAAGAGGAATAGTACAGTACACCGGCCGGTACTGCAAGTACGTACTGTACATCAAAATATCATACGGTACTGGTACAGTACAAATATTAAATACTGACTGACTGCACGCGCATGCATCTTCAAACAACAAACTAACATCAACATGACACTTATGACTTATGTTCAAGTGCCCCTCGGAATTCTTCGGATGAAGAAGTTGACTTCTGGTGCGTCACCGACCTGCTTGCCTGCCTGCCTGCCTGCCTGCCTGCCTTCCTGCTGCTGGTACAGCAGGTTCTGCGTATGGTGGACAAAAAAGGCGGTCGGCACATGGAGATCGGAAGCAAGCAAGGAAAGGACCGACGGATGGGCAAGCAAGGGACGAAAATGTACACATAGTGCACGTATTATTTAGGGCTCCCAACTACACAAACGAAGAAGTAGATTTTTCGCTGATTTTTCCGAAAATACTAGATTGCTTGGATTGGAATTTTTCCGCTACTTGTACCGTAGTGTACTGGTACATTTCATCGATCTCACCGCAAATTCTCCGTTCTGCCTAAAATATACCGCATACTTAAATTTTTTAAAGCTACTACTAGAGATAGTTCGTAATGGCACTGGTGCGGTACTGGGTACAAGTACTGGAACAAAAGAAGCCGCACAACGAAACCCGAAGCGGCAAGAAGCAAGAAGGACCATCCTACTACTACTAATATCACCACCACCACCACCAACAACAACAACAACAACAACAACACACGCACACGCACACAAACTACAGTGATACTTCTCATTTTGAACATACAAACAAAAAACAAAAGTATTTCGTAAAGTAAACAGTACGTAACAAATATTACTACAATGGCTGGCAGCAGCACCATGCTGATGATGAATAATAATAATCATAATAAAGGGCAACTCTTGGCAGCGTTTCTCGATGCCATGCCAGGGGAGGCCTACATTAAAGAATTGAGTGGAAATTATATCTACGTCAATCGACAATTTGAAATGAAACATGGAATTCTGTGCAAAGAATTATCATCGTCATCATCATCAGGTGGAATGGAGTTCGATGATGATGGTGATGGCGATGATGATGATGATGATGATGGTGGTGGTGATGGTGCCAACATCTTCAGTAGCAACAACAGCAACAGTAACAGCAACAGCAACATCATCACGGACGCGAGTTTGTACACGGAGGAAATAGTGCAACAAAAAGCTCTGGAAGATGAGCAGGTCATTGAGACTGGTAAAAGTATGCACTGTCAGCGCGTCGCGGGTGTGGATTGCAACCGGAGCATTGTGACGAAATTTCCAATTTTCGACGATGAAGGAACCATGATTGCTATTGGAGGTCTCGTGGTGAGAGGAGGAGGAGGAGGAGGAGCATCAGGAGGAGGAACTAATCACACTCACCATCACCACAGCAACAACAACAAGAACAACAACAACAACAACAACAAGAACAACAGCAACAACAACAGCAAGAACAAGTCCTGGTCGTCGTCGCCACACAATTTGGTGCCCCAGCAAGTAGTGGAGACGACTGTGAGGTTATCCGCAAACCTACCACTACCATCCTCGTCCTCTTCGCCTCCTCCGCCTTCCACTAATCGCCGCAGACTCAAGCGGAGAACGTCCAGTTCGATGACCGACGAGGACGACGAAGAAAAGTCATCGTCATCGTCTCCTTCTGCTGCTGGTGGCTGCTGGGATGATATCCTCGAACCAGGCCAGAATTATCGTCGACTATTCAAAAACATGCAAATGGGTGCTGCCTTGAACGAGGTCGTCACGGATGAGGATAATAATCCCATTGATTTCATCTTTCGAGAAATCAATCCTGCCTTTGAAAAAATGACCGGTCTCAAAGAGAGCGAAGTCATCGGACGGCGGGCGACCGAAGTCCTGCCGGGTATATTGGACGATCCTTCGGATTGGGTTCGAAAGTTTGGTCAAGTCGCCCTCGATGGTGTGACCTATAAATATGACCGCCAATACTCGAAGAGTCTAAAAAAATGGTATGGCGGAATGACGTACCGGCCAGGAGGTCAAAAGGGGCTGTTCGTGTCATTATTCTTGGATGTTACCGACAGTGTTCGTGCGGAAGAAGCTCTTCGAGAATCCGAAGAACGTCATCGAAACCTTTTCGAGAGTATGATGCAAGGTGTGGTGTATCAAGAAGCGTCTGGAAATATCATCGCGGCCAATCCTTCTGCCGAACGAATTCTGGGCATGACTATTGATCAGATGATGGGACGGACTTCGGTAGATCCAAGATGGAAGTCCATCCGTGAAGATGGAAGTGATTTTCCTGGCGATCAGCATCCATCCATGATCGCTTTGAAAACAGGAAAACCCGAGACTGGAGTGTTCATGGGAGTTTTCCATCCCTCTACTGAAAAGCATCATTGGATTATTATTGATGCGATCCCCCGATTCCGACCGGGAGAGAGTACACCCTTTCAAGTCTATGCCACCTTTACGGACATGACACAGACCAAAGAATTTGAACGAAGACTCCTCCGTGAAAAAGACCGCGCCGAAATGGCAGACCGACTCAAGTCCGCATTTTTGGCCAACATGTCGCATGAAATCCGGACTCCACTCAATGGAATTATTGGACACATTGACCTGGCGTTGTCCAATGGATTGTCCGAGAGTGTCAAAAGGGAAAATTTAGACGGTCTCAAAGTGGCACGCCAGAGTGGAGAACTCCTCATTACGATTATTCAAGATATTTTGGATTTGTCCAAAATCGAGGCGGGCGAAATGGCGATTGAGAACGATGGGAACTTCAAGCTCCGCACCTTGGTAGACCAAGTGACGAGTCTCGGTCAAACCATGATCAGCCAACGAAACAAAGACATTTCCTTTGAAAGCCATGTTCAAGATGGAATCGAGGATCGAATTCGAGGTGACGTATTCCGCTTGCAACAAGTGCTGAACAATCTGGTGTCCAATGCCATCAAATTCACCGCCAAAGGCAAGGTCAAGTTGGAAATTTCACTAAAGGACAACAACAACAACAACAACATGTTGGAATTTTGTGTCTCGGACACTGGAAAAGGAATACCAAAAGATCATATGGACATTATTTTCTTACCATTCCGACAGGTGGAAATTGGGGACACACGGAAACATGGTGGGACCGGACTTGGATTGACCATCTCCAAAAAGTTGGTCGAAATGATGGGCGGCCAAATGTCGGTCACATCCAGCACTGAGGAGCCCTACAATGGATCGAGCTTTTCCATCACATTCCCATACCGCGTGCAGGTTAGAATTCCAGGCCAAGTGGATGATGCATCTCCCGTCAGGAAATTCCGAGCGGAGAGTGTGGTTATCGAAGGCAAAGTGCTGGTTGCCGAGGACGAGCCTGTGAGTCGAAAACTGGTGAAACGAATGCTCGAGATATCTGGCTACGAGACAATACTCGCAGAAGACGGCCAAAAGGCAGTCGAGCAATTCAAGGCTCATGACGACATTGCCCTAATCTTGATGGACGTTCAAATGCCCAACTTGGACGGTTTGGGAGCCACGACTTTGATCCGACAGTTAGAGGCCAAGACACCCTGGAAGAAGCCTGTTCCTATCATTGCCCTGTCGGCTGGCGCAATGAAAGGTGACAACGAACGAGGGTTGGCTGTGGGCATGACCGATTACCTGACCAAGCCAGTCAACTTCAAATTGCTTCAAGAGACTCTGACAACACACCTTGGAGCGAGACCGCATGATGCGGCGTACTCATAATACGAGTATTGTATTTTTTTATCAACCCAAAACCCCTCTACGAGCGAATACATAATAATTTTTGCAAACACTGCACCCGCTCTTATAATAAATGCATGAATAAACAATATAATAATATTCCAACTACTAGGAAAGTGTATATGTATCTCCTATTCATATTGGCTCGTATTATTTACATTGTGGGACCATCCTTGACAAAGTCAATGACGAATTCCATAGCGACGCTGTCGAGACAGTTGAGTACCTCCACAGTACCGTCCACCATGTCGGCTTCATGGTAGGTCACATTCCACTCCTTGCAAAAGCTCTTGACCAATGCGTGAGTCTTTTGCAAGTTGTGTCGAGGAAGACCAGGGAACAAGTGGTGGTCCACTTGGTATTGGAGACCACCGCAGAACCAGTTGACAAACCATTGAGGAATTCCGTGTCCTCCCGTAATGTTACGAGTGGTAGTCACTTGCAACTTCCAAAAGTCCGGTCGGGCTTCGGCGTCGTAGACGGCCATACCGTTGTGTCCCAATCCAAAGACCGTGGCCAAGAAGAAACCACAGGTGCAAGTCATAATGAGGAACAAGGCAACCGAGTAGGCAGCCGAGAATCGTCCAAAGCCAGTGCAAAAGGCAACCACCCAAACGTAGTGCAGGGTAATTCCCACCTTTTCGAGGATGGGGTATTGAAGTCCGACACGCTCAAACTCAAGAGCGGCATTTTCAGTAGCGGCTCCAATACCAAAGGCGGCCTTGAAGGATTCGTTCAACCAAGAAAGACGGGCCAACAAGAGGATGGGGAAGTAGGTCCACTTTTGATAGCGGATCATGAACTTGACAAAGGCCGAGTCCTTGCCATCCGGGTTCAGTTCACGGTACGACTGAGCTTGCTTCAACGACCAAGCAAGGACAGGCATAGTATCAATATCGGGATCGCCGTCTTGAGAAGTGGCGGTCGAGTTGTGAAGGTTGGGCACAGCGTGGTGTCCGTTGTGCTTGTTCTTCCACCACTGTACCGAGAAACCTTGCATCAAGTTTCCCCAGAAGAGCCCAGTGTAGTCCCCGTATCGGCGGTTGCGGTAGACTTGGTGGTGCAAGAAATCGTGCGCCAACCATCCGCATTGTTGAAAAAATAGCCCCATAAAGGTGGCGGCAAAGAGTTGCACTGCTGTGCTATCGGAAGAGTACATGAGGTACATGGAGAGCGCCCACATGCTCATGTTGAAGGCTTGCTTGTAGATGTAGTAGCCAACCTTGGACTTGAAGAGTCCCATCATGACCATCTTCGATCGCAAGTCGCGGTACGCCTTTTCAAAGTCCCGCTGGTGGTCGTCCTTGTGCTCCACACTTTCCGGAATCAACTCTCCAATGAGGAATTTCTTCATCATGTTCTGTGATCCAGGAGCATGAAAGGCAGCGAAGATGTCGGTCATGTCGTCACCGGCGTGGGTGAAAATGACGGTGCCGCCGGGGTGCTCGTACCAGTCGGACACGTCGTACACCTTGTTGTGGTACACCATCCAAGCATCCGAAGGAGTTCGGTGCTTTTGGACTTCGGCCCACGTGTACTTGGTCAAGGTCGTCTTGGACATTTCTGCGTCTTTGTTGGTGTTGCTGTTGCTCAAAGCAACTCGAGCGTCTCCTCCCTTTCCCATTTTGTCGTCGGATTTCTATTCAAAGAACTGGAACGATGTTTGGCTTTTCCCTTTTGAAAAAAGTAATCGCTGAAGGACAAATCCTTGGCTACGCTCTCTTTGCTTTCTTTCAAGTCGCGACACATACCACAACAACACCAACCGGACGCTTCTTCCTTTTCGCCAGCGCAGGAATGGAAAAGGCCAATGGCAATCCACGCGTGGAGGGTCCGAAAATGTGGCGGGATGACGACGTGGTCGCCCTGTCGTAGAATTACCTACGAGAATGCTCGTAGGAGGCTGGCGCGATGGGAATTATGGTCGGACACGGAATGCAAAATAATGCCGACGACGATCGAGACGATGATGCGCGATGATGATGAGAGTGATGACGAAGATTTTGCTCTTCAAAGATCGTCATCAGTCACGAGCTCGAGCTGCAAATTGAGACCCGGATAAAAAGTAAAACCTGTCGTCTGTCGTCGTTCGGTCTGAAAGAATGAATGAATCAAATGAATCAATCAATCTCTGAAATGATTGATTGGATGACGTCGGTCCCACCTGGAATCCAAGCGTCCGTGATTGTCCGTTCCCTTTGGTCTTGTAAAAGATTTTTGGCTCGCCTCTTTTTTGCCACCGACCAACGATGCGATGCGATGGGAGCATGTCTTGTGACTTCCGAGTCTTCGCCGAGATGAGCTGCTGATGATGATGACCATGATTGATTGATCGATCGATCGAAATGGATGCCATCTACTAGTATCGTCCGGCAACAATATTATATTGATACGTACATTCAAACTTGCACCTCGTTGATCTCAAATCAGATAGAAGATAGACAGCGATAGTACTACTTTGTTGTTATAGTGCGCGCAGAACATACGGGGCATCTATCAGGCAGCATCATCAGTCGCCATCATGGCGGACGACGACCACGAACAAGAATACGAGGAGTACGATGAGGAAGAAGTAATAGAGGTGGAAGAGAACAACAGCACAGTAGAAGAAGAAATCATCATGGAAGAGGAGGTCGTGACCGATGATGACGAAGAAATTATCGAAGAGGAAATTATTATGATGGAGGAACAGTCCATGCCGCCACCGCCAGTATTACCAACAGGGCCCACCGATCCAGAACCCTCCTCTGGCGAAAATAATAACAAACCTATTCAATCCGTATTAGAGCAGCGACCTGCCACGCCGACCCAGAGACAAGAACAAGAAGAACCACCCAAACCAGTAGAGCCCACAGGACCCCAAGATCCACCCGGATTTTTGATTCCTCTTCCATCCATAAAACAAATCGATTGGTGGGCCTATCAACAGCAACAAATTGAGGAACAAAAACGACAATTGCAAGAACAGAAGCTACAAAAAGAACGTAGAAAGGTGGCTCGTGCTAAACCTCATCCACCAAAGGCACAACCCGCCGGAGAGTCCTTGAAAGAACGTCCCGTCCAAGAATATTCCTACAAAGAGTATTTGAAGAGCATCCAAAACAAAACTAGCCGCGAATACCACCAAAAAAAGCAAGCCGACAATAAGAGCAGTATGAATCCTCAAAGAGGGAAGAACTACAAAGTGGATGAGGAGTTTGCTTGGGTACCTCCTCCTTCTGGAACCGATCCACGGACGCCCCCTGGAGCTGTATCCCCCATGATGACCGTGGCATCGCAACGAGTTTATGAAACATCGGTTCCCACCCGATCTTGGTCGGTAGAAGACGATGACGAAACGGATGATTATTATGGCGAGGAAGATGGTGATTCGTCCAAGAGTGCTAATAATGATAATATTCGGGATGAAACCATTGTGGATTTTTCCAAACGTTCCTGGCTCTTTCCGAAACAACAACAACAACAAGCACTAACATCATCATCCAGGAAAGAAGAGAAATTGAAGGCAGTCCTAGACGAAAACAATATCAAATTGGAGACAGTGGACGAGAATTTATCATCATCATCATCATCCCCGTCAACTTCGTCATCGGCGGTACCTCCTCCTGTACGACCACCCAACGAGATTTCCAAAAAGCGAGGAGAATCAAAAGAAAAGAAAAAGAAGAAGAAGGAGCGAGACCCCCTATCGGTATCAACATCATCATCCTCTTCGTCTTCGTCCTCACCAAGTGATAGTAGTCTGAGTGAAAGCCGCAACGCCAGCAGTGAGAGTACTTCGACGACTGCACTGTTTGCCAGGAATGATAAAATCATGGCCAAGAAGAAGAAAAAGGCAGCTGAGGACGACGACAAGAGAAACAACAACAAGACAAAGAAAAGTCAGAGTGGTGATGCGGCACCCAACAGTTTTATGGGACCCCGACGCAGCAGCGCAACAGCCAGTAGTAGCAGCAGTGGCAACAACAGCAGTAGTGCCATGACGACCGAAGATAGTGGGAGCACCCAAATCATTTATGTTCGAGACGATCGAGACTTGGCAGAAGTGATGCAGAAAGTGTTTGATGGCAAGGTTCAAATCGTGGATGAAGAGGGAGTGGTAGCCGACAATGGTTGTTCCGATGATCCCGACATGTTTGTTCCCTCCAAAGCCATGTTGGTCATTTTGGTATTGCTGATATTGTTGGTGACCGCGGGGATTGGGGTGGGACTCGCCTTTGCCTTTACTTGATGATGATCATTAATCGAACACAACATCATTAGATCATAATAATAGATAGCGATAGCGATACTACAGTACAAGCTACTACGAGTACAGTGCAATAAGGGTGGAACATCTTCTCTTTACTTCTTAGATTTTCCATCGCCAATACATCCTATACACCATACAGTATACGCCATTTTTTACACTTTATATCCGGGAACGGTTCCCGCTGGGCTCAAGATTCCATAAATTCCATGACGTGCAATGGTTTCCCTCATTCCCGTGGGCAACATGCCGACAATCGGTGCCAGTTTGGAATCGATTCCTACTTTGTACGAGCTGCGAGGGACGGGGGCCAACAATCCATGTTCGGCCGCTTGACAGACGACCGAAACATGGGTACCCGGTTGCAGTGCCGAATATTCCATGAAATGATCCATGAGTCCGCCAAAGGTATCCTTGGCTTTTGTCGAACCGCCCATTTTGGCTTGGCAAAGTTCCCACATTTTGGCCGTCAATTTCTTTCCTTCTTCCATGAGCATGGTAGGCTTGACAAATCCTGGATTGATGACGACCGCTTCAATGTTACTTCCCGTCATGAACAGCTCTTGTCGCAGCGCTTGGCAATACGCTGTGGTGGTCGAAAATCAAGCAAGCAAGGGGCATGTGCACCAGCAAGAAAGGGGTGAGTTCAGCTTGTATTGAAAAAAGTGCTTCCCGTAGACTAGTATCCAAGTAGTGATACTACTACTACCACTACTACTACTAACAGTAGTGGGGAACATGACTTTTTCTTGTTCTTACCTTCAGTGGCAAACTTGGAAGCCATGTACGCGGTCAAGAGAGGAGGACAGGGACTGCAGGGGCCACCGCCGGTACCCGTCAAAATAATCCGGCCGGGCAAGTCGGGACAGGGGTGGGCCTTCATCAGCGGAAGGACGTGTTGAATGACCCTCAAAAAGCCCAAAAAGTTGACTTGCATTTGTCGTTCGTACATGTCCAATGGCATATATTCCGCCGGTCCGTTATAGGCAATGCCATGGTACATCAAAAGTCCAGTAATACCAAAGTATTGATCGGGAAACTTCTTGGTTTGGGCTTGGCGGTACGCTTCCATCGTGGCGGCAGCCTTTTGGACCGACTCTTCTTGCGTGACATCCAATGCGACGACCGTCACGTACTTTTGTTCTTCCAAGCTCAACGTTTGATCGAAATACTTTTGACTGGCCTCGGGATTGAAACAACCCGCAAAGATTTGCTGGTACCTGCCATTGTTCGTAGTACTACTATTATTATTACTGTTTGATTTTGCCAAGTAGACGACCGTCGCTTGTCCCATTCCCGAATCACAACCCGTCACCAAGACGCATCCTTGACGTTTTTGATACCCATGAAGGAAATTGGTCCACAGCGGGACCATCCAAATGGCGACACAGGTGGCAATATAGAGGAGCGTGGAGACGAGGGACGACGACGATGAACTCGCATCCGCATCCGCGTTAGCATTCGTATTCGCCAAAAAGGCCCGCGAGGCATACGAGTGCACCACCAACAAGACGAGGCGCCAAAAGTGATTGTCGTACTTGCCAGCGGCCAGAGTGAAAACGACCAAGAGGCCGAGGGGAGCAAAGAGGTCTTGCTGCATCATCGTACGCAATAATATTGGTGCGAATTCACAAACAAAGATGTATACGGTACTTGTACCAACCAGGTTGGAGGTAATAGTCGTCTATGATGTTGTCTCTGCCGCAGGCGCCGCCGCGCCGCCATTGTCATTTTTATTTTCTTTCTCTTCTCGCCGTGTTTCTTCTCGCGCGCTCGGTCGGTCGGTCGATCGATCGATGAGCTCATCGATCGGCCATCTGCGACCTGCCACCGACCGCGCGACCATCCATCCATGCATCCCAGATATTGTACAACATTCATGAAACTCTATTACCGCGCAGGCAGGCACCTTTAACATTCCGAAAGCTACATCGCCGTATATGAAACAAGTCGATGACACATGAATATAAAATGCCGGCCGGCCGAATGCTATTGACGACTGACTCCTCAATGGAAGTAGTCATTGGAGATATTATGAATAGTAAAGCTAGTAGACTAGGTAGCGGTACCCAGTAGCCTCTCTCTAGTAGTACTCTCTACTGTAGTATAGAGAGACTATTATTTGCTTCAGTATCAATCAACTCCAGTCTAGTAGAGATATAATGTATAATGTATTTGCAGGTGCCTCGTTCTCAGCAGCATGGTAACACCATTGTTCTTCACACAAGCATTGAGTGCATGATCATGCATGATGTTGCGTCCCCCCGGCGACTTCTTCTCTCCCGACTTGGGAAAAAGTAGTAGTAGTAGTAGCAGTAGTAGTAACACGACGTTGCTTGTGAGGTTGTTGTTGTTCTTCTTCTTCCTCTTGCGTGATCCCACCCAATCGCTTTGTTGTTGTTATTCTTCTTCCTTTACTACTAGTAGTTTTATTGTTCTAGGAAGAAATCGTGGGCGGCGGCAATGATCATGATGATGCATTCGTTGCAAACCAGGACACTACTTCCCGATTAAGATCCGGGATGTAGTGTCGTCCATCTCCCTCCTGGGCGCGATTTGGCGATAAATAGTAAGCCGAATATACGTCCAGGAAGAATAGTCGCTGTTTAGTCCTTGTTCTTGTTGTTCTTGGAAGAGACGAAGAACCATCTTCTTCTGCGGCTTCTTGTTGCTCTTTCTTCCGACGCTTCTCAATCTCCTTTTCAATGACCTCCTTCTGAATGGAATACAAACTCCATGCACGAGAGGTACTCATGTACTTGACTCGACTGGTTCCAGGCTTGCCCTCTTGGAGGACGGGTAGTTGGATGTGCATTCCGGTACAACTTTTCCAAAAAATAGTCGCCTTGGGAACCTTTTCGGTAATGTACCTCAAATATTCTTCCATTGCCAATCGATGGTCTACCCATTCTTCTTCTTCTTCGTCTTCCCTGCTGCTGTTGTTGCCATCTAAAGTGGCAGTAGTAGCAGTAGTTGTTGTTGTTGTTCTTGTAAAGGTGGTGTTTGGCACATCGTCGTCTAGGATATCCCAAACACAGCTATCGGTAATGATTGCCATCCTTTCTTCTTGTACAAATTTCGTCTTTTTTTCTCGAATCCTATCATCCAATACTTTCATCCAGTTCTTGACATTGGCCATGGACAAATGTTGGTTAATGTTGGGAAATTGAATGCCTAAGGGCTCTAGAAACTGCATCAGAAGAGAATCGCCAACGGGAACAATGACGTCAAAATTGTCCTTCCAGTACTTTGGTAGGCCATCTTCACCAGAGGGCTGTCCGATGATGGATAAAGGGTACTGAAATGGCCGAATGGGAGGTGCCATGGGTAGCATCTTATTCTTGGTCTTGTACCAAATATCGGCCGTATTTCCACCCGTCTTCCAATGTTGTTTCGAGGGGGGTCCCATTCGACCAATCTGACATGTGTACTGAAAATAGACAGCCAGGACGCCGTTTCCACCACTAATACCAGCACTTTCTTCCCGCCGATCGGCGGCACCACCAACAACAGCAAGTGGTGGTGATACTGGTGCCCCCGTTTCATTCTGCTGGAGAATGATGCGGCGAGGACGAGGCTGTGGTGGCGGTGGCTCTTCAAACTCTAACCGATATCGTCCATTGTGTAGGTCGGTAATCCAGGCCGCCGCTGTAAATGGTAGCTTATGAAATGCTTTCGTAGTACTGGTGCTGTTGTTGTTGTTGATCATTTGACTTTCATAGAGTCGCTGATCTGTGTAGGTAATATAAAATTCATCCCCACCCACTGTTTTCGGATGACCATATTCATCAAACGTTTGGAGCTCCCAATAAAAATTATCATTATTATCATCTCCGGAAGCACTATCATTACATCTTTCGTTGTTGTTGTTGTTGTTGTTCGTCGGGAAGATAATTTGTACTTGGGTCGTTGGCAAGCAGGCGGTGGAAGACGAAGAAAAAAGTTTTTCATATGTGGCATTGGTCAAGTCGCGACGGAGACCTTGGATCAATTTTCCATCTTGTGTTTCCGGTAACAGAATCGTCGGTCGTGGTTCTGCTGCTGCTGCTGCTGCACCCCCAACACTGCTATTACACGGCGATGGTGGTGTTGACGAGGACTTGTTTTGAAATTCTCCCTTTTCTGCTACTGCTGCTGCTTCTTTCCTAGTAGTAGCGGCAGCACCAGAATGCGAGCTGCTGTTTGCTCGTAATTGCGGTTGCATGATGTTCCTGATACTTTGGAGTTCCAATCCATAGTTGATGAAGAAACCCACCATGGCTAAAAGATGAAGTAAAAGTATAGTGCGAATTCCCCTCGTACACGGCCAGCAGCAGGAGCACGACCAGGGACGGTCATCCCTGTTTGTTGTTGTTGTTGTTGTCATATTATTCGTGGTGGTAGCAGTACGTGTGATGATGATTGTGATCTCGACTGTGAGTAAGTAGACTACAACCAAGTATGTTATTATAGCAGACTACTCTCTAGGGGACGAAGATGAAAAGGATTTGTGATGGTATTTATTATATTGCCACTGTACGAATACTGTATTTTTTGGAAGGAGAATTTGTTAATTTGTGATCGTTTTTGTTCAAACAGTGCGTTTTGCCGTTAGGTGTTTGATGGCATCGTATCCATGTGTTTCACTAGCCGCCCGGCGTGCCATACTGTAACGCAATGGCCATCACCCCCGCCCATGCCATCCGAGATCCCCAAAGTTGTAGTAGCGACACTTCCCTCTTTTGGTGTGGCGATCCCCCCAAAAGATGCGCTTGCATCTTGCCCGCATACTGTATGCATGCGCAAGAATGACAGTGGGCGCAATGGGAAGAATCATCTCAATCTCATCACATCATACTCTACGCGGTATTTTTAGTATAGATCAATAGAACATACTGTACAAACTGCACGCACAAATAATAATACATCCATACTAAAGAATACCGACGGACATTACAGAAGCATGTCATTTGCTCGTTATTAGGACAAGAGAGGAGCTGCTCTATTGTATAGAATGATGAGCCGCGACAATCACGAAAAGGAGAATGCTGCTGCTGCTTCTGCTGCTTCTGCTGCTGCTTCTGCTGTCTTGGAAGGACACTCCATGAGGAAGACGCCGGCGGCAATAAGTGATGAAATGGTGGAGGATGCTGATGCTGTTGGATCGCTGGATCAATCTTCTGATGACAACAATGCTCATGATGATGGTGATGAGAAGAAGGAACATTCTCGAACCTTTCGTTCCGAAGAAGAAGAAGAAGAAGAAGACGAAGAATCAGCAGCCTCTTCTGAAATACTGGAGAATGATACAACACGAACAACAACAACAACAAGAACAACAACAACAACAATATCTAATGTCAGCGTCACGGACGACCTTTCAATATCATTGTTGAATCCCAATACGACCCTGGATTTGGCCGATGCTCCGGCGATTGCCTTGTTGAAACAAATCTTTCCCGAAGAATCTCCCCAAGCTCTTCGAGAATTACATCATCACCGTGTGATGATGAAGCAGGGCAATATGGCGAGTAGTAGTAGTAGTAGTAGTAGTAGTACCACCAGGACTACCAGGACTCATCATCAACAACAGCAGCAGCAGCAGCAGCAGGAACAACAAGGTTGTGAGCATGACCAGCATGACGATTCTAGGAGTAGTGCAGATCGGCGGCAGCTGCATCCGCACCAGCACCAGCATCAGCCACAATCCAAATTAGGACAACGGATATGGAATATGTATTTCGAAACAAAAAAGACAAAGAAGCCATTCATCTTCGAGGACGAGGACGAAAGTACGAAACGACGACCTGCCACCAGCACCAACAGCACCAGCACCAGCACCAACCCGTTACTCGAAGAATGGAATCATCCAGTCGCAGTATTGCCGCCCGACTTTTTACGACTTCCCATATCCGTGGCAGTCCTTCGTCATCGTCGTCCCAGCACGAGGAATAATGAAAATACATCATCATCGTCCTCCTCCTCATCCCTTCATTACGAATTCCTTTCCGACCTTCATCAACGAGCCATGGAAGAGTATATTCTGGTCCAACAACAGTCCATCACCAGGCGACGACAACTCTATTACCCCAACAATGACAATGATGATGATGCTGATGATTCCATGACTCTTGTACCATTCACTCCTACATCTACCAGTCTACTATGGATCAGCACACATCCACAACAACCACAACAACCACAACCACATCCTCATCATGAAGACTACTTTTTTACCGTGGCGGTTCCTCGCCAGGAAAAAATTGGATTGGGATTGACACTGACAATACTATCAACGAATGATCATCATGATCATCATCATTATCATCAAGGAGACGAGGATGACGAATTAGTAGTTCGAGTCCATGGTTTCGTCTCTCATCATCAACATCATCATCATCATCCCGAGAGGAACAATCCTTGTACTGCTGCTGCATCAGCATCAGCAAATCATCGAGAAGAAGAACAACTACTACAATCAAATAATGATGATGATGATGATGATGATGATCCATCCGCATCATCAGCTCAAAACAGGATCCGACCAGGAGATATTTTGGTGGGAATCAATGGTTCGACCTTTTACTTTTTATCGGACAATGACAATGACAATGATCATAATGAGGACAGCTACTATAACTTATCGTCGTCTTCCGCAGCAAGCAGGATGATGCAACCAGTAGTCCGAGCGATCCAAGCCTCACCCAATCCAGTTGTTTTACATTTGGTCCGTAGGAGTGGTGGCGTTGGTCGTGGTGCCGGTGGTGCCGATCAAAGCAGGACGATGAGGATGATGGAACACCACCATGGTGTGGTGGAACAAAAACAAAAGCGGAATCAATCCTCCTTGTTGGATCATTCGAACGATGAAGAAGACGACGTCGACGTCAACTATTATTACGGGGAAGACGATGGTGACAACAACAACAACAACAATAACAGGATGATGATTCTCGATCCTCACCACGATGGTGAGAGTATTGCCACTGCATCAACCATGACTACCTTCACTACCACGACGACTACTTCGTCTTTCTCCCCTAATATTAGGAGTCACATCTTTGGAGATAGGAGGAATCATCATCATGATCATCATCGACCCATGATTCCGCAGCAGCAGAATACTACTACTACTACTACTACTACTCGGAATCATACAAAGAATAATATCCATCCCTTTGCCAGTGCCTTGGCGAAGCGAGGATTGATTCGTGGTGTCGTGGATGAACAACGAATTACCAAACGGTTGCATCAATTCATGATTCGAGCCCAACAATGGGAAACCTTTTCTTCCTTACGCATTGATGCTACGACTCATGAATTACTGCCACGGAGGAACAATAATGGTACGTTGGAATCAGCAGCAGCCACGATGCTCCCGGGCGCCCCTTCCACGCCATTACAGGTTTCCCACGATGATGACGACGACGACGACGACGACGATGGTTGGAAGGAGGATCCGTATTCCCACCACCCACTATACAAAGAACCGCATCGTCATCGTTCGCTCCTCCGATCCTATCCTGCGGAAGCATCCAGTCGATATTCTTCTTCGGCCTTTTCTACTCCCAACAACAAAGTCCAACATCATCATCATCATCATCATCATTCTTGGAATGAAATATTTCTTCCACTCTATAATATTCGAAAAGCTCTTTGTGCGCGTATTGTCAATACCTTTGTCGAAACGACGACGACAAACAACAAGCACTCTGAGGGAATAGCAGGTACCAATGAACAACAAAGCGGCAGTACGACGAGTAGTATTGCCTATACGATTTGGGTCTACGATGTCGAAACGACCAAGGAATGGTATGCACCGATTCGATACTGGCAAGATTTTGAAGATTTACGACAGGCCTGCATCGCCTTGGCTCCCAAAGAAATGGGGATACGAGACTGGGAATTTCCAAAAAAGGCACCGACTGGAAATCATCATCCTCTTCCAAATGGACTATCATCATTATTCTTTTGGTTGGGAAATGGTGGGAATTCTTCTTCTTCTTCCAATGCCACGACCGGCAGCAACAATAGTGGGGGCGGCAGTTGTGGTGGTGAGCACTACTCTCATCAATTGGAGCACTTTCTTCGAAATCTTTGTAGTTTGATCTATACGTGCGACTCGCTCTCACCAGAGGTTGCGGAAATGGCGATTCATGTGCAATCCTTTTTGGGCGTGGAAGCTGGCTTGTCCGATGCGACCGACTGGGGTGATGACATTACCCTCAACACCAACGAGAAGGACATTGAGATTCATGGCGGTAGTCCAAGCTTTCTTGACCACGATCCAAACGGCTCGAACACTAGCTTGACC
This sequence comes from Nitzschia sp. pyKryTriq1, assembly GCA_956465555.1. Lineage (NCBI taxonomy): Eukaryota > Bacillariophyta > Bacillariophyceae > Bacillariales > Bacillariaceae > Nitzschia > Nitzschia sp. pyKryTriq1. Next base: position 273,102 of record OY101121.1, on the reverse strand, counting down.
AATGAAAAGGCTCAGGTCCGTCAAGAGCTCAAAATGAGTTTACAACGCTATACCTATCGAATTTTTCTCTTGAATGTCATGAAGGCCATTGTCAATGACTTTGTCGACACCACTCGGGCAAGAGGTCCCAAACTCCAAGATATTGAATCGTTGGAGTTTCAAGCGACCTTGAAATCGCGGGCCAAGAACGACCTGGAACGGATTCAATCCTTCCTGGATCAAATGGTGGATTTGATTTTGGATGGATGCGAGGCGGAAATGCGTCAGATTGCTCAGCAGGAATATTATTGGGTTTTGCACGCTTCCCTTTTTGAGGATACCACCACGAGTGGTGCGTGGGAGCGCCTAGTGAGAGAGGCGATCCGAGAGCAAGTCGAGATTGAAGTCTATGTGCCATTGAGAAGCGTTGTATCCCGATTGCTAGTGAATGGATGGCGCCATGAAGATATGGAAGTACAGTTCAAGATCAAGGAGCTTCGAAAACGCCCCCAGGGCCTGTTTCGAATTCCTTCTGATAAGATGAGTCCTACTCATTGGCAATCCGTAGCAACGATATTGAAGAAGGGAGTTGGGATGAGTACGTTGCCCTGTGTCAAGCTTCGAGCTATTGTCGATGCCTCTCGCGAGATTGCTCGACTGTACGAACAAGAACATCCCAGAAGCGGTGGGATTCCTTTGGGTGCCGACGACCTTTTGCCTATTTTCATTTTTTGCGTCGTCCGCGCCGATATGGAACGACCCTGCGCCTTGTGTGTACTCTTGCAGACTCTCTGTGATCGACTGAATCGAATTGGAGAGATCGGTTACTTTTTGGCCTCCTTTGAAGCGGCTATTGCTCATATAACCGAGCTTGATCTAACCGAGGACAACACCAACGACGGCGGCGGCAACGAGAATGATGACGAAGACGCAATTTCCTTCCTATCGGAAGGCATGACCGAAGTATCCCTGGGTGAATGAAATTTCATTTCGTTGGCCATCTCTACTAGAGCTTTTTATGTAGACGCTACTACTAGGGTGGGCACGGATTATCAATCTCCAACTCTCTCGCTCTCTCTTTCTCTCTTTCTCGCTCGCTCGCTCGCTCGCTCGCTCGCTCGCTCGCTCATCTAAAAGAATGTTCGAATTACGGTGACTACAGCGCCACAAACGCCAAGTAGACCACCCACCCACATCATGATTTGGCTCTCTTTAACTTCCCAGTTCGTCCTATACGTTCGTACGCAAGTACAGTTCAAGACTAGACTTTGAAACATGAGGGGTGGGAAAATGTAAATGATTGCCGAAGAAAGAGTCGCCCCACCAAAACTGAGGACAAAGGTCAAATCATTGACAAAAATAGCGAGCCATGTCACCGTGGCCAACAACAGAATCGTAGTTATCCGCCGTGCCAAAGCGTTGTTGTTGGATGTTGATGATAGTCCCAACAAGTCCCAGAGACCATCCCGTCCTCCTTGAAACAATAGAGGATAGGCAAAAATGACAGACAGTGCCACTCCAAATCGAGACAAGGTAGCAAGTGGATCGCGATACGAGTAGTTGTCCAAAATGAATCCTGCCGAGTTTGCTCCAAAGGTCAAGAATCCGAGGGAACTTATACACATGTAGGTAATGGCCGCCAAGATAAAACTGGCATTGACCACGATATTGAATTTGCCAGTCGTGTGATCTTTTAGTTCAAAGTAGAATTTGGGTGCTGATGATGTCCATGCGTGGTGGTGAAATGGAGTGAAGAGGTGAGAATTACTTGCACTGATACTCGTTCTGGAAAGATTCCTCCTCCCGCATCAAACACTGGTGCAACTAGCATGCACTACGCACCGTTGTAATGGGCAATATATCCTGTAGAAAGAATGCTGACCAAAATCAAGGCTTGTGGAGAGAAAAAGGACAAGGCTCCCTTGTTGCCAAATGATGGCAAGTGCTCTGGCAAAACGTCCTACAGTACAACACATCATCATCATGATATGATACGGTTAGGAGGACGGCGCTCGGGTATCAGAATCATGCTCTTATCATCAGTGCTACAATATACGTACCGCATAAAACTTGCCCCCGGGTCGGTACGTCCCATCAAAGTATCGCAATACCATTGTCAATGTCGTCACGAGCGTCCCGAGTTGACCAATAATACTAAAAAAGGCCAACGATGAGAGTTTCTCGAGCAAACAAAGCGGAAGAAGCACCAGAATTGTAATCCCCAAGAGTACCTCGCTTTTACTCATAGTTGTCGCCAAGTAGTTGTAGTGTGGTGATCCCCCCAGCAGTACCGGTACGAGTATCTTGAGAAGTGGCTGACAGGTCGATGCAATGACAATACTAAACGACCAACATCCCAGAATTGCCTTGCCCGTCACGACCAATCCTACCCAAACAACATTGTATTTTTCGGAAAATCGTCTCCCTACGGTTCGATCCCAGGCGTCTTGATACGTCTTGGACTTGGTCACGGAACAAACTCTTCCCAACAGCGAAAAGGAATACGCGTTGAGTATTCCCATGACCCCAATCACACAAATAGCAGGAAGGATAGCAGTTGGATGATTACCAAAGGCGGCAATTCCTGCAGGTAGGGAAAGTCCTCCACTCCCGACAATATTCTTGACAAGATTCAAAATCTCATTGGTGATCGTAGCAGTTCCAGTCCCCCAGGATTCGGATTCAAATACACATTGGGGAGAAAATTTGGCATGCACATCTTCCAGTATTTGATGAGTGGCTTGGGTCTCTTCTTCTTTTTGTGCTCCTTCCCCGGAGAGAAATAATAAGGAGGCGGTTTCGGGGGCAACCCCTGATGTCGTCGTCTCGTCCTCTTCGCTGGTAGTGCTAGTAGCAGTAGTAGTAGTAGTAGTAGTCGCAGGAAGGCTTCCATAACGGACCGTCTCCTTTCCTCCGATATCCGCTATTAGTAGCGGAAGGGAACCCATCATTTTTTCCAACAGCTTCGACAGTATAGAGGAAGTCGGCAAACGTCAATGTAATATAATATCAGGAGAGATCAAGACAATAACAGACCCAAGAACAAAAGGTGTTATATTACGAGTAGTAAAATAGACTGCATCGCAACGCATGAAAAGATCTGCTCTCTCGCGAGAATGAAAAAAGATCACATCATCTTTCGAACAAAAACGAACGCCTGCGCGCGCGCAGATCGCGAAGATGATGTGTTTTCAATTCGTGATTCGCACCAGTCGCTAGTATCCAGGACTCACTTACGAATTGTTGCCAAGTGACGTGTGTGCGTCGTCGGAAATGGGAGAATGTGGACCGCCGATGATTGATTGATGAGAATAATCGATCACTTTGACACCAGAAATATGCTATGACGATGACGATGACGACGATACGCGTAATATGACATATGATATCTGTGGTATGTGATGATGTGATGATTGTTGTTGCTGCTTTTATGATCTCCACTCCTTCATTATTCAGTGCACTTGGTTATTATTAGACTACCCAGCATCTTCGATTTCAAAGAAGTTTCAATACGTGCAGTCAGTAGTCACGCAACATAATAATATCATGGACGAAGACAACACCTCCAATTTGGATCCATCAGCAGGAGCTGGTGCTCCTGCTCACCACACGTATATTGCTGGCGAAGATGCCGGCCGGTTGCAAACGATAGCCCATAGTATGGGACTCCTCCGTGCTCGAAATCCCATGACCAATGTCCGAGCGGCCGTTTCCTCCATGTTGCATGATTCGACATTGGAGGCAGCAAGGATGCACAGTGTCGGTGCCTTGGGAGCCGATGAGCATGTCGATGAACATGGAACCTTGCATTTGCGGACCTTGACCCGTCGGAAACGTCGTAGAAGTACAGGAGGAGAAGTTCCACAATATGGAACGTTGGATGCCCTGTTTCATCAAGGTCCACTAGATGAAGAAGGAGAAGATGAGGATATTGAGGTGGAAGAAAATATGGTAGACACGGTAGAAGGAGGAAGTCTCACCGCGGCCATCTTTGGACTGGTCAAAGGAACGGTGGGGCCAGCAATCTTGTATCTGCCACGGGGTTTCTCCATGGCAGGGTATGCGGTCGCTATTGTGTCTATGATTCTAGCGACGACATCGTATCTCTACAGTGCAGTTCGATTGTTGCAGTGCTGGAAGGTGGAAAAGGCAAAGATTGAAAAGTTGGAAGAAATTCGGGCCTTTTTAATTCCAAAAACAGAATCTTCGGAAAAGATGGGACAAAATTATGGATCCGTTCCTTCTGCATCATCATCAGCGGGTCCCATTGATCCCCATTCCCCTCCACCGAATTTACTAACGTATCCCGAGTTGGCTCGAAGAGCCTTTGGTAGTTGGGCCGTCTTTGTACAATTTGGGATTGCTGCCATGCAGTTTGGTGTCTGCTTGACTTATTTCATTTTTGTTCCCCCAAACTTGGTGGAAAGTGTCCATGCCCTCTTTGGAGTCCATGTGAACAAGGTGGTCTTTTTGATACTCATGATTGCCATTGAAGTTCCTCTCTCATGGATTCGAGATATTCGCAAACTGACACCCACAAATATCCTGGCGACCTTTCTGATTGCCTACGGCTTGTTGTCCTGCTTGTGCATTGCGTGCATGGTCACTCTGCAAGATCCCGACTCGAATTTGTTAGAACGGATCCAAGAACTACCCCCCTCCAACGATACATGGTTTTTATTTGTGGGGACAAGTGTAAGAAACGACATGAAGCCGTTTTCGTTGTCAATCCATGAATATATGAATGAAATGAATACAGTATCGCTCACCTTTTCCTATCTTGTTGTCTTCTAGTTCTTTGTCTTTGAAGGTTCGATTACGCTATTGGTTCCTCTCCAAGAGGCTGTCTTTCGTCCGGAAGACAAGAAACGCTTTCCCATGGTCAATCTTCAAGTGACATCCTCGATTGTGGTATTTTACGTCTTTTTTGCCTTGACTTGTTGGGCCTCGTTTGGAGATTCCGTCAAGACCGCCTTGACGGCTTCTCTTCCGACTGGAACCGCTTCGACGATTGTCCAATTCGCATATTCTCTGGCAGTCATTCTGACCTTTCCACTACAAGCCTTTCCAGCTTTGGAAGTCGTCTTTCACTCGCACGACAAAAGCGGTGGTGATCATAATAATTCCTTGAGGAGCCCCATCTACCGCAATGCCATCGCTTCCTTGATTACGTGCTTTTTGGGATTAGTCGCCTATTGTTCGATTGATTATTTGGGCAATGTGGTTAGTTTGTTGGGGTCCTTGGTCGGTATTCCCATTGCCTTGATCTTTCCTCCCCTCATGCACAATGTGCTCGTCGTCAACAACAAGGGCGACAACGGGACAGGGACCAGACTGGCGCGGGCCTTGAATTATGTGGTCGCTACTTTGGGACTGGTGGCCATGGGAGCCGCCTCCTATACGACTATCACATCTTGGGATAAGGGTGCCGAATAACAGTACATATAACTCGAGAATAAAAAATGAGAAATGGCTCGATAGTCTACTAGTCTAGTAGTAGTAGTAGTAGTAGTAGTGAGTAGTGACAAGAGTAGCTACTACTAGAGTAGCTAGCCTCAGATTTACCATACTACTGGCTATGTACCGGTAGTAAACGTACCGGTACGTGTGGTACAGTACAGGTGCGAAAGTTCAAAGTTCAAGTCCGATCAGTCCACAGCAAGCCGGGCGGCTAATGACTGCAAGCCGGGCGGCTGGTGAAACACATGGATTTGATGAGCCAACGGCCATACGCGGTTCCAACAAAACGATCACATAATGCGCAGTAGTAGAATAATGAAGAATGCGTCTTTAGTCTTTACCTCCTTTTCTTTGGCCTATTCCCTCATCGTACACACATTTGGTTGTACTGGCAGTCTACGAGTATACCGGTACTCCCAATAACAAACAAGAGATCATACTACTGCTATGACAAGGAGGGACCGGCCCCAGTGGTGGCCGTGTACGACGAGGAGAATTCGTATACTTATACTACATCTTGTAGCCATGGTGGGTATGTTCATCAACCATGGATTGGAGCTCCAAAGTGTCAGGAGCATCATGCAGCCGCAACTACGAGCAAACTATTATGCCGCTAAAGCAACAGAAACAGGAGAATTTCAACAGTCATCACCCCCGTCGTGTAGCAGTGGTGGTACAACAGAAGAACGACCGACGATCCTGTTACCAGAAACGCAAGATGGAAAATTGATCCAAGGTCTCCGTCGCGACTTGACCAATGCCACATATGAAAAACTTTTTTCTTCGTCTTCCGCCTGCTTGCCAACGACCCAAGTACAAATTATCTTCCCGACGAACACCAGCAACGAAAGATGTAATAACAATACTTCCGTTGATGAAAATGATGATTTTTATTGGGAGCTCCAAACGTTCGATGAATATGGTCATGCGAAAACAGTGGGTGGGGATGAATTTTATATTACCTACACGGATCAGCGACTCTATGAAAGCCACATGATCAACATCAGCAGCACTACGACACAATTCCATATGCTACCATTTACAGCGGCGGCCTGGATTACCGACCTACACAATGGGCGATATCGGTTAGAGTTTGAAGAGCCACCACGTCTTCCTCTTCGCAAGAAGAAGAAACGTACACGGGAAGAAAGTAGTACTCGTCCTACTCCTGATGGAGGTGATGCTGGTAGTGGTAGTGGCAATTACCATGGCGTCTTGGCTGTCTATTTTCAATATACATGTCAGATCGGTCGAATGGGACCCCCCACAAAACAACATTGGAGGACGGGTGGAAATACGGCCGATATTTGGTACAAGACCAAGAATAAAGTGCTACCCATGGCACCTCCCATCCGGCCATTTCAGTACCCATCATCGTCCATCATCGGACTAGAACCGACAGCAGGTGAATTTTACCCCTACTACTTGAAGGACGATTTTGATATAATTATCCCCATTGGGGATTCTCTTCTCCAGCAGTTTCTCAAGCCGCTAGGTATTCGATTTGCCAACATTAACCAACGTTTGTCCGTGGCTAATCTTGAGAAATGGAAGAAAACATTGGATGATAGGGATTATAGGAATCGACAAAAAAAGAATTTTGCGCAAGAAAAGACCGCAATCATCGTCGATAGCTGCGTTTGGGATATCTTGGCCGATAATATATCAAACACAACAGCAACTACTACTACTACTAATGCTACTTCGGATGGCATCATTGAAGAAAACTGGGAGGATCATCGATTGGCAATGCAAGAATATTTGAACTATATTGCCGAAAAGGTGCCCAATGCGACTGTTTTTTGGAAAAGCTGTACAGGAATGCACATCCAAATGCCCATGCTCAAAGAGGGCAAGCCTGGAACCAATCGAGTCAAGTACATGAGCACTTCTCGCGTGTGGAGGTTGTATTCCATTCAGAAGGAGGTCATTGAAAAGGAGATTGAGAAGCGTCGGAAAGAACAACAAGAAGCATCATTTTCACCACCAACAACACCAAAGCAGCGACTTTTCTTCCTGGACTTGTATTCGGCCTATTATTTATCGTCAAATTGCGCCCAGGATGGAGATGGACGACACTACATCCCGGGTCTTGATCGAGAAGTAGTTTCCTGGTTTGCAACAAATGCATCGACGGCTTCCTACGAATATTCTAGACTAGTAAAGGAAAGTGATGGGATCACCCAAGAATAAGGAAAAAGGAAGCAAGATATTAGATATTACTAATTCTTCCCTCAAGAAATAGATGCCTGCTCTTCTAATATAGTAATCTTCTATCCTTCTACGCTAGCCAGATTAGACTAAATACTGAGAACAACAAGTGGTTGTTTGTTGTTATTGATGGTCGACCGGTACATACCTAGCTAAAGAATGATACAATCGTCAACAATATAGACTATTGTACCATATCGAGCGGAGAAAGAACGACCACAAGATTGATATCGAGCTCGATTTTCACTACACTTCGGATGCCGTGGTAGAGGAAGACCTGTCGTCATCGTGGACAAGAGAGCTGGCTGGTTTGGCAATCAAGGAAGACCCGTCGTCATCGTAGACAAGAGAGCTGGCTGGTTCGGCAAAGATGTCATCCGTGGATGATGATGATGATTCCTGGCGTTCCTGCTGTTCAGGAGTCGAAAAGATATCTAGACTCCTCAGTGACAATTCTTGTTCGATTGACGATTGGAGCACCCCGTCGTCATTTTCTCGGCAGCTAGCAAACGAGGAGTTGCTTGAGCTCGACTCCATTTTATTTTCCACAACCATTGAGCGGTCTGCAGCTGCTTCGACATAAACCACAATCTGTTGTTCAATTGAGTGCTGACTTGATGGTTCGTCCTTGATTCTGCTCGAGGTTTGATCTCGTTGGGTGCTATGAGTACCGGCCTCCTCGTCGTCCACCACTATGAGCGTGGTGACAGGAAAGTCCTCAGAAGTGGGAACGCAAGTCTCATCTTGGGAAGGGACGGTGATCGTCCCTTTCTTGGATAGAGAATAGTGCACATCAATCCCATCCATCTCTGAAATGGAATCATCTAAACCGTCATCTCCTACTACCGATGATGGTAGTCCGACCTTCAATGATTCCTCCGAGTCACGACCAATACACGTTAACGTCGTAGACGGGATTGAATTATTCGACAAGGTCGAATGATGATCCACATCCGGTTCGCTCGCACCGTGCAGGGATGATCCAGGCGGATGGTTGTGGACGAGTCGACTTGGCCCCCAAATTGTTTCTTCTGAAGCAGAGACCTCATGACTTGAGGAATCATCATCATCACAAGTATTACCCAAAGCTACGTTGCTGTCGTCCGTTCGGGGTTCCATGCTCGGTTCGTCTACTGCCTTGTGTACGTCGGAGGGAGGGACAAGATAAACCGACGACGTAGTAGAATCATCGTCCCGAGAAGTCAAGCTATCACTGATCACGCCATCGCCTTGAGATGTAGGCATGGTTGTGCCGGATGGTGGGGTAGCACTTGAAACAACATCGTCGTCGTCGTCATCATCATCATCAGGCTCAGGCATGACTGGTGTCACTGGAGACGACAGGCCCGGATTTTCTTCAGCATTCGACACGGGGGTGACCGAGCGAACATTCGTGTCGGCCTGATACTGTTGCAGGTCACGGCAGCCAGCCAAGTCATCGAATGGGATGTTATCGTGGTGGAAGTGGTTTACAGTAGCCATTCTCGATGCTTCCAACTTGTCCATTCCAACTATTACTTCCACCGAGGATGATGATCGCGACAGTTTGGGTGAAGGACTTTGGGGAGGAAAAGATGACTTGTTGCGGCCGCCTATCAAACCCAGGCGCTTGCGTTTGCGATTGGGCAAGCCACCGCAATCGTCATATTCTTCTTCTTCATCGGCTTCCTCAATCCGTTCCAACTTGCTGGTAGTCCATGAAACGCCGGATCGAAGTGATGCCGAATCCGATGTAATATCGGAAATGCTCCACGTGATTGACGGACCATAACGATTTTGGGAAGACGAAAGACCCCTGTTGTCTGGTGATGGTTCATGATCTTGGTGGCAGTCATAGTCTTCCACGTCATCATCGTGGTCGTCGTCTATGTCATGCATCGTCCCCATTCCACCCATGAAACGTAGTTTAGAGGCAGCATGTGCCGTGGCCAGCTCATCCAATCGAACAAAGCGCCGAGGATGTCGGTGGGCACCATGTCCCAGTCCCAACATGGGATGTCCACCACCAACTATGGACCGAGAGGCGGTTCTTCGGAACTTGTGCCGGATACTTGGTTCGGGATGGTGGCGGATCTCCCGTCGCATGAGGCCGTAGCAAAAGATAGAGGCTACTAGAAAGGAGACCGAAGCAGCGGCTACCGCCACAGTTGCGGTGACAGCTCCCGGAGGGGTGCTGTCGTCTGCCAAAGAAGGTTTAGAGGAGTCGTCGGACAAAATCAAGGTCTCCTCCATCGGATTTCGAAATTCAGCTCGAACAACAAAAGGTGCAAAACGCTGAACTTGGTCAATCTTGTCTAATGCATTGGCAATCGTGTCGTAGACAATGTCTTGAATATTCGAGGAATGATTGTCAAGAAGAATAGCAGTCGCTCCATTCACAACGCTACAGGTATTTTCTTCCTCATGAGGAGCACAAAACTCTGGTAGAAAGAAAACAAAGAAGGGCGGAAGAAATGTGAGATAGCTCAAAGTGGTTCCCATCAACAAGCAGTGTTTGCCCATCATTCGTCTCGTGCGTGATGTGGAACGAACGAACCAACCCTGAATACATAGATACATACGCACGTACCATCTTTCGAGAATTGATGTCGCATGTTGGCCTTGACTTTGTACATGGGTCGATCCAACAAGTCACAGACATTGGCAAATGCGTCCGAGACGGCGGAAGTAATAGCTGCCTCCATGCCCGATAGACTTGTCGATTTGGCATCCGCTTGGAACTCGACCAAATATACGTAATAGAGTTGGAGTTCGGCAGTGTAGTAATCCTCTCGAGAACGTTCTGCCCCGCAAGGAACTTCATTATTTCTTCTTCTTGTACCACCACCACCACCACCAGCAGTAGCAGCAGCATCATTGGGATGTGGATCATTCAATAGGATGGCTGTCTTGCCGAGTATTGTCTTCCCACGTAGGTGCCGAACGTCGGAGGTGGACGAAGAAATAATAATCAATTGCTGTTGCTGCGAAGGCGACGCGGCGGCCACCGGCTGCAGGAAAAGGCCAACAGCAGCAGCAGCAGCAGCAATCCAAAGAACAATGCTCAAAGCAAAGCAAAAATCAACAGCATGCATGGCGACGACTCTTCTTCCATGACGATAAGAAGTAGCATCGACAGTAACGCCGCCCACCACCATGGTTGTTCTTTTCCGTTGCTGTGTTGTGTTGTGTTGTGTTGTGTTGTGTAGTGTAGTGTTTGGTTGTTATTGTTGGTTGGATCAATGGTATCGCTTAAAAAACTGGAGCTGGGCTTCGTTTGTGTACCGCACGTACAGTATGTCGTCTCCCATCCTGCCCGCACCTCGGAGACATGCAATAATAATAATAATAATTCCTTCGTAGGAGCGCCCCGTTTGGATGCCAAGTAGGATCAGACACTCTCCGGCATCCGTGTCGCTCCGATTTGAAATCAATCAAATATTATACGAGTACACTGGGTATCATTTCTAGTAGTTGAGCCAACTTGACCGTTGTAGCATATTCAAAAAGTTTCTGGAATTTTTGTGCACCTCCATGGTCGATCCATGAGCGTGCGCCAATACTTGTACATACAGTACGTACCACACGCAAAACTCATTCCCGTCACCGGATCGGACGTGCCGCCTTCGTTCGTTCCTCCTTTCCACCAGACCAAATATTTCTCTCGCTTTCAAAAATTCAAAAGAGGAACGATGTATGTGGGTGGATGCGGACTGAGGGAGGGAGCGAAGAAGTGAGTGTGTCGTCCCGTCGTCAGTCTCGGTCAGCGGCGGCAGGCCGTACTCGTATCCACACGAGTATTATTATTGTTGGGGAGCTCCTTCTTCTCGGTCTGTCGGGACGTTCCATGGATTTCCAAACGTTTCTTCAAAGACGATCTCTTCCAAAGGCAATCGTGGTGTTTCTTCCCAATCTTGAGGGTGTTCATATTCATATCCGACGGCTACCACGAGTGGAATCGCATATCGATCCATAGGGACATGCAACAGTTCCCCCACTTTGCGTCCATCGTATCCTTCCATCATGCAGGTGGCCAAATCGTGGCTCGTGGCAGCCAAGACGAAGGATTGTGCCAACAGTGCGGTATTCTTGTATCCCCATGCTTGGACGGGTTCCACAACTGGCATCGCCTGCACGTTGGATAGAAAATTGGTCGAAACATTCTTGATCCATGTCGCGGCATGACCTTCTCCAATCAAAAAGGACGGTACCATGGGAAGACTTGCCAAATAGTTGGGATTGCGGTAGGGTTTGGATGTTTCGAGTTGATGGACGCGATTGATTCGCTTGGTGGGTTCCAAGTCGGTGAGAAACACGGCGAGGGCGCTGGCGTCGCGAGTGCGAAATTGATTGCCCGGTCCGAGCATGGCAGTGTCGGCCAATTCCCGTTTTCGGTCGGGATCTTGGACCAAAAGGATTTGCGTCGGCTGCAAATTGAAACTCGATGGCGATCTCTACGTTTTTTTATACATCAATCAGTACGAACGAACGAAGTGAGCAGTACGTACAGATAGGAAGAATATATCGATCCAAGACTGATATGACGACTCCTCATCGAAGCATGGTGCTAGCTCCATCCATCCATCCATCCATCCATCAATCCATCCATCCATTGCATCACTAAAGTTCATTAAATCAATCAATCAATCAAACACTACTATCTAACTTACCATGGTAGTCTCCACAATGTCGCGAAGAGTGGCCGGAGGAATGATTCGGTCCGTTTGGAAACGTCGCGAGGACCGCCGCGACCGAGCCACGGCCCGAAAGATAGAAGCTGCAGCTGATGATGCACTGCTTAATATTGTACTACTGGACGCACTCATGATGTGTGCTGTGCTGTGATGGGATCGATCGACAGTAATAGTAGTCTAATATCGCCCGTAGAACATATAGATCTGTAGGATGTGATATGATGATGATGATGTCGTCGCCCCCAAGCCATGGTGGATTTTGCCGTTTGTGGTTTGTCGTCGTCCTTTCGTCTTTGTTTTTTTTCGAGAAATCAGCGTGATGACGTGTACGTACTCATTTAGACAGTTGGTCATGATGAAGGGTGAAGCGTGAAGCGAAGGGGAGAAGTAGTACGTCCTTCGCACGTCTTTCATTGGTTGACTCACTCGACCACACAAAAGGCAAGTACAGTATCAGTCTTTTTGTCAGCATTGACATAAAGTCACTAAATAAAGTTTATGCCTATGACTTCGATTGTTCCTGGGGTCTTTTCTATCCCCACCAGATTCCCTCTTAACTATTCGGAACTTCAGGGATAAATTGGTCTCATCTTCGATCATAAAGCCGATCGTTGTGGAAGTCAAGTGAGAGGCATAATAAAAGTGGTCGTCGTTTCTGTCAACTTCTACCGTTCGTACAGTAGTTAGTAACAACAACAACACTATCGATGACTGCGCAGCAGCATGCAGCATAGTACCTGGAACGTACTACTACCGTAGTAGTAGATGCGAGTACTCGTACGTGTATGTACCGGTAGAATAAGAAGTGGGACATCATCACGCGATCGAAAGCATGAAGTTTTGTGCCTCTTTTCTGTTTCTGTCGTTTCCCCGCATCATCGCACCCACCGACCGACCATGATGAGATCATCATCTCATCCCGCATCATCCCGCATCATCATCTTTTTATTTTATATTAGATTGTATGTCTCATTCCAGCCTCGCGATCGATCGTCTTCTCATCCTCGAAGGTCGGTCCTATTGCATGTGCCGCTAGTAGTAGTACGAGCGCCAAAGTACTACGTGCAGTCCATCCATTGAAACAGTCATAAAATAAGGCAACAAACAGGCTGCGAGATACAGAGGATATTATACGCGAGGACGGCGAAATCAGATCTTTCCGAAAATATACTGTATAGAGGAGAGTTCTCGTCGTATAGTATTATATTATATTCAACATTATGACTTTTGATAATACTGCTACCAATAATCATACCAAGGCTGATGATGATGATGATAATGTGGCACCCGCATCATCATCATCATCATCATCACCCAATAACAACATTATTCGGATCAATGATCAGGAGTATATCCTCCAAGATGACAATCCCAAAAAAAACAAGAACAACAACAACAACAAGAACAAGCTTCCATCCCTGTCGGATGTCTTTTTCAACGGTGGAAGAGCATCCATTGACCTTTCCATGACGAAAAGTGAACATAATCCTCGTATGGCTGGCGGCGTGCGACGAAGTGCCTCTTCTTCCAATCATAATAATCATAACAATCCAAGAACAAATAATAATATTGCGAGGAGTCGCTCTATTACTACTTCTACCAAGACAAACAAACCTGCTTCCTTTTCTTCGGATCGACGAAAGAGTGCGAATGATGCAGCCGAAGCGACAAGTGGGGAATTACCTTCTGCTGCTGCTGCTGCTGGTGATGCTTCCAGTCAACAACAACAACAACAACAACAACAAGGTCCTATCACTTCGGTCAGTAAACGTCGAGGACCGACACCGGGTGTTCGTCGGGCCAGGAGTAGCCGAACAGAAGAACAACAGCCACATCGGCAACATTCCAAAACGTCATCGGGGGAACCACGGGGAAGAACCAGTCGGAGTGGTGGTGGTGGTAGTAGAACGCTATCATCGGCATCCGCATCAGCATCCAATAATAAGTCGACGTCGAGGGAAGAAAGGGGTACTTCACGATCGCTTTCACGGGATCGAGTGCTGGAAATTGATGACGCGAATAATAGCAAGGGCGGCGCTGTCGTTTGTGAAAGCCCCAGATCGGGGGAACGGGGACGAAGCAGTCGAACCAGTAAAACTTCATCCAAGTCGTCGTCGTCGTCGACAACGAGAGAAGAGGGTACTACTACTACTACTACTGCTACTACTAGGCGTACTTCAAGATCACTTTCACGGGATCGAGTGCTGGAAATGGAAATGGGTGTTTCCGCCGAAACAAACAGCCCCAGATCCGGGGGCAATAAAAGCAGTATTGGTGGTCGAAGCAGTACTAGAATGGCCCAACGCAGATCGAGTCGAGAAGATATCCGTCCTCTATCTCATTCAGATCTATCAGAGTCTGCTGATAGGGTCGTCGAGCATCTAACAGAAACACCCAAATCTCCATCCAGACGACGGTCATCTCGTCGCACCACTTCCGACAACAATAGACGGTCCAGTGGAGGAGCACCGACGACGCCTATTACACCAGATCGAAATAAGTCATCGTCGTCTCGGCATTCTTCTACTGGCACTTCTAGCAGAGAACGCAGTCGGCAAAAACGACATGAATCTTCTGCTGCCACACGGCCGTCCAGTCTGCGACGAGTCAGAAAAGGAACCAGACCAAAAACGACGGAAGACGATACAGAAGAAAATATGAATAATCATAATGTCAGAGGAGGATCCGCTTCGCCTTCTATTCCCCAACTTGCACCAGAGGATGACTATGTGTCCCAAGACGAGGAAGAAGAGGAGGAGTGCCTGATAATTCCCTTGAAGTCATCGGAAGATAGTGTAAGGGCCAGCAACTATCAAGCCGGCTATTCATCCGCGGACGATGCACCGAAAGCAGGCGGCAGCAGCGAGGACCATCAGATATTTCACTCCCCAAGTCGAAGGCGTCGTTCCAAGAGCGAAGATGCTTCGGATCACTCCCCCAGTCGAAGGCGACGTTCCAAGAGCGAAGATGCTGCTGCTGCTGCGATTGTAAACGATGCTTTATTCTTTGAGTCGCCATATTTGAAGGATCGAGGGACGGCCAAAATACCACTTTCCGAACGACAATCTGTAGTGAATTTGATGGAGACAAGTCCAAAGAAGTCATCCCCACCTGTGGAAGCGAATCAAGAAATTTCAAATAAGACCTTTGACGACTCGGTTGCCTTCACCTTGAACTCGCCGTTTGTAAATGCCAAGCCTTCCTTGAGCGACAGTTCGAAGCCAAGAAGTCTACCACAGACGCCAGTATCCGGAAAGAAAGAGACGAAAAAGGTAACGGATGGAGGAGCGGAGATCGTTTGGGTACCCCCATTTGCATCCATGCCACAAGAGGATGGTCTTACTAGCAGCGCCGAGACCAAAGAGAAAGGGAACTATCCAAAGTCACAAGGTGGCGAAGATGATTCTGTATTTGATACCGAGTTTATGTCGGCTCGAGAGATTTCTGACTTTCGTCAGCCAAGTACCACGAAAGAAGAACAGGGGCCCAATAATTTTGATGAATCCGTTGCGTTCACTTTGGCATCGCCTTTGGCAAATGCTAAACCATCATTGTCAAATAAACCCAGAAGTCTTCCATCATCACCTGCAGCTGGAAAGAAGAACATGCCAAATGAATCCAGAGATGTAACGAAAAGTGGTGCGCTGGACTCTCCACATGTCTCCAATGTCAGTTCTACGAGTCCCAGACCAAATTTATCAACTAGCAACTGGAGGGACCTGAAGTTTAGTCATATCGAGACCCCCAAACCTGTTCGGCGAACAAAGGAGGAAAATGAAGACGAGGATCGACGGTTGGCCAGAACGGAACTTAACACGACGACCCATAGGCTGAAGGTGGGTCTGGGGAAGCTGCTCAACAGGACGAAACAAATGAAGCCTTTCAACAAAATGGATGACAATATCTCTGTATTTTCGATGGATCTGCACATGGCAAGCGGCACAAAGGCGAAAAACGGTAGCGCTGAGCCTGTATCGCTTGTGAAAACTCTCAGCCGAGATACAGCCAACAAGGTTGATACGTTGAACGATTCATCAGGGTCGCTCTCGTTCAATATGGATCTTGCTGTTCCAGACGATGACGCCGTAAAAACGGCAAAGGCTTGCCACGCGAAAGGGGACCAGGCGTCCAATGATTTTGATTACCCGACTTCCTTGGAACACGCCGGCCCATCATTATCCACCATGCCAAGAGGTCGCCCTCCATCGCCTCCAGCTGAAGAATCCAAAAACACCGAAAGTAGTCGCGCTTTGGATCCATCATATGTATCTAATGCGGGTTCTGAGAAGCTCGAGATCCCCAAGCCTATTCGTCGATCCAATGGTAATGCGGAGGACGAGGCTCGACGGTCGGCCAAATCGGACCTAAATACCACAACTCATAGGATGAAGCAAGGGCTTGGGAAGCTACTAAACAGGACGAAACAAATGAAGCCTTTCAACAAAATGGATGACAACGCCTCCGTGTTTTCAATGGATCTACACATGCCGAGCGGCACGAAGACCAACCTAGTGAGCGCAGAGGCGCATAAGCCCAATCCCACACCCACTTCGCTCAGTAATTTTGAAGCATTCAACGATTCTGGAATGCTCTCATTCAACATGGATCTTGCTGTTCCTGAAGCCAAAACAAGAAAAACGGCCAAGGCGCCCCAGACACCTTTGAAAGGTCTTTTTTCGGTGTCATCTTCTTCAAGAAAATCGGGAGTAACGAATACCTCAAAGCAGTTCCAGTCTTTTGATCAACTGCCACGACAAGATCTTGAGACTAAGAACTTGGAAAGCAACAACGACGAGATCACCGATGACCACGACGGCGCCTTCTTTGGACACGACGCGTTTGGCCCCGATTTTGGTCCAGCAGCGGGCTTTGGAGTTCAACAAAAGAATGGACCATCGCGGATGGAAGCTTTTCGCGAGACGAGATTTGATCATGGGGATGGGAATAGAAACATAGTTGGAATTATTCCAGAAGAAGATTTCGGGGGAGCTTTCTCGTCGAAGACCGACTTTGGAAATCTGGAACCAAGAAAGCCTGCGTTAGATGATGGATTTGGAAAATTGGATACTCTTTTGAGTCAATCCACACATCACAAGTCATCAGCTCTTCCAGATCCGTCTGTGTGTCCATCATCCGATGGGTTTGGAGGTAAACTTGAAAGCCTCCTTGAACGATCGACGTCAGAACTTGCCGAACCATTTGCATATGGATTCGAAGGGGATAGCCAGGAAGCAGATATGGCACACACTACCTTGGCGTCCGTGATGGAAAAAATACCTTTGAATGGGGATGGCGACGAGAATTCAAACGAGGATGAAGATGAAACCGAAAGCTTATCGGCAAGCAGTCTCGCAGGCGGCTTGGATCGTCTCAACCCACTGCCTAGCACAAACCCAGGTAGTGTAGATCGTTTTTTGTCGGCCTCCAAAGATCATTATTCGGATGATCAGTCGGTGATGACCATGGAAGAGAAGCAGTTTTTGCAATTGAAGCTCCCTGGGATGGATGGATACAGGTCATCCTCTTCTCTGGCAATTGTTGAACATGACATCATCCCGGGGCGAAAGATGGGGCTCTAGTAGAGAAGTATAGCGGGGTCTGATGAGGAATAGCCAGGCAGTCGAGAGAGGGGACGTGACAAGACTCCTGACCGTCCGTCTTCTCCCCTATCGTTCCAGATATAATCTTATAGAAACTATGATACCATTGTGTGCGGTCTAGTTTGAGTACCAAAGTGCAACCGTTACTTCAATTGAACACTACTCGTACTAGAGAGTAGCTCCAGCTACCCCTCTGCTATCCATTGTTAGCTACGAGTAGTATAAAGTGAGGAGTTTTGAAAAGCGCAATGAGATTTTGTCTTCGACTTTTTTGTTTCGTCCCTCTAAAAGAAAAGCATGGGAGAGGCATCCATGGAAGTCGAGGAGTGCCGCATCTCTCTTCGGTTGTTTGCCGATCCGTTGTGGTTGATCAAACCGCGATTGGTTCCCAGGATCGTCGGCGAACACATGATGGTACCCGACCAAGCACCTAGTCCGATAACGACAGAGTTGACAATGATATTGTAGAGTAGATCGGGGCTCATGCTGTTGGCAGCCGCGGCTTCAAAGAGGCCCCGGGCGAGATAGGCCCCTGGTACCAAGGCGTAAAGGCCCGTCACTGTATCACCGAGAGCCTGGCGTCCAGTAAAGCGAGAGACTATACCCGCGGAAAAGGTGACGCACAAAGCGGCGACGAAAGTACTCAGTGTGATTTGACCCGTGACCTTATCCATTCCGTAGTAGACAGAGTAGGATAGAATTCCATGGAGTGCCATACTCAGTAAGTCCGAACTCCGAGGCATGAATAAGTAGGCCCACATAAACGTTGAGATGGGGAGCAACAATATATACCAGTACTCTGAAATTGGTTGCTTGCATTCCGTGGATGCCAAATCGAGTGCTTCCTGGCCGCCCAATATGGAAGTGGCTATGACTTGACCAAACTTCAAGAATGAGGCAATGAGCCCCGTAAAGAGGAAGGCTTCCATAAAGTCGGCCCCTCCGGCCAACGTGTGGCGAGACATGAGCTCCATGACAGCATATACGACTTTGAAACCTTGAAGAATATCCACAATCGAGCCCACTGCCATGGCACCAAAACAGGTCTTGTTTGGGAAGGTTTGAGAGATAAGACCAGCCGACAAACCGACCATCAAACTGATAATGACTTCAAAGATGAATCTCTCATGTTTCCAGACGGTGGATCCCTGAGCGAGCGCCACAAAAAGTGCTAGAACACCAGAAGCGATCATGTCGTACCACGATCCACCGAACCAGAGCCCTGTTGCACCCATGGCAGCAATCATCCGAGCTCCCAATACAGCGCCCTTTGGATAAATTTTTTGATCATGTCTAGTGAGCTGCTCGGACGCCGCGTCGATTGTGATTTCCGCCTCGATCGCGGCCAATCTCGTAAATAGTTCTTTGATAGAATCTTCGACCTGCCAAAAGCTGTCCACCGTCAATCCACTCTCACGAGCATGTTGCGAGGAAGGATATTGTTGAGAATGAGTGAAGAAAAATAGACCCGTCCCTTCCGAGGCTAGATCCAAAATTTGAAGAGCGAGCTCCTCGCGAGATTTGTTCATTCGGACCGATTTTCCTCGGGGCGCGACGGAGAACATTTGGGGGTCTGGAAACGAGCCCGGCAGACTGTGGACGGTTTCTGTGTTGGAGCCGTAACTAGCTATACGTACTAGCACTTGTTCCATGAGAGTCGTCTTGTGCATGTGGAAGCCTCGCTCCATTCGAAACATGGTTGTCGCTCCCGACGTCGGGGCGAAAATAAAGGCCGATCTTGGTAAAAGACAGAAATTGACGCCTTTGGCGCCCGTCAGACCAAATGCAGCTCTCTCCATGACGGGCTGAAGGCTCCAGATGGGTGTTCCTCCCGCATAGAGTTGACAACATAGTTCTTGTAGAACCCACTGTTGATCCCGCGAAGCTCCAAACTCGGGAAGTCCAAATCGTGCTTCATATTCTCGAAGCAGCAAAAGCATCCGCGCCAGTTTTCGAAAGTTGTCTTCGACTTCGGCGTGGCTCAGTGACACTTCGTTCGAAAATCCGCGTACGAGCCAGCTCAGGAATTCCAAAGGGTGTTTTTTCTTGTCTGGAGAGAATTTCTTCCAGCTGTAACCAGAATCCTTACGCACATGGCGGCCGCGTCGACCAGCAGTAATCTTCGTTTTCTCTGTGGGGTGAAGCGGCTGCATAAAACTTCCCCCGTCGTCCTCCATCCCCAAGTCCACTACTGGATTGTTTAGCACCAGATTGTCGTTGTTGGACCTCATAGTCACTTGTATAGTTCTTGAAGAGGGTGGTGGTGATGGGGATGGGGATGTCACTTTTTTGTGTTGTCGACGTGCGAACATTCCAAAGTCAGTATTATGTTTCTATGCGATGGCTGATGGTGGTTTTGAGTTTCGTTCTGCGTTCACTCGCGCGACGATCCGGATGATTTCATTCTTCTACGACGAAGAATACGAATACTGGTAATAGAGTACTCGTAGTATGTGCGATATCTCGCTTCTCCAGTTTCCCGTCGATACTTGTCGTAGCTGGATGGGGCATATAAATATTTTGGGCGGTGTTTCTATTACTCGTGATGATGATGATGATGATGATGATGATTCGAGACGAAGACGATGAACGAAAGTTTGTAGCTGCGTAGAGTACTCGAGAGTGCGTGCATATGACGTAGTATATTACCTGTTGTATATTACCGGTAGAACTTCACGTAGTCGCTGATGTTGTACTAATAGTAGAGCAGCAATAGTGCTCCTCTCCTCACTATGCGAGCCTCTACGGTACTCTTTTGGGAGTGAAACAGTATCTACAACAATATAAAGACTACTAAAACAACTGTTTGGTTGTAGGTGGATTTTAGTAGAAGATTCGATTGAGCGAAAAACAACGAGGAAGAACACATATGCAAATTGACTCTATCTCCAAACGTCATCACCCAGTCACGCAGAAACTGAATGAATGAATGAATCATCATCAAACTGATGACACACCCCAGTCCAGTCCATTATTTGGTCATAGTAATAATATTCGTACATGCATTATTTCCCACGGCTGAGCGTCTGTCTGATGTCTGATGGTATGTCGTTGTTGTTGTTTCTATCCCAAGGCTTTAAAGTCGATCTTAGACGCCTTGAGTTTCCCTTCCAAGTAATCAATGTGTTTCTTCAGCGAAGCAACTTCCTTGCTCAACATGGGCACAGTCTTGAATGCGGCCTTCTTGGGCGCTCCGGACGATCCACCGGCGCCAGATGCCATGGACGTGGGATCCAACTTCATCGTTATCGGTAGCTTGCTACTTCCCGCCTTCCACTCAGCAAACGTGTGGGCAGGAGTCGGCGCAGGCGCCGGAGGGAAAATGTCGTCTTGGAAAGCGTCCGACTTTCGTGGAACAGTAAACGAGAGAGGGTGGATACCGTCCTTGTTGGTGAGTTTCATAATACGCATCGTCTCGCACGCCATAATGTCGAGTCCTCTCTTGGGGATCGCACAGTAGCCCTTTCCGGGGGTAGTCGAACGGAATCCGTCACCCAGCTTGTTAATATAGGGATCCTTATCTTCAAATTCGTACAATCGAATGATACCGTCACCCTTGCCGCACAGGTATAGGACGGAGGTGTCTTGATCGTAGATCGGTATCAAGGCACCCGACGCGGTATCGACGGCTTCAGTCTGAAGGGGTTTGGAAAGCATCTTCAAATCCCAAACCTTCATTTCACGTCCCGATTGCTTGGAGGCACCAGTGGTCAAGATTTTTCCGGATTCTCCGAAAAACGACAGCTTCATACTCTTCACTCCTTCGTGGGGCTTGTCCAGAGTCGAGCTGCACTTTCCGGTCCTTGCGTCGACGAGACGGACCGTTTTGTCTTTGTTGGATGCGGCAAAGGTATCTCCTCGAACATCCCAGATAATATCCTGGAACAAGTCGGAGCATTCGTCGTACGACATGACGGATACACCCGACTCGACGTCCCAAAGCTTGACGGTGTAGTCCGCACTGGCACTCAACAAGGTATTGTTGGCTGTTGGGTGGAATCGAATCAGGGTGACTTTTTTGGAGTGCCCATCCAGATCGACCATGACATCCGTAAAGTCCTTTCCCTTCTTGCCGAGACCTTTGTCGTCAGTCGGTTCCCAGTCCTCTGGGATGCTCCATAGCTTGATGGTGGAATCTTCCGAGGCGGTCGCCAGCAGGGAATCATCAAAGGGCGACCAGTCCATATCCAACACCGTTCCCGAGTGTCCCTTGAGGATGGGACTGGTTCCGTCCTCGAACCGTCCTGGGCGGTCGTGACGTCCTACGATGAGGGGACCACCACCACCAAACATGGCCACAGACCAATATTTTGTGGAAGCCTTGACATACTGCTGCTCTCCCGTAGCGGTTGCTATGCGGAAACCAATGTGACAAAGCTGCAAATGCAAAAGGGATAAACGAAAGAACGAACGAGACGAGGCGAAAACGAGGATGAAATGAAAAACAACACAGCCATTAGAGGAGCCACCAAACCCATGAACCATCCACGAAAAAATTATTGTCCAAGGAGAACCGAGAAAAGCGTCGAGAAATATAAGAGAAGGAAGTGGTGAGATGTACGTACGTGTCGCAGCATATGATAAACTTTCGAACAAAACGTGTTGTTTGAAAACGGTCACCCGCCGAGAGGTTCCATCATGCCGGCAGACACTGCTGAACATTTCTGCGAACAACAAGTACGCGTTTCGCTTTGGCTCGCTTCGGCTCGGTCGAGCTAGGTCCTCTAGTGTACGAGTACGTAGGAAGGAACAAGCTCGACCCCACCGCATGCACCAAGCGCTGTTGCCTTCTCGAAAGAGTGACCCCTGCAGCAGCAGTATCAGCAGCAGCAGCTACTACCCCGTCTTTCAACAGGATCGCATCCTCAGCGGCCAGTGTGTCTCCATTTTTGTCTCGGGGGATATGATTGATGATGCTTTTAAAAAATACTTGAGAAACTACTTACGTCCTGTTTCGGCTGGTCACAAAAGACGTGACGGTACTTGGACTGGCGGATCTTGAACATGTTTGTAGGTGTTGTTGTTGTTGTTGGGGTTGTTGGAGCAGGTCAACTAATAAGATGAAATCGAAAGTTTGTATGTATCCAAGAAACTACTAGTAGCAGCAGGAGTAGAGAACTAGCAGTATAAGCACTTGCGGTTCCAAAGGTGAAGGGCAATGCAAAGTAGACGGCTTGCTTGTCAGAGAGACGATGGGGGTGAAGTGAAATGCCGAACTGAAGCAAGTCCTTTCTTACTACCTTTCGCCTCATCTCTCTCTCTCCACCAGCATCCAATAACTCTCTCTCTTCTCCTCGCGCGGCGATGCCGCCGACAGCCGACGGACAGCATCGCATCGCGCATCGCATCGCATCGGCGGGACGAGCGGAGCGAAGGGGCAGCAGCGTCCGCGCGCGTCGAAAATTTGAGGTGTTCGGTCGTTGGCTTTTTGCTTTCGTTCCTGTAGACTATTGTTAGTACCAACATCTACGGGGTTTCTACGTTGGAGATGAACGAGAGCGAGCGAGGCAGGCTCGCATCTCGTCTTTCCGTCACACGTAGGTCATTTGTCGCGGTCATCGTCGATGGCTCGGTCACTGCAACTTCTGACAAAATAATAATTTTTGGACAATAATGCCAGAAATGACGTCGTTCCATCGACCGTAAAAACGGATTAATTGGATTGGAATAGTCGATTTGTTCGACCGAAAACGTCTTGCCGTCTCCCCGTCGCGTCAATGTCACGGCGTGTCATCCCTCGAAATGGAAGAAAATGTGCAACACGTGGAACAAAATCGCCGAAGCGAAGAAAATCAAAAGAAGAGCGAATGAATGAATCTCATCGCCAGCCGGCGCGGCGGCCGCGCCACCAGTGACGTACGTCCCAGAATACCAAACAACATTTTTTAACGAAACTTTTGTAGTCTAGGGAAACGGAATTGTTGAAGCGAATGGAACGAGAGCAGGTTTTGACGCCCTATGCATACCAAGGAAGACGCCTGACAGACGAACGTTCGATGGGAACTCTCCATCTGGCAGTGCGTGTCGTGCGTCCGTCGCGCCGATTTTTCGGTTGATGGGTGATGGATGATGCGCCGACAACCAAAAATCTTCTCAAACGAAGAATTTTGCTTGGTCGTCGGTGGAAGAGGAAGGAAAGCATTCCTCACACCAGAAGAAGAATCATCGGCGGCCAATCGTCGAAGGAATCGGTCAACAATTTTCTAGCTCTAGAGAAGAAAAGTGTCATCATCGATCATCTCGTCCACCAACATCACTTCTTTTGATTTCAAACAACACAATCAGTAGTAGTAATTCCTCAAGATTATGATGATGAGCCAGCAAAGCAAGATCTTTCTTGCCAGCCTTGCTCTAGCAGCACTACTCGCTAGTACTACAACTTCTGCCTTTACGACACCTCTCCAGTATGGCACATCACCATCACCAGTCGGCATCATTGGGAGCTCGCCTCTTGTATCGTCGTCGTCGTCGCCTTCAGCGTTGATGTTCAACAAAAACAACAACATGAAGCAAACAAGATTGATTCAAATGTCAGATACTTCTGCTGCAGATGGTGGGTCCGTGGAAAAGAAGGGATTCTTGGGCAGGGTACGTCGCGTCGTGTCAAACTTATATATATATGTCTTCAGAATCATAAATCCTGCTGAATCATCATCATGATCAGCGAGGATGATGCCAGTACCTTTTTGGACAACGTGGGACACGATCGAGGTTTTTTGTCTTGCACCATCATTCCATGTCTATCTTGTGTCTATATCGACCCTTGGATCCCATCCCTCTTTGTTTTTGTTTTTGTTTCTGGTTTGCGCCGACCATGACTCATATTTTCCATTCTGAATCTTCTATTCTGCTCATATAATATATCACATCATGTTGTATTTCAGATCAAAGCATCTCTTCCCACAGAACAGGAACGAAAGAAGTTGCTCCCTTTGGGTCTCATGTTCTTTTGCATTCTTTTCAACTACACAATTTTGAGAGATACCAAAGATGTACTCATGGTCACGGCTCCTGGAAGTGGCGCCGAAGTCATCCCCTTTATCAAAACCTATGTCAATTTGCCCACCGCCATTGGCTTTACCGGATTGTATGCCGCCATGACCGACCGTATGGACCAAAATCAAGTGTTTTATGCTTGTGTCATTCCCTTCTTGGCCTTTTTTAGTTTGTTCGCGTTGGTCGTCTATCCCAATCGAGCCTTCTTGCATCCCCATGGACTGGTCGACATGTTGGCGACGAAATTGCCATTGGGATTTTCGGCACCCCTGTCCATCATTCGCAACTGGAGTTTTGCGGTATTTTATGTCATGGCCGAAATGTGGGGAAGTGTGGTAACATCCTTGTTGTTTTGGGGATTTGCCAATGAAGTTACCACGGTGGATGAAGCCAAGAAATACTGTGAGTGAAAATTATAATGTTTATTACGACTTCTGACTGTCCAACAAAAGAAAAGAAAACAAAGCAAAGCAAAACTCGATGAGGATTCCATTCTAACCATTCTCTTTTTCGCGTCTCGCAGATCCATTGTTTGGTTTGGGTGCCAATGTCGCCTTGATTTTCTCTGGGCAATACGTTCGATGGGTCTCCCTGATGCGATCCACTTTGGCTCCTGGTGTCGACGCCTGGGCCGTTTCACTTCGCTATCTCATGGGAGCCGTCTTGGCCTCGGGAGGAGTGCTATTGGCCGCCCACAAGTACATGCAAGACAATATTCTCAAACAAAAGGCAAAAGAACCAGCTGCTCCTGTGAGTGCCGCCCCTCGCAAGAAGAAAACCAAAATGTCCATGGGAGAATCCGCCAAATTCTTGATGAGCTCTCCCTACATTCGGGATTTGGCCACTCTTGTCATCTCGTACGGTCTATGTATCAACATTGTGGAGGTCAGCTGGAAATCCAAGCTCAAGCAAGCCTTCCCCAACCCCAATGACTATTCTGCCTTTATGGGTAACTTTTCTTCGGCAACGGGTACTGTGACTTTGATCATGATGTTGTTGGGACGATCCATCTTTGCCAAATTCGGTTGGCGCATTGCGGCTTTGGTGACACCTTCCATGATCGGTGTCACGGGCTTGGGATTCTTTGCCTTGACCTTGTTCTCGGACTTTTTCAAACCCATTACGGCCGCGTTGGGTACCACTCCTCTCATGTTGGCCGTAGTTGTAGGTGCCGCCCAAAACATTTTGAGCAAGAGTTCCAAATACGCCTTGTTTGATCCCTGCAAGGAAATGGCGTATATTCCTTTGGATAAGGAATCCAAGACCAAAGGCAAGGCGGCCATTGATGTGATTGGAAACCCTCTCGGAAAGAGTGGAGGTGCTTTGATTCAGCAGATTCTCATTTTCGGAGTCGGCAGTCTCGCCGCAGCGACCCCGGTACGTAATATTATACCTGCTGCTGTATAAAAAATCCAAGTGCGAATTCATGCCATGGGTATCTACCACAATCATATACTTACCGCTTTTCGTTTGCCTCTCTTTTTTCACTTGTTGTTTGCAGTACTTTGCGGCAGTCTTGATGGCAATGATCTTCGTGTGGTTCAAGGCAGCGAATTCACTTGCTGGACAGTTCAATGAAGCCATGGAGGCAAACCCCGAAGCATAATCATGGACGATACTATGGGGAGCAACATGATATTATGACGTGATGAGAGAGCACGCACAGCACAATCCTATTATTATCTTACCGCAAAAGTCAGTATCTTGGGTGTCAGTCTATCTTCGTGCTTGAATGAATTAGTGGACGAACAATATGTAAATGAGCTACAATGAAACTCTCTCATAACCATAAAAAATAGCCGACACATATTTGTTCTACATTTATTGTAAAGAGGTACTGTAGAGAGATGAGGGAGGGCTTGCAAGGCGCCATTTGAGTGGTGTGTGTAAGGCATACTATACTAGTACCACAATGTTGGGGTGCGGTGTCCATTCTTTCTATTTTTCATTGATCTCAAATGTCGTGTACTAGTATACTACTCCTCTAATATTATTTAGGGCTGCTTCATCCAATCGTCATTGTCCCAGACCGGGTGATTCAACAAATTTTTGATCAAGGAAGTCCCCCGAAGCGCACTGGTCAATGGCAAATGTCCTTCTGGTGCCTTTTTGACATCATAGATGAATTCGGAAGCCCCGAACCAACGCTTCTTGCGTTCCACCTCTCCATCTGTCGTCGTCCAACCAATTTTTCGGCAAAAGACTTCGAAATCGTCCTTGGATTGCTTAAACTTTTTCTGTAATATTGGTACGTCGTCGTCGTCGTATTAGTTTAGTACGAAGTGATCATTTTTTGGAAAGATAAGCAGTGATGAGGCAGAAAAAGAAAAGGGTGTAAGAAGAAGTGTGGCGGAGAGGTCCATAAGAAACGAAACCAGAGTCCACGACATGAGGTGTGGCATCCTCCAAGTTGGACGTGATGCAACAACATTCCAGCCCGCAAAGCAAGTAAACGTATGTACTACGTACCTTTTGTACGGAATATCCAAACTTTCCACCCGAAAATTGGTTCCACAGCCTTTCAATGGTGGCCAAGTCTGTGCTAGGAATGTTCTTCACATCGGTAAAGTAGACAAAATCCCGCTTTTTGGCCTTGGCTCCCGAAATTTCAATCAAGGCATCTCGAGTAAACTATCATGTATATTATTTATGCAACGCCAATGGTGTTGTTGTCAAAGAGAATGAAAACAGAGATGAGGACTGGACTGCTAATGGTGATCGTATATGATACTCTTTCGTGTACTCACCTGATCCGCTTCCGCAAACTGTCCGGTCGCCAGCATGGTCGCCAGAGGCACGTAATCCATGCCGCATTCGCTGGGGAGATTGGTAGGAACTTCCCCGTCTTCAGCCGTACTGCTGGTTTCGCTTGTGGCCGGGGGAACACCAGACTCTGCCATGGTGGCCTCTGCTGCGACCGACACGAGCGTCGACGACAGAGAGTGCGAACGAGCCGAGAACGAAACGGTCGAAAAGGCGGAGGAAACGCCCAGCGTGGCGCTCAGAATTGCAACTGTCAGTGAGATCTTCATGGTACTTGGTTTGGTAGAATGTAAGGAGGAGGAGTATGGAGAAACTAGTTGAGTGATTCAACAAGTCGAAAAACAAAGACGACGATGTGGTGTGGAGGTAGCAGGCTTTGGGAGGTTGTTGTTGGATCGAAGAAAGAGGCGAGTAGTAATCTACTGTAGCGAGAAAAGATGAAGAAAACAACGCGAGAATGGAAGCAATCCGTGCCAAGTTGAAGTCCGTTTTGACGCACGCAAAGAAGCATCTAGCGTCCGTCCTTCGCACTGACGCTTCGAAACTTCAACTTTTGCTTCCAAGTGGCAATGCGCTCGTCCTTTTGGTTCGTCGTCTGGCCTGGCATAGACGGACGGACAGACCACTGATGTAGTCCCATGAGTCGTCGTCACCGATTGGATCCAGGACTGCCTTTTTGACTCAGTCACTCTCAGGACCCAAAAAATAGAGCAACGGTGCTGAACGTCTGGAGAGGAGTCTACAGAACCGCAAAGAGTTTGCAGTACATTGAGCTACAAGTAGTACCAGGTATATGTTACAGTCGTGTATCTATAGTCAAGTCTAGAACAATTCTTGTTCCGATGCTGTCATCGCAGTATTCGTACTACTGGTAGGAGCAAAATCACATGACTTGGCATAGTGATTTACAGCCACACCGTTGTCGCCGGGACGCCAAGACACCATCTCCGTGCACCACTGATAGATTTTGTCACAAAACGCTTGCTGAGGTAATATTGTGAATGGTTCCTCGAGTTGATTTGCTAGTCTGAGCATAATATTATGAGAGTGGAAGGAAGGGAGGAAAATACACAAAACAGTGAGATGATGCAATGATGTTGTACCACGATGTGTTGAAATTCGTTTCGTGCTGAACGACGACTTACTCCTCAATGCCAAACATAAATGTGGAAATAAAGGCACACATGGGAATCAACATGATATGATTCCATGATTTGAAGGAATTATACAAGGCCAATGGAAGACCCAACATCCAAAAGAACAGGAAACGCGCCGTGTGTCGAGAATAAAAGAGGGGAACGGGGGAGGCTAGTATTCGCTCACTGCTTCCCAAATTGTCTTCAAACTTGGTCAGAGCTGCATGGAGCTGATTCTTTCGTAGAAAATGCATGGGTAGATTCTCAATGGCACATGACAAGTCAAATAGGGCTCGGTTGGGGCGGTGCTTGGCATTCAGGATGGACTCGGCTTGGCTGTCGGGAAGCTTATCAAAGAGCTCCTTTCTAAAGCCAGCTTCATCATTGTCAGGTGACAAGTGACGCTTCATAGAGCGGACAAATGCCCAAGTGGCCAAGGACAAGGTAGACAAATCCTTTTGACGTTGCTGTTCCGTGACTCCCGCCCCTACGTCATCGTACCAGGCCGCTGCCATTCGAAAGAGGTCTCGTGTTCGATTAATGTTCATTCCCCAGTTCTTTCGTGCTTCATCCCATCGTCCATACCCAGTATTCGTACGAAACACCAGCAGGAGGCCCAATGATGCACTGGTCAAGGTGAACGGCGCCATTGGCAAACGGAGCTCCGGGACAAACGTCGAGGCGAGAAGGCCCGGATGAGTGACACCTCGAAAGTCCACATATTGTACTGCCAAGGCATTCCACACTATTGTAAATGCGGCCACCCCAACCACACTGAGTACCGGTAAGAGAATATTGGCGTACACACCCGATCGGAATGTGGTCCTGGCTCTCAGGAAGTAGCGATTGGGAGCGCGGTGTCTGATCCAATCGTCATGAGTGTAAATAGTGCGACGATACGTTCGCGACTCTTCGCCGTACGAAAGGGACTTGGGCATGGGAAACTTGGGTTGTTGCTTGGTGGTCCCAGCATTGTACAGTCGCGTTGATGGTTGATGCGACGATGGTTCTGATGAAAAGGAAAGAGAAGAAGAAGAAGAAGAACATGAAGGCACACCGCCCGCCACATGGGGTGCTTGCAAGGGGAAGGCCGTCGCCATACCAGTGAAAGTAACGCACCAGGCCGCCGCCGCGAGGGAAATGCACGCCACGTTTCGAAGAGCAGGCATCATTCTGTCAACTACCGGAAATGGAGTAAAGCAAGCTTTATGATCCTGATGATCGTCTACTTGTATGAGTCCGAGTAATACATTACTCTTTTACTCTAAATCCGATCATGACACCAACAACAGATGACAGGTGACACATGATATCATAAGAATCGCGAGAATCGCACCATCTTGCTTTTTCTCTGCGGGTTTGCGCGAACCGCGAACCTCGAATGAGAAGATCGCGCGGTTGAACTTTCCGCCTTGAAGCTTTTGCGAAGCAGATATTACTGTACGAAGAATCCGGTTTGTTTGGATCAAAGTAGTCAACTCGTCAGTTACCGCCTTGTCTTGCCAAACTACTATAGTCTTGGCTCTCCTACTTCTACTTGTACTTGGATACACATAATATTGCTACCGGTAGTAGCTACTCCAGGTAGCTACTAGTGTACGCTTTTGTGAAAAAAAGAGAAGAAAAAAATGCGGAATATTATGTATGTAATGTTCATAGCCGTGCATATATATAGCCGCCGTTCATCTCGTCGTTGTTGTATCTGTAGTAGCTGAAATCAGTTGTTGTCGTCGTTGTCGTCGTCGTGTTGGCAAGGCCGATGCTCCTCTCGAAGCAGCATCGCCCTCATCAGTCTTGTACTACAGCAGATCGCTTCGAGTACAGGATTTCCTTGTCCCTCTCCCTTTATTTATAGTGGTTTCTGGTCATCGCCAAGTCCGGCAATCATACTTTGTCGGACAGCCTCGGCCAATTCCTCCTCGGTCTTGCCGACCGATTCGATGGGGGCGTGAATCACAACCTTGGCGGTCTTGTAGCTGGGTTTCATGGCGAACATCCACCCGGTAGGCATGACCTTGTTGGAATTTTGAATCGATATCGGAATGACGGGGGCGCCAGCTTTGTGCGCCATTTTGAAAGCACCGTTCTTAAATTTCATCATGCGCCCTGTCCGGGATCGGGTACCTTCTGGAAACGTACAGAGATGAACTCCCTCCTAAAAAAAATCAAACAAATGGTTCAGACGAATTTGAGATAATAGGATGTTGTGAGGTGAGACGACGCCAATCTTCGTCATGCCATTTTCTGATAATTCATTTTGATTCGACATGATATAATAATATGATATGATATGACAATGATAGTGATGATCATGATTCTCACCTTTTTGAGGTAGTTGATTCCTTGTTTGAGAGTTTGCAGCTGCGATTTACGATCTAACCGGTCGACCATGATATTGCCTCCGATCCGAATCGCCGACCCCAAAATGGGGACGGCGCCCAGTTCCTTTTTGGAAACGATTTTGTAATTTCTCCATCCCACCGTGGCTCCTAGGAATGGAATGTCCATCCAGCTGCAGTGATTGGCAACAAACATGGCAGGTCGTCCCTCCTCATAAAACTTTTGAAGGACGTGCAAGTTTTCCATTTCGGGATAGCTACGCGAAAGACGAAGCACCAGGACGCCCCAAACTTGGCTGAAAAAGATTGGAAGGCGGCGCTGTGGAAAATAGAACAAAACAAAGGAACACAAAACAACACAACACACGGCAAATAAAACAGTGAATACAATGTCAAAATAATAATAATAATAATAATGATACAATCGTAGCAACACGAGGAACACTCCTCCAACCACACTCACTCACTCACCTTTGGATCCACACGGCCACGAGTAATAAAGTAAAATAATTGACAAGACTTGAGTGCCACTAGCCAAGGAAGGCCCAACGCCAAGGATAGAAGGCCATAGTAGATAGCATACGGATTCAAGGCTCCAATGGGTGTATTGAAGGTGAAAATGCCGCCCTCTTCTCGTAGTTCCTTGAGTGTCTTTTTCTTTGGTTTCTTGAGAGAAGCGGAAGAAGACGAAGACGAAGTAGCGGAGGGGGAGGAAGTGTTCTTATTGTGGCTTCCTTCGTCCACCGACGAAGCGGAAGCGGAAACTTGCAGATGCGTCGTCGTCGTCATCGTCGCCGAATAAGGCGACGGGCGTTGATGCTGCCGGACAATACCCGTAGTCACGGAAGCAACAGCAGCAGATTGCGAACAACACGGAGTGACGAACCCCAAGACCGTCGAGGGCTGCAGCAGCAGCAAAAGGCAAACAAGGCCGCTCACCACTGAAATCTTCTTCATCATGCTTGTGCTTGCTTGCTTGCTTCCTGCACGTGTGTTTATGAAATAAAAAAATAAATTAAGATGAAAGTTGAAAAACTTTTTGGTCTCTCCGCCGTTAGAATCCTTTCTATTGATAATATACTATTACGTCGCCAATGATGATGTTCAAAGGCGAGAAGACGACGACAGGAAGGACGTGTCGACAATAATGATGATGATGATGATGCAGTGAGGTCGCCGACGATCGCGATGCCTACCAGTACCGTATACCGGTACACCACCTGTGCTAAAACGGCTCGAAATAAGCCACGCATACGCACACGTCAGAGCTCGCACGCAAGGCGCGCCAGAGACCTCTTGCGTTGCATTGCTTGCTTGCTGTCTCTGGGGGGCGGCTTTTGGATATTTAACGCCAATTAGATTTCGGGTCGCTGTGGCGACCCTTTATTTAAAAAGGGTCGCTGTGGCGACCCTTTACTCCATAGTAAAATGGTTCCTCGCCGAAAACAACACAACCAGTCGAAAGAGCATCCAATTTCGTCCGGGGAATCTTATGTCGGTCTTCCTCGTATGTTTATTATTTGCCGCGCTGGGCCACGCCCAAAAAATAGGTATTCCGTGATGTTTTTGTGTTCTCAATACGACATTTGGATCAAAAGTTATGACCGAAAACGTAATAGGATCGGGATTCAATAATGACGGTAACGCACGCGTGCGCGCTAAAATCGCAAGAATGTTTTTCTCGTTTCTCAAAATGCATCTGTCGCGTGGATGGGTTATGGGTACAATGGGGGGGGGGCTAATCCTGCGCACCGGTCTTATTTGTATGTATGGACTTACTTATCCTTTTGTGTAGTCATGCATGTACTCGTAAGTACGTCAATACGTAATACACCAAAAGCCCGCCGCGCACGCGACAAAAGCACACGTCAGACACACGTCACCTTGAACTTTCTTCATGCCGACGACGACGTTCGCGTTGAGTCGTCAGTCATCGGCCACTCTCTCCCCCGCGACGCGAGGAGCTACTACCCGCACTGTACAGCTATTACCGGTACCTGATGGTACCAGGCTGGTAAAATAATGTTTGGACGCAGAATTCTTGTGTTGAGGAAAATACGGAACAACCACAATAGTTAGTGGACGAGGGACTGTGATTCTTTCAGACTGAGACCCCAAATTGAAAAAGTATTTCATAGAAAACACAGAAGATGAAGGTGGCACTGTCAACGTCCCAGCGAATGTTGCAGCGGAGGTCTCTTGGCTCAGCTTGTTCAGTTGCTGCATATGCTTCAACTGGTGGTTCCATGTCGTCCCGCGCTTATAGTGTCAGCAAAATGAGCAAAAGCAAGGTCGACAAGATTGTGAAATCGTACTTTCCCGGTGCGCTCTCCAACAGAGAGCTCGAGATGAAGGTTGTCAGCACCTTGACTGATAGGGGCTTCAGCGGCTCCAACACGTTGTTGTGCACCTCGCTCTGTTGCGATGAGCTTGCTCGTCGTTTGGAAGACGATTTCGTCAAGGTTTATGGTGACAACTTCAGCCTTGGTGGCTTGTCCGGCTTTCCCTTTGGCGGAAACACTGGCTTTGGCGCCATGGCGGCTCACATCCCTGACGGTGGAAACTGCCTCATCGTCTATGGCCCTCACGTCGGTGTAGCCGCGGACGGAACTATCGGCAAGGTCGAGCGTAAGGGAATCGAGCTCATCGATACCTGCTGTGGAAGTGCCATTGCGGCTTCCAATTACCTTAAGGGTATCACCGAGGGAGGCGCAGCAATCTCCACCAAGATTCAGTCGTTCACTGACTTTCAGCAGGGTGCTGTTCAGGAACTGATCCTCCCACATGGGAAGCGCCTGACGGATGCTAAGAACCGGATGTTGGAGCTTCCGTATGCCCTTTATGACTCTCAAGACCTCTTGATGAAAGACATCATCAACACAGGCAAGGCTGGCCTCAAGAAAGGAACTGCCGTTCTTGGAGGTATTCAGATCAACACGGGCCCCGAAACTTTGGATTACTTCCATCCGCTTCGTTTCGACTTTCTTGTTAACGGACAAGTCGTCGAGGACCTGCTCCCCCTGATCGCCGGTAAGCCACCTTCCCCGCCTGCCGCTGTGGCACCAAACGCATAAGCAACGAAAATGACCGGCTGCGGTGTTCTAGTCTTTAGCCTTTCTGTAATGGCGCTTGCCTACTAGCTTTCGTAGGAGTTTTACCTTTCGTACACGGCAACACAAAGTTACTGCCGCTATATTTCATGGCAAGTCATTAGCCTCTACTACCAGAGAGGTCGC
Source organism: Nitzschia sp. pyKryTriq1 (assembly GCA_956465555.1). Lineage (NCBI taxonomy): Eukaryota > Bacillariophyta > Bacillariophyceae > Bacillariales > Bacillariaceae > Nitzschia > Nitzschia sp. pyKryTriq1. Next base: position 238,709 of record OY101121.1, on the reverse strand, counting down.
CCGAGAGATACGCTGGTAGAGTGACCACATCTATTGGTGGACACAAATTATATGATGGGTACCTGAAGGTACTGTATGGGCTGCTACACCGCCCGTAACTTGCTGGAGGTCGGGAAGACTAACGGAACAAACGACCACTGATATCGAAGTTTCATTGGCTAGGTCATGTCCCATACCCCCCATTGATTTGATGTTCTTCCCATCGTCGCGTCGTGTACGAGTACCGGTACTCGTAAAATATGCATGAAAAAAAAGGACATCGTCGTCGTGTACGAGTACTTGTTCTTTTATCCATCGCACCACATCCAACAACATCAAGGAGTGCACAACATTGCTACCAACCCCAAAATACTTCACAAGTTCGGCATTGGTGGACCAAACAAGGGGTCTGATACGAGAAATCGACGAGGCGCCGACTTGCTCGGCACAGGCCTTGGCCGACCGGGGGATTGATATTACCTGTGTTTGTAGCTCCAGTCTCAAGGGAGCCTTTTTATCCACCAATGTGGAAGAATTGGTAGCGGCTAGCTCGTATTTGCCTCTCCTGGGCCGAGTGGGTTCAGATGTGCTGGGCGATGGGATTGTTCCACTCGAGTTGGCCTTTATGGACCCACCTGCGCGCCAGGTAATCGTAGAGAAATGTAAAGCGACGGGGGCGATGGTTCGACATTCCCATGTACTGCCTACTCCATGGAATCTTTGGGATGGCTACGCTCCCTCCATCGACCTCCCTGACGACTTTAATACTTCCTATGTGTCGGAGGGGGTCATTCGGCAGTGGGCGATGCCTACCAGTACCGTATACCGGTACACCACCTGTGCTAAAACGGCTCGAAATAAGCCACGCATGCGCACACGTCAGAGCTCGCAATGCGCGCCAGAGACCTCTTGCGTTGCGTTGCTTGCTTGCTGTCTCTGGGGGGCTTTTGGATATTTGTATGTATGGACTTCCTTATCCTTTTGTGTAGTCCCATGCATGTACTCGTAAGTACGTCAATACGTAATTCACCAAAAGCCCGCCGCGCACGCGACAAAAGCACACGTCAGACACACGTCACTTTGAACTTTCTTCATTAGGCTTCTGAAGTTTCTTGCAAGGATGTTCTCCGCAGGTTCTCCGGTTGAAGTTTCCAGAAGTTTCTATGCCCGATTATTGGAAGATCCCGTAACTTCTGAATACTGGTGGCAGGACAGACGTCTACTCCGGTACTGTCTGGGTTTTCCAACTGACCCGTACGTGTCCTGCCACGTAGAAGCCGGATGTTCTGGATGTTCTTCCGCAGGTTCCGGGAAGTTCCTCCAGGAAAATCCGCTCAAATCGGAAAACCAGAAACTTCAGAACCCTATTCTTCATGCCGACGACGACGTTCGCGTTGAGTCGTCAGTCATCAGCCACTCTCTCCCCCGCGACGCGAGGAGCTACGAGCGCACTGCTGTACAGCTATTACCGGTACCTGGTACGTGGTACCAGGCACTGTAATACCAAGGGAAAGAACGTGTGGCAGCGCCGAGATGGGCGCTGGTGAAATAATGTTTGGACGCAGAATTCTTGTGTTGAGGAAAATACGGAACAACCACAATAGTTAGTGGACGAGGGACTGTGATTCTTTCAGACTGAGACCCCAAATTGAAAAAGTATTTCATAGAAAACACAGAAGATGAAGGTGGCACTGTCAACGTCCCAGCGAATATTGCAGCGGAGGTCTCTTGGCTCAGCTTGTTCAGTTGCTGCATATGCTTCAACTGGTGGTTCCATGTCGTCCCGCGCTTATAGTGTCAGCAAAATGAGCAAAAGCAAGGTCGACAAGATTGTGAAATCGTACTTTCCCGGTGCGCTCTCCAACAGAGAGCTCGAGATGAAGGTTGTCAGCACCTTGACTGATAGGGGCTTCAGCGGCTCCAACACGTTGTTGTGCACCTCGCTCTGTTGCGATGAGCTTGCTCGTCGTTTGGAAGACGATTTCGTCAAGGTTTATGGTGACAACTTCAGCCTTGGTGGCTTGTCCGGCTTTCCCTTTGGCGGAAACACTGGCTTTGGCGCCATGGCGGCTCACATCCCTGACGGTGGAAACTGCCTCATCGTCTATGGCCCTCACGTCGGTGTAGCCGCGGACGGAACTATCGGCAAGGTCGAGCGTAAGGGAATCGAGCTCATCGATACCTGCTGTGGAAGTGCCATTGCGGCTTCCAATTACCTTAAGGGTATCACCGAGGGAGGCGCAGCAATCTCCACCAAGATTCAGTCGTTCACTGACTTTCAGCAGGGTGCTGTTCAGGAACTGATCCTCCCACATGGGAAGCGTCTGACGGATGCTAAGAACCGGATGTTGGAGCTTCCGTATGCCCTTTATGACTCTCAAGACCTCTTGATGAAAGACATCATCAACACAGGCAAGGCTGGCCTCAAGAAAGGAACTGCCGTTCTTGGAGGTATTCAGATCAACACGGGCCCCGAAACTTTGGATTACTTCCATCCGCTTCGTTTCGACTTTCTTGTTAACGGACAAGTCGTCGAGGACCTGCTCCCCCTGATCGCCGGTAAGCCACCTTCCCCGCCTGCCGCTGTGGCACCAAACGCATAAGCAACGAAAATGACCGGCTGCGGTGTTCTAGTCTTTAGCCTTTCTGTAATGGCGCTTGCCTACTAGCTTTCGTAGGAGTTTTACCTTTCGTACACGGCAACACAAAGTTACTGCCGCTATATTTCATGGCAAGTCATTAGCCTCTACTACCAGAGAGGTCGCCCGAGAGATACGCTGGTAGAGTGACCACATCTATTGGTGGACACAAATTATATGATGGGTACCTGAAGGTACTGTATGGGCTGCTACACCGCCCGTAACTTGCTGGAGGTCGGGAAGACTAACGGAACAAACGACCACTGATATCGAAGTTTCATTGGCTAGGTCATGTCCCATACCCCCCATTGATTTGATGTTCTTCCCATGAGCCTGTCCGTCGCCCGCCTCGCTGCGGCGCGACAGTGGCGAAGTGCAAATGAACCAGAAGACAATGGTGTTGTACCAACGACAGTCATAAATCTGAAGTTGTTACAACAGCAATTGCTGTAAGTAGTTTAAACTAAGGTATATCTCTGGTCACCTTCGTGACCGTTGCATCATAAACGCGGGACCGCCCGCTGGCGGAGCTGTCCTACTCCAACAACCCCCACCAGCACAGCTACATCCGGCGCAGGCTCCTTGGCCTCCGCAACAGCCGGCCCGTGCACCCCCACACGATAACGCTGGAAAAAGGAAAAATTCTTACTTACTGGCTTTTTTAAAAATAAATACACAGTCTCCGATTGAAACCCCAGTCCAGAAGGAATACAAGCGTCGAATGCTCAGCTCGCTTTGCATCCAGGATTAGTGTCCGCAGAATAGGCACTTCGGCGGGACCACTCCTAGACACTCAGCGTTTGTTGGCCACCCATGTGCATCTCACCGGCACTCGAGCAGCGAGAGAGAACCAACTCTCGAGCAGCGAGAGAGAGTCAAGAGAGAGCGATGACCATGAGACTCATAATTTGCTGTTTTGTTTCCTCGGACCATCGGTTACGAGAAAACCAAAACCAGGAATTTTCTTGTTAACCCACCCGCGCCCTGCCCTCCGGCTAGGAACCAATCGAGTCGTTCGACTCCTTTGGGGGCAAAGGTGCGGCCTAGTAATAAATCCCTGCCCTTTTGCCACACTATCCCCCAGCTCGTCAATGGTATGACATGACGTAGGACGGTGAGAGCTGACGCAGCCGTTGTGAGATGTCCTCATATCCTCCTCCTACGGTACAGTATTTCTATTATTGCATTGTTGTTCAACAGAAGGACGACAACAACATCATCACGCGTCACAAGAAAGAAGAAGAAGAAGAAGAAGCACAATGCCTTCTAATTATTCTTTTCCCCTGCTCACGACGACGACCACCGTCCCAGTCCTCTTCTTCTTTGGAGTATTCTTGTTGTGGCCGCTCCACGCCGAAAAACAAGTTCTGGCGTTTCATCATCAGCAATATCATCATCAGCATCATCATCAGCATCATCATCCGTTTACGAAGAATCATCACTGTCATGGTCCTGGACGACCGAGTGTGTCTTTGCTTCAAAAATCTTTCTCATCATTATCATTATCATCATTATCAATTTCCTCCTCTGGTGATAGTACCGGTACTTCCCAACCAGATAGTAATGAAAATCCAACAACAAGCAGCAGCAGCAGCAGCAGCAGCAAGAGTGGTAGTTCCGAAGAAGTGACGACGACGACGACGACGACGACGATTGCAAAGAACAACAAGCAACAACAGCAACAACGTCGTAGGCGTGTGTCCTTACTCGTCTGTCCCGCCCAATTTTGCGTTCCCGACGATTATCAAGTTTTGTTTGACAATTTACTATTACGGCAAGGAGATTATTATTTTGGTGAGGACAGCAGCAGCAGCAGCAGCAGTGGTGGTGGTGATGGTGGTAAAACGAACAATAGTATTGCTGGAATTGAAACTGGAATTGGAATTAATGGAATTGAAATTGGCACCACGATTGTGGCCCCGCTGCCACGAACCGAATGGATCAAGGTGGCAAAACAACTTCCTACCCGAAACTTTTGGGATGCCACCTTGCCGGTCCACAAGACGCTCGGCTGGTATTTTGACGCTATAGAAACGGGATTGTCGGAGATATTTGCCAAGGAAGGACCGGATGCCAATATCTGTATTATTGGTCATTCCATTGGTGGTTGGGTCGCAAGAGCCTATCTTGGTGGCCTCAGCCGGTGAGTTGTTTCCTGTTCTTCTTGTTGTGTTGTTTGCTGTGTGGTGTTGTGCTCTGCTGTGTGGTGTGGTTGGTTGGTTGGTTGGCTGGTCGGCCAATGTTTCATTCTTCTTCTTTATTCTCATCGCCTTCTAACACACTGACTGACTGTTATCCACAGGTCTTCCTCCGCAGTGGGAAGAGTTGCAGCGCAAAGATGTACATCGTTAATTACTCTTGGAACACCTCATGTGGCTCCTGATTCGGCATTGGTGGACCAAACAAGGGGTCTGATACGAGAAATCGACGAGGCGCCGACTTGCTCGGCACAGGCCTTGGCCGACCGGGGGATTGATATTACCTGTGTTTGTAGCTCCAGTCTCAAGGGAGCCTTTTTATCCACCAATGTGGAAGAATTGGTAGCGGCTAGCTCGTATTTGCCTCTCCTGGGCCGAGTGGGGTCGGATGTGCTGGGCGATGGGATTGTTCCACTCGAGTTGGCCTTTATGGACCCACCTGCGCGCCAGGTAATCGTAGAGAAATGTGAAGCGACGGGGGCGATGGTTCGACATTCCCATGTACTGCCTACTCCATGGAATCTTTGGGATGGCTACGCTCCCTCCATCGACCTCCCTGACGACTTTACTTCCTATGTGTCCGAGGGGGTCATTCGGCAGTGGGCCAAGTACATCGGATAATAAAAAAGTGAAAAGTCCGCCTATTACCTTTTTTTTAAATTTTATTTCCAATTGATTGTAATAAAATTCGACAGTACTACTACTAGTAGGCCGATTGAGCGTATTTTGATGCTACTACTACTTTTTTTGTTAACATATTACTACTACTACTACTACTGGATCCCATCACGCAAAGAATATTATTTACTGAAAAAAATAGGAGAGGAGGCATTAATTATCAAATCAATTCTATTAGAACTTTTAATTGGTATGGTGATGATTATGGGTTATTCTGTAAGAGATTCAGCAGATACATTCCTTCATCATCACCAATGAAGTCTTCGAGGGTCGGTCCAAAGCGACTCGTGGCTTCGGTTTGCCTATTGCTGGTGCTGCTGCTGTTAGCACTACTGCTGCCAACGCCAACATGATAGGAGAGATGTGTCAGGTTGTTGTGGTTGTGGTGCTTGTTTTGAGAAGATCCTTGTTCGCCACCCAAAAGAAAGTGCCTGTCAGGTAAAAACGGCGGTGTTTTCTTTTCTTCCTGCGCCTGGTGTCTGTATGCGATTGTTTCTTGGTTTTCTTCTTGGCTAACGGAACAAGCAAACTGAGTGGCGAGCTCGTCGACTTGCCAGTGTTGTGGATGATGAGTCATCGTTGTGAACATATCGTGCGGTGCCGTGGCCGCGGGCGAGTAAGTTGAACAAGAAGGCTGCGACTGATAATCCATGATGGAAGGAAAAGACAATGCCTGCTGCCTCCTCTCAGAACTGAAATTATGGAAAGTAAACTCCTGCTGATTGGAAAGCGGACTTCCGTGTTGCGGAGTCTCCGAGTGGAAATTGCTACCACAGAGCAAGGGAGGCAATTGCTGCTGTTGCTCTGGGTTTACAACACCTTGTTCTTCTTTCGCCATACAAGCGGCAGAGGGGAAAGCCGGGGGGGACCAAGATGCTTGTTGTTTTCGATAATCAGAAAGCGATACTTTTTGCGAATGAAAGCGAGCACTGCTTAAAGAGTGAATGTGGCTATCAACGATTTCAAGTCTCGGAAGTTCGCGACGGGGTGCTTCGTGGCGACTCATCCTGGCACAAAGCCCTTTGTGGTGCTTTTTAAAATATGGGTGGTGCCAAGCTCCTTTGAAAACTCCGAAGCTTTCACGTTCAAAATACCACATATTCAGTTGTCGGGTGAATGACCGATACTTTGATTGACCAAAGAAAAAGGATAGCAATCTGATAAACTCATCCGGCTTGTGGACCATGAAAGCGGTGCCGCCATTGACCCAGCTCACGATATTGTCTAGGCCTTGTTCCTCTACGTATTCCAGCAGATCATGCAGCCGCCCTGGAAACATGGTTTCCGATCCTCCTCGTGTATTCTTTTTCTTTTGCTGTTCTTCCATCATTGTTTTCGACTGCTTGATGGGCAAGATGAGTTGTGGGTTCTGGTAGTCTGACAATATTGCACGCTACTACAATAAAAGAGAAGCTACTAGCTAGAATCCCAATTTTCATTCGCAAATCGATCCCCAATTTTTTGTGTGTCCCGTTCCGACAGTTCTGCTTCCGCATCAACAAAACAAAACCCGAAGAGCAATGCAAGCTATGCGACGACGTGTTGTTGCTATGTGGCTGGGGAATCGGTGTGTTCTTTAGCGGAACAAGGCATATTTGTTGAAAAGCATGGAATTTGTTCGTTTTCTCAATGTTCTTCGGTGGCATTATCAGAAAACCAGGGAATCCGAAGCGTTCTTTGTTCTTCGACTGATCTCGTTCTGCGCTGTCTATAAATGGAAATAGCGAAACGGCTTACAAATATGCCCGACATGACTCTTGGGCTTCTTCAGCACGAGAACATTGCAGTGTGCTGTCGACGTCATCGGTCTGTCCTTCCTTCCTGTCGACGTCAGCCTGACACTGGGTGACGTCATAGAGTTCCAACTAGTCGTGACAAAGCTGTCAAGAATAATGCATTTCATCTAGAAGCGATCCTTACTTCACAGGACATCCAAGATCGCCATCACCTCTACATTTATGATAAGTCGTTCATGCCCCTGACACTTCACGACTACTTCACGGCTACAAAAGATTTTTTCATCAAAACATCTCAAAACACCCCAGAAAAATAGTCTCACTTCTTCTAAAATCATTTACATTTGATCACGAATTCAATCCCGTATCTACGAGTCGTTGCATACATCGTGTCGGAAGTCGGATAAAATAATGTACAAACTTCAATTTTCTACCGAGACACTCGCCGGCGGCGTTCGCTTTCATTCGTCGTGCATAAAGAACAATAAATAATGCATAAAGAGGAAACCAACAAAAAATAATAATGTCGAATCATCTAGGTCACGAATACTTCAGTCGTGCGCAAATCGATCAAATCGATCAAAGATAAAGATCGCATCGATCTCGCATCAGCGCATCGCATCAGCGCCATAACGCGCTTTTGCGGACCTTTTGCTCCGCGGTACCGCGAGTACCGCGGTACGAGGAGAGTTTCTCACTCTCGCGCATAATATCTCTCGCCACAAAAGATCCAAGTTGATGCGTGGATGCGGTTTGGAATGATGAGACCATTGAATGACGATGACGGTGTTTGTTTCCTGGATCCCTTCTCTCCTCTTTTCATTGGCCCTGCTGCTGGATCGATCTCAATTCCTTGAAACATCTTTATTGTCGACACCGTTTGCTCTTTGGAGGTTTGCCGAGAATGAGGATAGTCACCAGTCGTCTCAGCATCCTGCTGCTGAAGATAGCAGAAGTACTGCTACGAGGACTAATACCGATATTATTATAAGTCCAACTGATGATGCCGGCAATGTATTAGAAGACGCGCTGCTGTGGACCTTACAGCAAGAATCGAAACTGTTTCGAGAACAAATCCGCAACTTGGTGTCCACGGATCCCTCCCTTGCCGGTCCGCTCGTGCGATTGGCGTTCCACGATGCTGCCACTCGAGATGATGGTGTGCGTATTCGTGGAAATCATAATAATAATCTGCAAACTGGAAGAGGAGGAGTAGTAGGAGGAGGAGGAGGTCCCAATGGATCCATTCGATACGAACTAGAACGATCCGAAAATCGAGGTCTTGCCAAACCCTTGAAAGTTGTGCAAGATCAATATTCCTTGTTGCTTCTTCACAACGAAAAACGCAGCATCCTTTCCTTGGCCGATGCCATTGCTCTGGCCGGAGCCCAAGCATTTGAAACAGTGGGCGGACCTTCCATTCGGATTCGAATGGGTCGGCCCGATGCCACCACGGCGGATGCCGAATTCCTCCAACGTCCTCTTCAAGCCTCCACGCCACGATCCTTGGTCACCACAACCTTGCCCTCGGCGGGATTGGATTCTGACGGATTGCGCTTGTATTTTGGCCGTGTCCACCACTTGACCGAGCCGGAATGGATCGCCTTGACGGGAGGCTCGCATGGTTTGGGCCGGCATGTGTCCCTATTGGGCATGCCCAAGGATTGCTTGAAGAATTTAACCAGATCTTGCTTGGAAGATGCCCCTGTCTTACTTCCTTTTGTCACGGAATCGGTCAATCGATTCGACAATACGTATTTTCAAGCCTTGTTGGCTTGGAACGCGAAGAATCAAATCGAATTGGGCCAAGTCGCTTTTATTCCTACCGATGTGGACATGGTCGTGGATCCAGGACTACGACGACATGTCCAGCGATTTGCCAAAGATGATATTAATGACGACTCGTCCTTTCGAAGGGCCTTTGTTCGGGCATACCAAAAGTTGGTGGAGACAACCGCGACTACCAAAGAGCGGTACTAGCTACTACTCTACTCGAGAGTAGGCTCTTCTTGTATACTAATATCGATCCAGCTGCTTACTAGTACCAAGTACAAACAACAACAACAACAACAACAGCACCAAAAGCGTCTACTAGAGTCTACTATTTGGCTACCAAATAGTAAACCCATGCTTGATGAATTTCCACCCGAGTATGCATTACTCTCCTGCTATGATTTCTACCTAGGTATAACAAAGTGTGATGGAGAATGTTTACCGATGGTGGTTCTTCCTTGGAAGAAACAAGAAACCCAATCACTAACACGTACGATCCCGACAATAAGGCAACAAGAATTCAGCCAGTCAGTCGGTCAGTCAGTCTTCCTCTTGAACCTCACTTGCTGGTGGTGGTGATGTGACTCCTGATTTTTGGTCACGTGGCAAATGACAACGAAGCTCCCAGACAAATCCAATGTCTTCTAAAATCATGGCCCGTTCCAGGTTCATATTCGATTTGCGACCGGTAGTCCACAACTTGTACTGGCGTCGTTGGCACTGAAACAACAAGCAAGAAAGCGGCAATGAGGAGGAGGAGGAAAGACGATGGTGACAGGGCCAGCATGATGGCTGGAGTGAGCAGGAAGAAATCGAAGAAGAACTATTCACCCACGACCATCCTGATTATGTTGTTGTGGCCCGGCTTACCTTTACCCATGTCGCAAGTTTTTGATTGATAGGATATTGACTAGGAACATTGCAGTGTCCCATATCTTGTTGGAATTGCTTCAATTCGGCCAAACGTTCTTCCCAAATGGTTGCGTGAGAACTCCATACAAATCCCAGCTCGTCCAAAAGGGCGATGCGATGATCTGTCATGGTGGATTCCTTTCCCTCGGATCGGAGCTTGAGTTGATATCGCTGCCGCTTGGCCCATCGCGCTAACGAATTCTTCTCTGGAACGCCATGCGGAACGAATGTATGTCCCGTGCGACGGACGAAATCCTTGAGTTCCTGATATTTGACCATCCATTGGTCTTCTTGGTAGATGCGAAAGCGGCGCGGCAAGCAGGAAGAAACGCAGGCGGATGAGGAGGATGCCGAAATCGCAATATCCTCATGATCTTGACCAGCGTCAGCAGGAGCGCGGAATGATGGTCCTCGTCCACCACGTGAGAAAGAAGAAACACCAGCACGACCGCCCACTCTTGTTGATTCGTGTTTGTGGCGAGGATCATTGCTGCTTGGGAGGTCAAAAGATGAAAGGCTCACGCATCGAGGAGCTCTTCCATGGTCATCTTGTTCATCATCATGATCTCGTTGGTCTCGACAAATCTTGGAGAGAGGACGAGGAAAGAAGAAGTCGTTCATGACGATGGGACTGTTGCTAAAAGGGGTAGACACTCCGCGTCTTGGCACCACAATACTACTACCAGTATCTGGGGTGTCGTCCTCAAGAAATAGAAATCCTTCGTCTAGCAGCTCGATGTTTGTATCTTTGACCACCGACGAGGAGCAAGTCTCGCCATGGGGTGTACCAAGATGATTCGTCGGAAACACCACTCTTTTGTTGTTGTTCTTGTTGGATGCGAGGATGGGGGCAGCAACAAAAGTAGCATCCGGTGGTGTGCTGCTGATCATGCTACTAGTACTTCCAGTAGTAAATGCACCTCCCTCGTTATCCTTGTCCTCATCCTCCTCCACCAGCGTTGATAGTAAGAATCGACCCAGCTCCTCCTCATCGTTTACCAGTAGAGCTGCATCTTGTTCGCCACCGCCGTCATGATCATCCGTGGCACCAGCAGTATCAGTGAAACAAGTTATGCCATCTTGTAGTAGTAGTCTTTCTTCTTCCCCCACCACGACGCTGGTGCTTCTTCTTGCTTGAGCGACACCAGCAGCAGAAAACGCTTGCGGTGTTCCCGTCGACGAAACGGCTGCTGCTTGTTCTGCGACTGAGACGTCGCCGCTCTCCAGCCTGTCGTCACCGCCGTTCTTGTTGTCGTTGGCCGCCGCTGTACTCCTGAGGCGCTTGGTGTTTTTCGATGAAAAGGGAGAACCAGCAGGAGGATACAGTGCTGCTAGGGAGGAGAGGACTGGCGGACGAGAAGAAGTCATCATCCAGCTGATATGATCATGCTGGAGCGAGGCAAAGCAGCGGGGGCCACCATCAGCACCAGCCGAGTTCTTCTTCCTCATCACGGCGGTACCGTCGTCGTCCTCAAGAATAATACGCGACGAAATGCGTTTGTAGCGGTCTTCCTCGGGCGGAACTCGATGCTGCTGCTTTACTTGTAGCTCAGGAGCACCCGCCGCCCGCTGCTTGTTGAAGTTCTTGTTGTTGCTGGTGGAATCCACTTTTTTGGGTATCATACTAATAGTAGTGGAGGAAACCATGATCATGGTGCACTGGTGTTATTACTATTCTTGGTAGTCGTACTACTACTAGTAGTATGCGCACGAAGAAGAATCAGAATGATCTTTCAACAGAAGTGCTGAATCTCATCAAAGTTGTGCGGCGGAGAAGAAAAGTTTGTGCTCTTGCTTCGTTTCTTCATGCAGCATTCGTCTACAAACAATTAGGGTAGATTTGGTACTCATACCGGTACGCAGTGCAGTAGTGCTGCTCGTACTACTACAGTACGAGTATGGTTCTTGTTCTCTATCCAGTACGAAGTCGTTCGATGAAGAACTTTCTTTCTTTATTATCACACAGGCATCCATAAGTATGGCGGGGTGCCGCTAGTTCGGTTCGACACAGGGTTCTTCCGTTGGGTCGCTATCATTATTTATTATTGGATATTTGCTTGGATGAAGATGAAAAACCGCCTCCGTTCCAAAAATCGATCTCTGTATGTATCCATCACAGTAGTTTAGTTGTCTTCTAATAAAGCAAGAAGCTCAAACGAAAAAGAAGAAGAACTCGAGAACCATTCTCTTGTTTAATTCGTATTTACATACTCGCATGCAAGCTGCTGCGGGAAGTAGATAAGACTGCTCAAGTTAAAATCAGCAGTAGTGACTTGACTCGGGATTTAACCTCTTTTCGAGAAAAAGACGAAAAACATTTGCTGCCCCCCAAAGGGCAGGAACAGTACGAGGTATTTCAACACATCGCTGCTCACTACGAGGAATATACTCTACTACTACTACTACTACTACTACCTATCGTACCGGAAGTGGAATACCGGTACGAGTACAGTAATAGTAGTCATTATACGCTACGCGTTCTGTACAGTACGCATGCATGGTTCGCGTACGTAGCAGGTACGCAGTGATGGATTTTCGGTCATAATATCGCGATGGTATCGCGGTCATTATTTTCACCAAGACACCCACAACCGCAAACCCACAACGCGATATTAAACGACAACACGACAATAACAACAACGACAATAACAACAACAACAACCTCATCTTCCGCAGTATTTTATTGCATGGTTTTGTTTTGCATCTGTGTGTTTCGACGACGACGACGAATCCTCTTCCCAAAACGTGTATACTCGTACCAACAATAATACAGTACTCGTACAGTACTCGTACAGTACACTTCACCTTATTGTAGTATTCATCCATCGCACATCACTCAGCCTTATTTCGCGTCGCCGACGACGAAAAAATAATGGAACGACCGAAAACGATTTCATGAGAGTCACACCAAAAAAATCAATCCAGCCTACCGTATACTAGTATGTACTAGCTACTACTCTAGAGAGAGCAGACTACGCATCCACAGTCGCAATGACAATTGCAATGACTGTCTGTATCAAGAATGGGATTGCGGTTGTATGATTACGTTTAGGTTATGTATAATATATCGGTATGAATAATAATAAAAATATGTAATAAAAATATGTAGTAGGAAAACCAAGGGTGAAAATCAATCATCCGATCCGATCCGAAGGGAGAGATGATATGATGATGCACAACATGGATGCATACAGTTACAGAAGGCGTGAATAATGGGAAAGTCGATAATGTCAAACAAACGAAGGAAGAGCTCTCCCCTTTTGGACGACTGACTGACTGACTGACTGACTCACTCTTCCCAATGAAATGATTATTCCCCGATGCAATAAGGAATGTTCGGTCTTGTTTGGAGGTCCGTCTCTACCACCTGAACAAATCTCTTCGTTGAAGATTTTGCACACAAGTACCGCTAGGCGAGGATCCCTCATTACACTCGCACTTGAACGTGTTGTCGGGTTGACAAGTCGATCCATACACGCCATAATTGGAAACTTCGCTGCCGTTGGGACATTTTTTATTGCACTGCTCTCCCGATTCGGCTGAAGCAATCAAATTTTGGCAATCGCTACCATCCAAAGAAAGGGATGTGGTAGTCGAAGTGCTACCGTGATTCAAAAGCGTGTCAGGTGTAGGCCCGCAGATAAAGAGACCTTGTCCACATTTGAAGATCCAGGTGGTAGCATCATCGAAGCATTGCGTCGGAGGAGAAGTAGGCTGTGGAGTCGGAGGCCGAGTGGGCGCTGGGGTCGGAGGCCGAGTGGGCTGTGGAGTCGGAGGCAACGTGGGCTGTGGCGTGGGCTGTGGCGTGGGCTGTGGCGTCGGAGGCAACGTCGGCTCTGGGGTCGGAGGCTGGGTGGGCTCTGGAGTCGGGGGCTGAGTTGGCTCTGGGGTCGGTGGCAACGTCGGCTCTGGCGTCGGGGGCTGAGTTGGCTCTGGGGTCGGTGGCAACGTCGGCTCTGGCGTCGGGGGCTGAGTTGGCTCTGGGGTCGGAGGCAACGTCGGCTGTGGCGTCGGGGGCTGAGTTGGCTCTGGGGTCGGAGGCAACGTCGGCTGTGGCGTCGGAGGCTGGGTGGGTTCTGGGTTCGGGGGCAACGTCGGCTCTGGGGTCGGTGGCAACGTGGGCTCTGGCGTCGGGGGCTGAGTTGGCTCTGGGGTCGGAGGCAACGTCGGCTGTGGCGTCGGAGGCAACGTCGGCTGTGGCGTCGGGGGCTGAGTTGGCTCTGGGGTCGGAGGCAGCGTCGGCTGTGGCGTCGGAGGCTGGGTGGGTTCTGGGTTCGGGGGCAACGTCGGCTCTGGGGTCGGTGGCAACGTCGGCTCTGGCGTCGGGGGCTGAGTTGGCTCTGGGGTCGGAGGCAACGTCGGCTGTGGCGTCGGGGGCTGAGTTGGCTCTGGGGTCGGAGGCAACGTCGGCTGTGGCGTCGGGGGCTGAGTGGGTTCTGGGTTCGGGGGCAACGTCGGCTCTGGGGTCGGTGGCAACGTGGGCTCTGGCGTCGGGGGCTGAGTTGGCTCTGGGGTCGGAGGCAACGTCGGCTGTGGCGTCGGGGGCTGAGTTGGCTCTGGGGTCGGAGGCAACGTCGGCTGTGGCGTCGGAGGCTGGGTGGGTTCTGGGTTCGGGGGCAACGTAGGCTCTGGCGTCGGTGGCAACGTGGGCTCTGGTGTTGGAGGCAACGTGGGCGCTGGCGTCGGTGGAGGAGTTGCAGCAGGCGTCGGTGGTAAAGTGGGGAGGGGCGTTGGAACGCATTCACTGGATGGGGCGCACTTTCCTTCCTTGCAACAGCATGAACAACAAGAAGAACCAATGTCGCAAGATTGGCCGTTCTTTTCGCCTGGGATCTCTGACTGCCACGGCAATGTTTCGAAACATGGACCCGTTTTGTAAAACCTCAAGCACGCATGCTTTTCTCTCAGGATGTGCTCGTCCTCGCAGTAAAACTCTTCGAGCAAGACATCATCTGTTGAATCGGGCATCGGGTATAATTCTCTTCTGCTTCGGTTTTCTTCCTCAGAACTGCTTGAGTCTTCATCACAAGCTTCGTGGAGATCGATTTCAGGAAAGTCTCGCGGACAACTGTCCACAAACGTCGGAGGTAACGTGGGCTGTCGCGTCGGTGGGGGAGTGCCATCAGGCGTTGTCGGAGGCGGAGTGGGCTGTGGCGTCGGAGGCAACGTGGGCTGTGGCGTCGGTGGGGGAGTGCCATCAGGCGTTGTCGGAGGCGGAGTGGGCTGTGGCGTCGGAGGCAACGTGGGCTGTGGCGTCGGTGGGGGAGTGCCATCAGGCGTTGTCGGAGGCGGCGTGGGCTGTGGAGTCGGAGGCAAAGTGGGCACGGGCGTCGGTGGGGGAGTGCCATCAGGCGTTGTCGGAGGCGGAGTGGGCTCTGGAGTCGGAGGCAAAGTGGGCACGGGCGTCGGCACTGGCGTTGGAGGCAAAGTGGGCACGGGCGTCGGCACTGGCGTTGGAGGCAAAGTGGGCACGGGCGTGGGCACGGGCGTCGGAGGCAAAGTGGGCACGGGCGTCGGAGGCAAAGTGGGCACGGGCGTGGGCACGGGCGTCGGAGCCAACGTGGGCACGGGCGTCGGAGCCAACGTGGGAAAGGGCGTGGGAGCTGGAGTTGGAGGGCATTCACTCGATGGGACGCAAACGCCACCGCCAGCGCCATCTCCTATGCAACAGCACGAGCAACAAGAAGGTTCATCATCTTCCAATGAGCATGCTTCCCCATTCTTGGCGCCTGGGAATAAGGATTGCCATGGCAATCCTTCACTGCAAGGTCCAGTTTTAAACCACCCCAGGCACTCATGCTCTTCTCTCAAGGTCTCCTCTTTCTCGCAGTAGAAAGCTTCTAACAAGACATCGGATGAAGCTGGCAACGACATAGGTGTCAATCGTCGCCTGTCAGTTTCTGGGTGAGCACACCACTCTGCAAGGTCGATATCAGGATATTCTCGTGGACACGTCAACTTTATATCAAATTGAGGTGGTAGCGTGGGTTCTTCCTCGCACTCTTCGTCATCTTCGTCTTCCTTGCACGACTCGCACCCGCTGGCGTCTGGGGCTTCATCACAGGCGCACTTGTTGTAGGTCGCTTCACAAGAGTTCTGAACTCCATAATTGGACAGATTTTTTCCATTGGGACACAAAGCGCTGCAACCAGCGCCTTCCTCGACTGCTTTTATTAATGCGGCACACTGATCATCCGTGATATCCTTGCTCTTTTTCAATTTCTTTTCGTCGTAGCAAGTGTTGTCCTCCTTTTCCAAGGTTCCGCAAACGTACAGATACTTGTCGCACTGGAAGACCCAGCCATCTGGGGAACATGATTCATTATCGGTGAGTGCAGAAGACGGAACAACGGGACCAGGCGTAACAACAACAACAGCGGCTCCATCGCCCAGTTCGTCCTCTTTCTCATCCGCACCAGAGGGCGGGTTCTGTTTCCCTAGTTTCCCAGTTCCTCTCCTGGTTCTCCTCCTTCTGTCCTCGTCCCCATCGTCTCCCTTTCCATACTTTCCAACATTGCTATCGTCATACTTTCCATGCTTTCCAACATATCCATCTCCAGTCTCTCCATACTTTCCATACTTTCCATACTTTCCTCCTTTCCCCTTGGACTTGCCAGTGCAATGTGGGGCAGTAGCGGGTGGTTGCAGGGCTCGCAGCCCTTGCGAGTATTCATTCGCGGGGCGCGGGGGAGGAGAAGGATCCACAACATCCATTGTGGCATCTGCTGGTGCTTTCTGGTCCAGCACGATGCTCTTCTTCTTCGAGACTCCTCCTTTCAGCCCGTCAGCCGCGGCAGAAGGACTTGCAGCAGCAGCAGCAGTGCTGGTGTCACCGAAAACAAGCGCCAACAAGCGATTGGATATTCCAGCGCCCTCCGTGGGTAGATCTTCCTTTGCAGCAGCATGGGGGGTTTCGGAGCTACTGTTGCTGATAGCAGTAGTACTCTCGTCAGTAGTTCCGAGCTTTCGTAGACGACGCGAAAAGGCGTTCAACATCGACGACGAAGCAGCAGCAGTGAGTTGTTCTTCTTTCTTGATGATGGAGGCAGAGCTCTCGATTCTCTCAGCAGCAGAGAAGAGCGCGATCAGCCTGTCGGTAACACCGCCACCACGGTTCTCCTCCTCGTTTCGTTCTTCCCCTGCGAGCAAGGAGGTGGTCGAAAAGAGGCGAGCCTCGGAAACTTTGACAAGAAGTGAGAGCGAAAGAAGAAACATCGCAAGCGGCAGCAAGCGAGAGCCAGTGCTGTCGCCTCTCTTTCTTCGAGCGGCGGGGGCGGCAGCACCAGAGCTGAAAGATATCACCACCTTCTTCTTAGGAGGCTCATCCTCATCAACTTTCGCGTCTTCAGACGCACATGTAGGGCGGCAAGGCAGCGGGGCGATGATCGAAGTCATGCTGGTGAATGCGAATGCAGTAGTAGTACACTTTGTTTTCCTTTTGGAAATGCTGTTCTTTTCTCTGCAACAACAACCGAAGATCACACAAATTATGTGTGGGATGTGCACAAAAGGTGCATACGCAGCAATGATTTTGCAAAAAAGCGAACGATCCTCCACCCGTATCCATCGCAAATCGCAGTGGATTTTCTTAGTCGCGTTCTATAAAATCAAAATGAGACTTGCGTCAACGGTTCGAAATTGTTTAAACAATGCGACATGACGCTATTGCATTCGTGAATCAAAGGCATATTTCCTTTCGAAAATGTCGGATAAAGAATTGTCGCATTCTTTACCATTAAACAAATTAAATTCGATTCGTGAATCAAAAAGCATATCCTAAGGCATATTAAAGGATGGAGAACTGTCGTAGTTCGAAAGCATTAACAAGTTGTGCAGAATTCGTGATTCAAAAGGCATATGGCCAAAACTGCATAAAGTTTAGGATTTACAATCAACGAGTCAAGAGATCCACCTGAAGTGATCTAGGTCTAAATTGTTAACAAAAGTTGGTGCAATTCAAACGATTTAGGCTATTATCCATCACTTAATGGAAGGTATGCAGGCTCCCTAGCTTTGAGTCGTACGAACTTCCTTAATTCGACTTGAAAAATTCCAAGCCTTCTCACGTTATGTCCTTAAGTAACCTACCAGGTACAGTGCTCAGTAGTTACTTCAGATTTATTGAACGTGGAGAAAAGCAACCGTCTTGCATGCACCGGTGTTGTCGACCACCGTCTGTCCGTCTGTCCGGACTATACACGTCATGGTGCATACGTCAGCCATTAGGATTGCTTCTCAGCCTCACAGCCAAGAGATTGATGAAGAGCAAGGAAGTAGAACCGTAATCTCTAGAGCTCACACTCTTCAAACACAACAGGTTTTGATCTCTTTATCGTTTCCTCTGCTCTTTTGCAGGCCTCTTCTCTACCGATGTCTCGTTCGTCTGGCGTTCCTGATAGCCCCGACGAGACCTCTGTTTCCGCTGAGCTCCCGGCTCCTTCAGACCAGGTCGAGATCGCATCTCCCGACGCTCCCTCTAAGTCATCAAAGCGCAAGAAGAAAAAGGCTAGGGCCGAAACGCCCACCTTAGCTCCTCGCGCTCTTGACTCTGCGTCTTTCCAGTCGCCCCCTGCCGCGACTACCGTCGCCCTTTCCCCCTACGAATCTCCTATCCTCGCTTGATCGTCACAACCGTATCCAATTCTGTTCTCCTGTCCTTTTTTATTTTACAGTAATTATTTTTCGTCCGCGGGATCTCACTACTCCGACTTCATCACGGCGTTGTCCCGTAGATGAAGATTTTGTTTCTCCTATCGGTATCCAAGATCCCTCTGTGACGTCACTGTCCGTCGTTCGTCCGTCGATGACCGATAGCGGAGCCATGATGCTCTCATCACCACTACATGGTACAACCCCATAACGGAAGAAAAACGCACAACAAAAGAAGATTTGATGAAACCGCGAGCCCTACTAGCAATAAAACACGAGGAAGAAAGAATGATCCCAAGAACCAACAAACGAATCATCCACACAGGACAATACCACCAACGGACACCATTAGCAGCAGCAACAGATCCAGGGCGAACCATCACGATCATCGGAACCGGACTCAACACCGTCAAACAAGCGATGCACGAAGCCAGATTAGAAGCGATAGACCCGAACGGAACAGACGAATCAGAAACATGGAGAAACTACGACGATGTACCAACGCTCTCCACCTTCCTCAACAGAATGAAAGACCCGGAAAAGAAACAACCAGGAGAATGGATCATAGCAACGAGAGCCCACGGAAATCAACGTTCAGTGAAGGAAAAGGCCTGCGCTTGAGTGCAAGGAATCATACGCGACCCAGCTTCATCTTTTCGGTTCAGCGTTGTCGAGCCAAAAGAAGTAGAGGGGACGTAACGTGTACGGATAGGCGACTGCCCGCCATACTGAATCCAAGTAGTCATAAGGACATTTGACAGGGTCACTTGGATCTTGACAGCCAGCCATCAGAGATGGATGGACCGTCGAGCAGTATCTGTGCCCAACCCAACACAACAATCCGCCATCGACAATGGACGACGATTACCTAGATAGTCTAGCCAGTACGGCACTAGAGCCGCTAAGCTTTTTCGTCATTGGAACGATGGTGATGCAGCAGCAGCAGGTTACACGGATGAATGTACTCTATTGAAACGTGCTGTATTGTCTACAGCGGGTTTACGCCCCCCTACCTGGACATAATGAAAGAAAGATAAGTCAGTCCTCTTTTTTAAAAGGACCTGCAAGTCTTCACTATTGAATTGAAGAATAGGTATGCCAGGAGAGCATTTTCACAAGCATGATAGTCTTCAATATATTGAGGAATGCGACAACCGCGCCTCGGTCGGCACCCCGGGATGACGACCACAGCGCTCTTACGATGGCGTGGTTGACTCTTTGAGTTTATCAGTACTGTAAATGGATAATTTCGTTGATTTCTACAGCTACTTCTAATGCAAATAGATACTCGTGCACCAACAAAACATGATATTTAGTAAAACAGCGAAGAAACTCGTCGTAGCCTGCTGCTCATGAGCGGTCAACTCAGAACACGTAATTTGAAAAGTTATTCCACGCAAGAAAAATCATTTCATCTGTCGTCTCAGGTCGTCGATGGAAGGAGCATAGCTTACTGCTATCAGTTCTATTTGGCACGACGACAACTTGTCTATTGAACAGACCATCGACGATATAATACCTTGGACGATCATCACAGTCGTGCAATAAAACGGTGGTACCACTCTGATCGAGGGCACCGCGTGCGGCAGCATGCAAGAAACTCGTCAAGACACACCCGATCCGAAAACGACCGTCGACGAAATACACCTCAAAGGGCAACGCTTCCACAAGAAGAGGCGCCAGCTGATATTCCAAAACCATTTTGGGCAAACCTTCATTTTCCTCACCATAACGGTTGCTAACTTGTGATCTGGAACCCATATGGACTGGATACCCCCACGCTTGGGTTGTTCCAATATCGGCAAAGTAAAATCGAAAATGAGATGCAACGGCGGATCGAGTCTTGTTTACCCAAACCGGGTCGGAATCAATCCCAGCGTAATTCGGGACGCCCACGTGATTTGCTATCTTGGTGGATTCTCCCAAGCCAAATTCAAAGACGGAATTGGCGTGAGAATAAATTTCCGCGATGGCCAACCGGTCGTGATCCGTCAAGCCCCCAAGAGAACGTTCCGTCCACGTTGTCAAATCGAAGGGTAATCGAACGGACATGTCCGCTTCCCTGACGACGTAACCAAAGGCTTGTTTCGCAGCAGCATCGAAAAGGGTCTTTTGGGGAGCGTCATACGTAGGCAAAAATGCTACCGTCTCAGCACAACCGGCAACGGATGAAGAGGAAACAATAGTTGATGAAATCACCGCAGACGCTAGTATCATGGCCGCCAAGGCGTGTCGTAGCTTCCTCCATTTTTTGGTTGGGCCCTCATCCGGGCTACCGGCAGCTGATGTGGGCCGTAGGCGCATGGTCAACGGGGTCCCCCTCCTCGGATCAAGACTTGTCGATGGGAAATCCAACACCTACAATCTGTAAGAGTCATTAATTTCGTACTACTACTACTCGTACTCTCTCTCTCTCGGTAGTCGAGAGTAGACTATAGAGAGAGATACAGTAAAAGGAACGAACAAACATGTACCATAAGATACTTGTGGTAGGGTCAGCCTTGCTTCTGATTGTCCGCTGGTACATTTTCAAATCGTCGATGAGACGTTCGTGACTGACAATGTACCAGAATACGTACAAATGTACAGAGCTAGGGTCCATCGATTTTCTGGCGCACCGCTCGGTAGTGGTAGTGGCCAGACGGCGGTGGACGTTGACTAGACTAACTCGTACGAGTAGATCAACACCTTATTGAAGGTGTTTTCGCAAACAGTAGTCTATGATATTATTACTCCAATGAGAAGTGTCAAGACGAGAGAGGATGATGGGGTGGTTCTTGAATTGAAATTCGTCGTGCCGAATGATGATGGAACCGATCCTAAAAGCCGAGGCCAACAAGGAGAAGATTGCATGTGGCTTTCACAATCGAAAGGTATAGAAATTTTTTCCATCATTCTTCATCCGCATATCAACTGACATTTCATGATGCTACCACGCGATTATGTTGTGTTTACTTCTTCGTGATGTTCGGCGGATGCAATGCTTCGTCTTGCGCCAATTCTTTCTGAAATTCTTCGTGTCTCAATCGAGCATAGTTCGATGCTTTTTGAAATGCAACAGGAGTCCCATAGATAGGATCCATCAGATACCAGTCCGAGGGTCCCGGTTGTTTCCATTTGCTTCCGGACGTGGATCGACCGGTCAAACAATCGACCATGAAGCCAATATCGTTCTTCTGGATCTCTCCTAGAGCCATATCCATGGCACCTGGTTTGGGATGCCCGTAGGTCTGGTATTTGTTTCGCATCGTTTGCAAGGAATCAAAGAAATTGTGAAAGTGATAGGCGGTCGGTAGCATATGGGGGTAGCCCTGACTCGTCGTTCCGGCAGCGCGCCGTGAAGAGATCATTCGAAAGTCCGTAGCATCCCACAAGGGACCATTGACTTGAATGGTAATATTGTTGTTGCTAGTAGTAGTTTTGGTGCCCACATATTTTGTCCAGTTGGCAATCCGCTCCAGAGCACCGGTTCGTTGGGTGCGAGGAACGGGCGGGTGTTCGGCCGGGTCTCCAATATCTTGAATACATTCTCCAAGGACCCAATCCGGCCGCCCCAATCGCCTTGGCACTTGCAAACACTGTGGACTCCCTTCGTAGACAATGGTCGAGGAAGATAATTTGGGACTGATGCAATCATGATGCAGATTTCCGTTCTGGTCCAACGATGAAGGAGTAAATTCCTTCACGTTACAAACTTGGAGTGCCAGCAAGAATTCCCTAGTTGCCACCTCATCGATATCGGATAAAAAGCCGATATCCTCTCCCGTCATGCCATTCTCCTTCCATCTTTTAAAAATTTGATTTCGTTGATCGTTTTCTCTCCAAAGACTCTTTTTGCGGCTATCCTCCCATTTGTCAACGTAATAATCCACGTGGACTCGAGTCGCATTTCCCCATAATAAGGGACTGGTCAATAACTCCTTGCGAGAAGAATCTGGAGGAAACCTCAAGGTACGAGGAGTTCTACTTTGTGTGGTATTACTTTCCACAAAAGCAATCGTATCAAAGAGACCATGGAACTCGCAGGCCGCCAATCCCAAAGCGTGCCAGCTATCATCTGCAATTAAACTGCCCCAAAAGATCCGGCGGCGTCGAAAGGGGTTGGCCAATGTAAATCCAAAGCGCTTGCAACGTGCTTCTTCGGTCGCCATGTCAATTCCACTGATACTGCTGCTTTTGCTTTTGCTGCTAGCATAAGCAATAACCTGAGGATCGTTCTGTCTGGCGACTGCGGCTCCCAGCAAGACTCGTAACGATTCAGTCATTCCATCGATCTCTTCTACTTTGGCTACGAGCTGATCCGCAGTATATTCGACATGATCTCTCTTTTTCTTTCCCACCAGCGTTGCCGCAGTCATAGTGGGTCCATTGTCAAACAGCAGCAAGTCTTCTAATTGTTGGCTGCGGTCTGTCGCCTTGGAAATAGCGCCCATTCGAATCGTGAGTTCTCGCGTCCGGACCGCCAAGAGGAGCAAAAATCCCAGCACCAAGACCCGAACAAGAAGTCTTTGTTGTCGAAACAGTAATAAATTAATAGCCATGCTGTTAGTTGTCTTTGTTTGCAATTATTATTGGAGAATGAAAGGAGGAAACAAATAATAATAAAGAAATGAATCCATGATCATCATGTCATCCGCGATTTATTTTTTTATTTTTGCGGCGAATGAAGAAAAAATGGCCGTTTTATGTATCTTTCGCGCCCGGCCGGCGACATGTACTGGAATGTACGTGCATCTTACGGCAGGACAAAAGCCCGGCGCGCGCTAGATCCGACCGGCATTCGGATGCCCCATTTTTTTAGATCGCACGTGGACCCCCATCGCATTGTAGGGCTACAGTACGGCTATATACCCGCGTAAACTGGGGTATTTCAGGATCATTTGCTTTGCTTTTTGCTTCGCAACATCACATCTCTGTCTTTCACTCGCCCTCCCAATAAGGAAAATCGGCCCGATCTCAGGAGCAGCGAGGGAGAGCAAAAGACTTGACTTGACTTGACTTGACGACACACACACACACACACACATCATGGCAGCGTTCCGGGGACTCCTCCTCCATCGAAGCTTCTTTCTTTTGATCATGCTTCCCGTTCCTTTGTTGATTCAAACGTGGAATTGGATGATTCAAGTGCATGGTCAGGTCGAGTTTATGACACGTTTGGAAGAAGAAGCGGCTCGACCCATCGAACACATAAAAGTATCGCGACCGCCCAACAACCCGACCGCTGGGACCGGTACCGCGTCGAACAGTACATCACGGACTGACTTTGTGCACCAAGTCGAACAGCTGGATGGTATGACGGAATCATTACGGCTCTTGTTGGGAGCAGCCACGGGCCGCAGAGAAGAGGACATGCCACAGCCACAGGATCAGCACTTTGATGACGAAAAAGAGGAAAACAAGGCTCGGTGTAAACGGTATGGATTTACATTATCCTCCCCCTTGAAGCGGCGACGCATTTTCTGGGGAAGTCTCATTGCAGATGATAGTTGGCACGTCTTGGGTCTGGCCAGTATGGAGTATTATGGGTTGTTTGATACGATCGCTTTTGTGGAAAGTAACACGACACAAAGCTTGTTTCCTCGCTCCCTACGATATCCTCCTGGCTCGACCCGCAAAGCACTCTTGACAAGTCCATTACTCTGGGGAAATACCACGAGGGTGCATGTCGACTATTTTTGGGATGACGAGAATTCTTCCAAGGTGTATCACAAAATGGAACTGGCACGAGAGAATGATCAGCGCAATTATATCTTTAGACGATGGAAAGAGAATGGAATGACCGAGGATGACGTTGGATTCCTCTCAGATACTGATGAGGTTGCCACTCGAGACTTTTTACTGGCTCTCCAAGTCTGCAACGTTCCGGCATTTTCCCCAGCCGCAAAAAGCAGAGGAAAAACTAAGTCATCCCTCCCACCCGACCGACCGCATGATTGCGTGTCGCCCAAGATTTCAGCATCGTGTATCGTCTTTGAAGGGAGTCCCAAATGTATGCAAGTACCAAGGAAATGGTTTCATCCAGAATTCGTAATTGGAGCTTGCATTCAAGGTATTGGAAATGATACGCTGCGAGACGTGAGTGATCGTACGATCAAATCGGCAGCCTACCAACGAGTCGTCACATGGAAAAAACGACATGTTAGACACGTTTCGTGGGAATCGAATGGTACGAATACAACGATTCCCCTGGGCCCCTTGTGGGATGCCACTGATATGCGTATGTTGGGGGCTCAACGAGAAGTATTGGGAACTACAAGTCAGGGTATACCGAATGCGATTCCGACTGGTTATCATTTTCACAACTTTTTTGATTCTCTTTCCACCTTGAGAAACAAATATTTCACCTATGGGCATCGAAAAAAAGCCGCCATGGAAGTGCCTTTGAGCACCATTCAGCCTAATGACGTGGGTTTCATGGTGACGTGTTTGAATGGTCAGAGTCAGCCGAACACTACCGCTAGCAAATGGCGTCAACCAAAACCATCCGACTGGGATGTGCTCCATCCACTGTATGCTACTCCCGTGGCATTTCAAAAGGTACCCAACTATGTCGCGTTGCGGCATCACGAATTTCAAGACGAATTGGCGGCCGATGAGCTACTGCACCCACCTTCAGAAATAAATAATGCGACAGGATGAGGCAGTAGTAGTCTAGTAGCTACGAGTACAGGTACAGGTAGTAGTCTTGCATCAAGAACAGTCGAGCGACTTTTCTACAGTGGACCAACCCGACTAGCTCCCAAAAGAGGATCCTCAACTTTGAACTCCGAGCGGAAACCACATAACATCGGTATTATACTGACTGTAGTAGGTAAGGTGTCGACCTCGCGACATCTCTCGATTCATTCATTCGCTCTGATCTCGTCATGAGAAAAGTGGAAGCCACTTTCAATATTGAAAAGTTATTGCATCAGCTACTCTGTATCTACTACGAGTACATGCACCCCGGTTGTCACGGTTCTGCAGGCATGAAGTTTCCCGCACCCGATAATTAAGTCACAATGACTACTTCCTCTGGCGCAGGCGCCAACAAACCCTCAACTCCTCGGACACTGTAGACCGATGTTATAGTAGTGTTGGTGAAATAATTCGTTGGCCTATGCCCCTGATCGATTTCGATCTGCGTAGCAAGATCGTCCTCTCTCGGGGATACCCTTGGGTACATCTCCTTGCCTCGTCCTTGTCAAGGTGTGAAGGGATGGCGGGCGGGTTTTTAAAGCTAATTAATCTAGAAATCCGAAGTTGGGAGTTGCGATACCGAAGTTGACTCGATGATCTTATGAGATCCATCGGTCGTCTCTCTTGGTATCGGTTTCAGGTTTGGGTGTTCGTTCGACTTCTTGTCTGTCCTTCGTTCGTTGGGGGTAGCCATGGCGCAGGCGCCAACAAACCCTCAACTCCTCGGACACTGTAGACCGATGTTATAGTAGTGTTGGTGAAATAATTCGTTGGCCTATGCCCCTGATCGATTTCGATCTGCGTAGCAAGATCGTCCTCTCTCGGGGATACCCTTGGGTACATCTCCTTGCCTCGTCCTTGTCAAGGTGTGAAGGGATGGCGGGCGGCCATTGAACTAGAAATCCAGCCTCATCTCGTCGCCTTGGTTGTTCGCGTCGGTTCCTGAAAGGTCGACCATGTCCTCTGCAATGGCGTAGTCTCTTTTCTTTCTTTCTTCTTCATCAGTGGTGCCAGAGTAATCGTTAGTGAACGCTTCCGCGAACTTCTTCCTCCTTGCATAGGCGAGGGACTTCAGTTTCCACTCTCTAAACTGTTTTGGATCTTTTCCGTCAAAGTGTTGCACCTTCATATAAGAGCTCTCTACGTCTTCCTTCGCGTCGCTCATTGTTCTTTCTTTTTGCAAATCTCGCGCTCGGCCTTCTGATTATGTGAGTATTTCAATCAGTCGCTTGCGCAAGCGTGTTGAAATCTCCGTAGTCTGTTCTTCG
This sequence comes from Nitzschia sp. pyKryTriq1, assembly GCA_956465555.1. NCBI lineage: Eukaryota > Bacillariophyta > Bacillariophyceae > Bacillariales > Bacillariaceae > Nitzschia > Nitzschia sp. pyKryTriq1. The sequence continues at coordinate 212,196 of OY101121.1, read as the reverse complement.
TCAGCTGACTGATGACTCGTGGGACTACTTCTTCAGTCCCGTGTCGTGTAGTATTGCTAGTAGTTCGTCTGATCTTCCGATGCACGAACCTCTCTCAAGTAAAGTAAAGTAAAGTAAACTTTCGTCTCAAACTCGAGATTATGACAATGTTATTCTACCTTTGATAACTCCGTTTGTTGGAATTGGATCTTTGCTCTCGCCGGTCAGTCTTGGAACTACCGAATCCAATTAATCATATCTTCCGCGATGAAGATACTAATATTCGCTCCCAACTGTCTATATCTCTATCCCACATCCTTTCCTGTTATGGTAGTCTTTCACTCCGTTTAGGGAATCACAATCGTTGGATTGTATTGTTCATTCTTCATGTATAGTAAACAATAGTTTCCGCTGGAACGTCGCTTCCAAGACTACCGTCCGATTGAATTGCAGACTCATCCGATTGGATCTCGATTTGGGACTGTTTCTGTACATCGCGAATCCAGTTCACGACATGGGTGTTCGTTAGAATTGGCCGTGTTGCCACCGGACGGTGGCTGGTCAGCTGCGGGAGTGCAGTAAGACTTGGAGGGCTTCGTACGGGGGGAGTGAGAGATACTTCGGAATCGTGAAGGACTGCGTCGTATGTCGTAAGATATTGGACAAGAAGGCACATTATTGCCATGAGGGGTTCGAAAATAAAAGGAAGGAGGAGGATGGTACTCTGCAAGAGCACGAGAAGGTTTGCTACTTGTCGATATGCGATGATTGTAGGAAGAAGAAGTTACAGGAGGACGCTGGAAAAGATTGGGTTCGTCCTAAGAGAATCAAGCGTCCGAGAATGGTGGATGTTTGACGATGAGGGATGTACATGGTTGGCTTTGGAGAAATAATCGGATGTGTGTTATGTGGGTCTGAAGTTTGGTGGGTTTGCGTTTCGGCCCATTGTGCGTGCTTTTGTGATGTGGGCCGGTTGATGTGTCGGTAGAGGTGCCGGTAATACTTGTTGTGTGAACGGTAATACTTGTTGTGTGAATGAATCGTCGTCGCATCGCTTCATCATTGACGGGCTGGCTCTACAACTGTTACACGTCCGGCGGAAATAATATATACTAATTTAATAGCAATCAAGAAATATTATTCAGCGATCGGAGCGTTTGAAAACAGTTAAATCTGGGATTGAAGATGGCGTATTATTAGTGACTGAGGTGGTGGTGGGACAGGAGCGGTGCCGACTCGGGAGCAGGCTGGCGTGGAGGGGAAGAGCGAGAATGGAGGAGGAGGATGTGAGGAGAGAATGATGGTTGAGAGTGCGGTGCGAGCTTCGAGGTAGCGTCTCTGGTGAACGAATGCGGGGGCGCGAATGCGGTGCGAGAAGTTGGATTTCTTTCTAAAGTGGTGTTAATTGCATGTTGTCCCCTTCGTGTCGTATGGGGGCGCGAATGGGGGGGGGATTTGTGCAAAAGTGCGCGAATGACTAGTAAAGTTTGGAATTTGAGTACCGTTGAGACATTTTTTGCGACACGGGGTGGTCCGCGGAGGGTTCCGCCCCGTGAAAGAAGATTTAAAATGTTTCGTTAAGTAGAAGGGCGGGAATGCGGGCGGCAAATGGGGGGGTTTTCGCGCACATTCATTTTGTCGTGTAAAGCTATGTATGTTGTATATCCAGCATGCGATGATGCGATGTTGAACCCATCATCCATATTATTACCATCAGTCCCCCATACTCGTAATATTGTAAATACAAAAATGCGTCGAGGAGGAGGAGGAGGGCGGCGAGGACTCTTCCTCTTTCTTCGCTCGCCCTATTATTCTTACTCCTCGCCTTCCAGCAGTATTAGCCGCAGAGTTTTGGTCGCTCTGGGCCTTCTTTGCCTGTTTTCTCTGTGGAACAATCTTCGAGTCGTCGGAACAGAAGGGATTATTATTTGGCCGCAGGATGAGGAACAACAGCAACAACATCAGCAGCAACAACAGCAACAACAACCACCGCCACGGCAACATCATACTATTAACGATGCGGAGCCACTCCAAAATCAACATCAAAATAATCACACTGTTCGTGGGATGGAAGAAGTGGCGTTTCATTCCGTCTGGCGATATCCACTGATACCACCACCACCATCATTATCATCATCAGCATCACCTCTGAAGAAGAATCATCATCATCATCATCATCTTCCGCCAGCAGTACTACCAGCACCATTACGAGCGATTGCATTGCTGAGCATGGGACCTTCCGCTGCCGAATCCACTCTGGTGGAACGATGTATTATTTCGATTCGCAAACGAGGGCAGTTTCTCGATCCGATCCTCCTGTTGACCGACTCGCCCGTGGAACGCTATGAGTCGTTGACGAGCCAGGACTCGAATTTGGTGGTAATGCAGCCCCTTCGATCCGATTGGAATTGGGAGCTGCATCGAGATTTGCCCTACAAACGCTTCAAGACGTATCTTTTGGACTACCTGCAACGAGACTCGCGTCTGATGCATTCCGTTCAATATGTCTACTATTTGGATATTGACATTGTCGTGGGACAGCCTCTACTGCCTTGGTTCCATCATGTAGAGCAACAATATCTTTTGCCAGCAGCAGCAGCAAGCCAGAACAACAGCACCAACAATACCGGTAACAACAACCACCAAGGAGCCGACGTCATGGTACTGTTTGGTGGTAACATTAGCCCGTTACAAGGAGGTCAATTCCTCGTCCAAAAGGGAGGTTGTCTACAACGATGGCGACATCATATGGATGCCAATCCCAAGGAACACAAAGATCAGCCATCGTTAACACTCATGTGGGAAGAACAACAACAGCAGCAGCAACAACAGCAGCAGCAACAGCAACGACAAGGGACTACAAATTGTAGATTGATTCGAATGCCCCAGGAACCCCATCTCGAATTCCTTACCGTCAAGGGAATGAGTCAACTGCTAGTAGGAAAAGAACCAAATGGAGCAGGCAAGACAAAGACGAAAAAGAGGATGAAGAGCGTTCCTGATGATCATGATGATCATGATTATCAAAATCATCCTCATCATCCTCAACAACATTATCCAACCCTGATGCATATCAAGAATACTCAACATGCCAGTGTGATTCCCGATCGGATCCAAAAGGAATTCTTTCAACAATTGTTGGATTTGCCCTCCGATCTGGTCCTCCAAAATATTACGGGACGACGACGCATTCGACCCAATCGTACTTGGTCGGCACTTCAAGTACAAGTACAAGCACAAGTACAAGAACAAGTGCAAGCACAAGTTCAACAATAACAACAACAATAACAACAACAATACTAATAATGAATGATACCAACTATGTACCCGTAGACTAGTACTTAGTAGTGGTAGTAGTAGTACGCAGTAGTGGTTGAGTTTTTGTGGTACTGTAGTAGTCATCGTCTCATCGTCAAGCTAATAACACAGTACTTTTCTCTCAAAATAAGGGGGTTGTTTTGCCCCAAATCGGGGTTGAGCGTTGAAGCCTCAAGAGCGTCATCCCCGCCGCCTATTATTTTGGTGTGACTGCTTTATTTTTTTGGGTCGTTTTTTTTCTTTCGGAAATGCCTCTCTCTCTCTCTTCATCTATTGTCGACTCATTCACACTCCTTGCTCCTACTACTAGTACTCTCTGCATCCTCAGATAACGCATCCAGCAACACCCTAATAGAATATATAGACACTTTCTGGAATACAAGTACAAGAAGTGAAATTCTCGAGCAACATGAAGATGGGCGGTTTGATGTGGCCGATGCTGACGCTGATGCTGCTCCTATTACTCCCATCACTCCACATTGTCGGCTCATCATCGTTGCCATACGCGTATGATAAAAGCGTTCAAGTATCCGAAGAGATTGTCACGGACAGTATTAGTATATTGGATTGTCAGTACGAGGGCAAGAAGGACGATGGCGATGGCGATGGTGATGGTGATTCTTCGTCTTCCGACATCATTGTGGTGTGCCAATTTCGATTTGTTCGACCAGCAGCATCAAGGTTGGACGAGGAGGAGGATGGCGAGGATCACGACGGCGACGACGACGACGGCCACGTCCACATCCGAACCGTCATTCCTCTGGAGCCAACACGGGTCACAGATGAACGAGGTTTGCCCACCAACTACCTTGTTTCCGGTGTCATGCATTACCAGCAGCAGCTGCAGCAGCAGCAGCAGTCCGAACACAATAACAACAAGGCGGCGAGCACTACTGCTACTATTACTGCTACTACTACATCACCAGAACAATTCCAGGAAAAAGAAGAATGGTCCGATCCAGACTCCTCGTCATCATCATCATCATCATCATCATTATCATCACCCAAAGAACGGGTTTTGGAGATTGGTCTTGCGACCTATCGTCCTCCGTATTCTCAACATGGGTCACGTGTACAAGCTGTCTTGAATCGTGCACCCAAGAAGGACTTGGTCTTATTATTTGATAAAAGCAGTGTGATGGACGATATTGATCATGAGGATCATCATGATAATGATGATTATGATTCTTGGCTTGTGTTGATGAAAGAGTGGGTCGATTGGTATCTGGAATTGGGATCGGCTCACTTTCCCACTGCCAATCAACCAAATCATATCCGTGAGGATGAAAATGTGTGGGTGGAACAAGTGGAACTGGCCATAAATGCCTATCGGCAAGCGATTCATGTATTGGAACAACAGGTGAACACAGATCAAAGAAGACTACACCTACTAGTACGTGTACTGGACCAAGATATTGTATTGGCTACGGCCTATTATTACCTGGGAGAAGCTTACTATTTGGATCCAGACTTGAGATACATTCATCAATCGGTCGAAGCCTATCAAAAATCGCAACGAATATATCAAAGTATTCTATTGTTATCACTGAATGAACAGCAGCAGCAGCAGCAGCAAGAAGAAGATGGTGATGGTGAGGGGAGGAACACCCAAGAAGAATGGACCCATCAGCAACAGCAGCGACAGCGAAAGCGAAAGCAGCAAGTCGAAGCTAGGTTGGCGGAATGCAGTACCAAACTCGGCATGGCGCTCTTGTATTCCATGGATCCAATGGCAACGGCCATGATTTCCGCCATGGTAATGGGCAACAACAACAACAACAACAACAGAGCAACACCATCTCATGCTCTTTCGATTCTTCGTCAGGCACAGGAACATTTTCAAACGGCTATTGGAATTTATGAATCCTCATTATTATTATTAGCAGCAGCAGCAGAGGAGGAGGAGGTGGAAGAGGAAGATGCTGATGAAAAAAGAAAGAGATCCCCGCATCGGGAGGAGGAGGAGGAGGAGGATCGTCAAGAATGGGAGTTGGGCTATGCCACCGCTCTGCAACAGGCGGCTTCCGCATTTACCATGGAAGGAAAGCTCCAAGAGGCCCGACGGTACTACGAACAGGCGCTAGCCATTCAAAGCGATTCGATATTGCCCAAAGCAGCAGCAGCAGCAGCAGCAACCAATAGTATCCAGGCTCAGCAGAACTCTCAAACTGCCATTGCCGATCTGTATTTGAGTTTGTCGGATACATGTGTCCAACTGGGCGACTATCCGTGTGCCAAGGAATCCTACCAAAATGCCATGGACTTTCATGCTCAATACAATATTCCAGTGGCACCCGTCACTACCAGCATGGTGATGGAACCAGGCGATGATGAGTTTATGGGGGAGGACGGAGGAGATGGTGGAGGTACTTATCGAAGCGACGTGGAAATGGCCATTTCGGAAACTTTGGAGGCACTCAAGGAATATCGTTTGGGTACCAGTGGTGCTGGTGGTAGCGGAGGACAAAATCGACGTCCCTATTCTAATGATGGACTCGATGGTCCTGATCATGGCGATGCTGCATACTATTATGAAAAAGATGATGGTTATGAAGGCGATCTACTCGCATCACTGGGGACAATGTACTTGTCGTTGGGGGACGAGACGAACCTAGTACGAGCCATTGGATATTTGGAACTTGCCGTGGAAAAGTATTCCAATTCTCCAGAAGATCGTAAGTCTGTCGCCATGGCTGATCTCCTGGTGAATTTGGCCCTGGCCTACTATCGAAACTATCAATTTGAAGATAGTATATTTACCCAATGGAAAGCCTTGGATATTTTCCAGTCCTTGTATGGAGATGGGGTCAATCCGTATACTCAAGATGAGAACTACAACGAGATGCTTAATATGATGCAAGAGCAGCACCACCAATCCACCATGGGTGGTGCTGGGGGGTATCCAGGTGGTGGAAAACAGTTCACGTCTCAAAAGCAGCAGCAGCAGCAGCAGCCTCCCATAAAACCAAAAGGTGAGAAGCCCAAGGATGAAACCAAGAAGGTCGACCTGGAATCGTATCGACGCAGTATCCAAAACGTCACCGAGGGGGCTACACCAAAAACTGTCAAGGAAGAATTATAGCCAACCCTGTTTGCTTTCTTTGCAACGAAAGACTTTTTCATGCCGTCGCATTTATTTCTACTAGCTAGTGCGGGGGGTGCAGTAGCTCATCGGCCGCCAATTCGTCCTGAAATTCTTTATGCCGCAACGCGACATAGTTGGGTACCTTTTGAAATGCCACAGGGGTAGCATACACTGGATCCAGCACATCCCAGTCGGATGGTTTCGGTTGACGCCATTTGCTGGTGGTAGTGTTCGGCTGACTACGACCAGTCAAACACGTCACCATGAAACCCACATCATTCGGATGAATGGCGCTCAGAGGCACTTCCATGGCGGCTTTTTTCCGATGACCATAGGTGAAATATTTGTTTCTCAAGGTGGAAAGAGAATCAAAAAAGTTGTGAAAATGATAACCAGTCGGTATAAGACGCGCGCCATTCTGAATTCCCTCGGCTCGTCGACCCCCTGCCGCCATCATGCGCATATCGGTGGCATCCCACAAGGGGCCCAGTGGAACCGTTGTTGTTGTTGTTGTTGTTGTATTCGTCGTACCATTCGTAGTACTACTACTAACCCACGGAATGTGTCGAACATGATGGTTCCTCCACGCGAATACTCGTTGGTAGGCTGCCGATTTGATCTTACGAGCACTCACGTCTCGCAGCGTATCATTTCCAATACCTTGAATGCAAGCTCCAATTAGGAATTCGGGATGATACCATCTTCTTGGTACTTGCATACATTTCGGACTCCCTTCAAAGACGATGCTCGATGATCCAACCTTTGGCGACAAGCAATCATGTGGTCGGGCGGGTGTGAGAGACGACGATGATGGAGTATTTCCTCTGCTTTCTTCTGCGGCTGGAAAGAATTCTGGCACATTGCATACTTGGAGAGCCTTTAAAAAGTCTCGATTGGCAATCTCATCAGTATCTGATAGGAATCCAATATCGTTCTCGGTCATTCCATTCTTTTTCCATCGTTGAAAGATATAATTGCGCTGATCATTCTCTCGTGCCAGTTCCATTTTGTGATACACCTTGGAAGAATTCTCGTCATCCCAAAAATAGTCGACATGCACCCTCGTGGTATTTCCCCAGAGTAATGGACTTGTCAAGAGTGCCTTGCGGGCCGATCCAGGAGGAAATCGTAGAGAGCGAGGAAACAAACTTTGCGTCGTGTTACTTTCCACAAAAGCGATCGTATCAAACAACCCATAATACTCCATACTGGCGAGACCCAAGACGTGCCAACTATCATCTGCAATGAGACTTCCCCAGAAAATGCGTCGCCGCTTCAAGGGGGAGGATAATGTAAATCCATACCGTTTACATCGTGCCTTGTTTTCCTCTTCTTCGTCAAGGTGCTGATCCTGTGGCATGTCCTCTTCTCGGCGTCCAGCCGCAGTGGCTGCACCCAACAAGAGCCGTAAGGATTCTTTCATACCATCCAGCTGTTCGACCTGGTGCAAAAAGAAGTTGTCAACCAGCAGCACCACTGGCACTTCTGGCGCAGCTGCTGTATTACCTGTAATAGTACTATCAGGACTGTTAGGACGTTCCGGTATTATTGTCATCGATACGTTACTGATGATCCCAGTATCGGTATTACGCATATCATGTCCTATCACTGGCCATGGCGCTGGTTGTTCCTTGGGTCGAGCTGCTGCTGCTGCTGTTGCTGCTGCTTCGTCATCGAAACGGGGGCGGCTCCTCATAGCACCAGCAGAGGACGACGACGACTCGATCTTCTTGTTGTCCTGACGGTGATGGTCAGCATTCGTATGTGCACTATCATCTCGCACGCTGCGGATGGTTGCATTAATATTAATATTTTCATGATTTTTGGGTCGATCTGCCTGTTCTTCTTCCCAATGTGTCATAAAATCGATCTGACGGTGCACTTGACTCATCCCATTCCACATTTGAACCAGCAAAGGAACGAGAAGTATGATCAAAAGAGCCCAACCAATTTTATCTCGGCTGCTTCTGCCGCCTCGTCGTGATGGTCCGCGGAATAAGAACGCTGCTGCCATGACGATGATGATGATGATGTTTCTTTCTCTTTGTATGTGTGTATTGATTGTACACTTCACTTTGTATAGTTAGTTAGTTGCACCATTCGCATTATGCCGCTTCGTATGTACTGTATAATGTAGCAAGTAAACTATGACTGTACGAAGTACGGGTATGGTTTGGTTGTTCTCGGTTTATTCCCCGTGATGGTATTACGTATGGTATACATATGCTGTTTGTCAAAAAAGTATGGATACTCTTGACATACCTTCGAGAGGCCTCTTCTGTATCTAATCTACTACCGATAGTAGATACGAGTACGGTACCGGTACTGGTAATACTGTACTCTCTGTATACTATCAGTGTACCTTAACGTGTGTCAAGGATATTACAATTCAATAGTCGTAAGATGATGATTCACACACCACAGTCATATGAGCTTTCCTCGTATGATGGTTGTTTTATTATGCGGTCGCTGATGATGTTTTGTGTTTTGTGTTTTGTTATGCCTTTTGTTGTGGTTGTTGCAGCGTGTTTTGTGGAAAAAAATCAGAAAAACCCGGAATATGAATGACTTTTTCGTAAAAGCGGCCGACTGACTGACTGACTGTTGTTGGTCGTTGGTCCGACTTTTTATATATGCCTTGGGACCCACTCGGCGAACGATGGAAACTCCGAAAAATTTAAAGTCCGTTTCTTCGGACAAACAAGAAATAATATCCGGATTTACTGGATGCAATTTCGTACCCATTACATTTATTAGCGGTATGATACGTAATATTTTCTTCTTCCGCGATATTATGCATGAGCGATGATGGATGATGATTATTATTTCGCGCCTTTTCCTTTTCATTAATACTCCAACAGCATAACCACCAAGTAAGATGGGCAGCAGCAACAGCAACAGCAACAGCAACAGCAACAGCAACAGCACCAGCAGCAGCAACAGCAGCAGCAGCAGCAACAGCAACAGCAACAGCAACAGCAACAGCAACTTCAAACGACCATGGACGACCTCTAATACGCATCTTCACATCACGCAGCACCATTCCTCTTCCATCATCATCACTGATGATGATGATGGGGATGCAGAAACTGAAACCTGGGAGGCCGATGCTGATGATGATGATTCGTTGTCCGGCATCGGCGACAGTTTGGCAGAACCGGAAAGGTCCAATGTACTACATTCAAACCGCACGAATAATAATGGCCCATCCTCCAGACTTCTGAAACTGCCGATCAATGATGCTACTGCTACTGGCGCCACAACAACAGCATCAGCATCAGCATCAGCGAGGATCAAGAATATCACCAAGAACAAGCAGGATGATGCCTATACTCACCACAACACGGAAAGCGCTCAGCTGCAGCGTCTCCAAGAATCCATTCTCGCTTCCTTCGTGTTGAGTTCCGCTGGAATCGGTGCAGGGTTCTACTACTTGGTGGCACTCTTACTTGCGGCGTTGAAGAATCATGATCATGATCATCATGATCATCATTTCATCAATCATTCCGAGACCGAAAGGCCTTGGCGGTCTTCCGTACTAGTTTTTTTGGTGCTTGTAGGCTATGCGACCAGCATGTTGCTTCCCTACTATTTGTTTCGCCGCTATGATCAATTGGTACAAGATCGACACATCCGGCTGTTACAAGTCACGGAACGTTCGCACGCATTGGTAACTTCGTTGTTCCCCGAAGATGTCCATCAACGGCTACTATCACTAATGCAAGACCAACAAGACGAGGACGACGACGAACCAAAACACAACCACAACCAGTACAACGAGCACAAGAGCTTGAAAAATGGCAATACTACAAAACGAGACACTACGAATAATACTCGGGGGGCGCCGTCATCATCATCATCATCATCATCTCAAATGAGAGATTTTCTGGCGGAAAGTGAGAGACAGCACGAGGTCGTGGTGTCATCATCATCCACGAAGAACAAGAACAACAGCAACAACAACAGGAATAACATTATTGCCGACCTTTTTCCAGAAGCGACCATCATGTTTGGGGATTTGGTGGGTTTCACAGCTTGGTCGAGTATGAGGGAGCCCGTGGCGGTGTTTATGTTACTGGAGGCGATTTATTTTGAATTTGACAATATTGCAAGGCAGCTGGGTGTCTTTAAAGTCGAAACGATTGGGGACTGCTATGTCGCAGTCGCGGGGCTTCCCGTCAAACGAAAGGATCATGCCTTGGTCATGTGCCGATTTGCTTCTCACTGCCGATCGAGACTCACAGTCTTGCTCAAGGAACTCGAAAAGACACTGGGCCCGGATACGGCAGATTTGGCGATGCGGACCGGAGTAAGTAATACCGCGGTAGTAATCGTAAAGAGGAGTGTGTGTGTGTGGTGTGTGATGGGTGGGCGGTGAATGAACAATCATCGGCAGAGTCAACTCACAGTCTTTTGTACGGCGTGCTACAGATACACAGTGGTCCAGTGACAGCAGGAGTGTTACGAGGTGACCGGGCTAGATTTCAATTGTTTGGAGATACCATGAACGCTACTTCGCGTCTGGAATCTACTGGAAAGGCAGGAAAAATTCACATTTCGAGCGAGGCGGCGGCCTATATATTCTCGGCCGGAAAGCATCACTGGTTGGTACCTAGAGAAGACAAAGTCACTGCCAAAGGTATGAATGAATCATGAACTTAATGAACTTCTTGCATTGATGAGGACCATGACTGCCTTACTTACTCTTATTTCTAATACGTTTGACTGTCGGTGTTGCGGTGCGTGGTGTGTATAATACTAACAGGCAAAGGTGAACTGAAGACATACTGGCTACAGACCACCAGGGAGGAAAGAAGAAACTCGTTGCTCTCAATCATGAGCCAAAGCTCTGCTGAATCAGTGGTCAGCAAAGATCGAATGCATACTAGGACAATTTCGGTTTGTTTACCAGAGAAACATTTGAGGCTAGTTGATTGGATTACCATGGAGTTGGCAAATCTCTTAAAAGAGGTGAAACGGGCGAGACTATTACTACCGGTACTCGCCAATGATGATGATGATGATAATGATGATGGTCAGTCAGGATTGCTGGCCCGAGAAGACGAAGCCTTGGACCTCCTAGGGAAACAGCTATTGAAGCAGAACAACGCCGTGTGTCCAAGAGATGAAATTCAAGAAACGGTTACGATGCCCGATTTGAAAGATTCTTATTGGTACGCTCAAAATGGGGAGACTGGATGTGATGATGACTACGAGCTCGATGACATGATTTTATCCGAATTGCACGACTATGTACTATCCATTGCGCAAGCATATTCGTCCACCCCTTTTCATAGTTTTGAACATGCTGGGTACGTTGCGATACTAGCATCCAATCAGGAGGACGAAGCCGCCATTTGTCTCCTCTCTCACCCAAAGTATCGCTCTCTCTCTCTCTCTCTCTCTATTATTCCAGTCATGTAGCAATGAGCGTTGTAAAACTTTTTTCACGGATCGTACCCAGAAGAGATGGAAAGAAATCAGAGAGTGACGATGGGTATACTTTGCACCAAAAGACCTACGGTATTTCGTCTGATCCACTTGCTCAGTTCACGGTGGCATTGTCCGCTCTTGTTCATGATGTCGATCACCCCGGAGTTCACAATTCGCAACTGAACAAGGAAAAGAGTCCCCTCGCGGTACAGTTCAACGGCAGAAGTCCAGCCGAGCAACACTCGATCAATCTGGCCTGGAATCTGCTCATGGAAGAACGATTCGCCAATCTTCGTTCTACCATCTATACCACGCAAGACGACTTTAGGCGCTTCCGTCAACTGATGGTCAATACTGTTATGGCGACGGATATTATGGACCAGGAACTTGTCATGGGTCGGAAAGAACGATGGGAAAAGGTGTTTTCTGATTCTTCTAGCGACGAAGATTTGGAAGATTTGGTCGGCCGCAAGGCGACCATTGTCATGGAGCACGTCATTCAAGTGTCGGACGTTTCTCATACAATGCAACACTGGCACATCTACCGAGTAAGTACCTCGACATATTCTGGTGGAGTTTTCCTCCCTAATGTCAATTAAAAACTCACTCGACACCTTTGTCGTGTTGCTTCTGCGACAGAAATGGAATGGCCGTTTGTTCGAGGAAAGGTACAAGGCGTATCTAGAAGGCCGTGACAATGATCCGTCTGAGGACTGGTACCAAGGAGAGTTGGAATTTTTTGATAATTACATTATTCCTTTGGCCAAAAGGCTTGCCGATTGTGGAGTCTTTGGCGTATCGAGTGATGAATATCTAAACTATGCGGAACAGAACCGCAGAGAGTGGGCGCTTACCGGGAAAGGTATTATCTCGGGAATCGTCGAGTCATTGCGCCACATGCAACGTGAGGGTGCTCAATCTTCTTCACCGTCCAAACGCCGCGGTTCCATGTCTTCTGTGCCTGTTGTGAGAACTTCATCTCTTCCTCAGCCAACACGACAGCGATTGAAGGCTATCAAAAAGAAGCTGAACGATTCATCTTTATCGTTAGCCGACATGGACGACTCCTCTGTTGAGTTACCCCAAGTCATGTCAGTATTGGTTGTCGACGATGATAGAATTCTTCGAAAAATGTTCACTCGCTCTGTGAAGAGGTTTGCCCCAGAATGGTCCATTGAAGAAGCGGGATCCGGTGAGGAGGCCTTGGAATGTGTCGCCAAGGCAGAGAAGGAGTTCGATCTCATATTTATAGATATGTACATGGGGACAGACGGATCCAAGCTTATTGGACCGGAAGCCGTTGCCGAGTTGCGAAGACTGGGTGTGCGAAGCAAGATTTGTGGCATGTCGGCCAACGATGTCGAGCAGATGTTTGACGACTCGGGTGCGAATGCCTTTGTCTTCAAGCCGTTACGCTTTAGAACCGAACCACTCAAGAGCGAATTGGAGAGAATATGGGGATCCAAGGATGAATGGGGTGGTGTAATTCTGCCGATTCAAAATCGCGAAGAAGTTCCACCTGAAGACTCGGACTACGAATCACCCTAGTAGAGTAGTGTGATAGAGTTGCCCAGTAACAAACCAATAAACAAAATAGACAAACACTTTTATTGAGATGTTCATGCTGTGGAAGCCAAATCCAGCAAAAGACTCCGAAATGCTGGCATCTTTTTCAGACTCTCCAGTGGTGACGACATCGTCAAGAGGCTGCTTTCAGCGGAAGTGGAACAAGAATCGACCTCTTTTTTGGCTCGATCCCATAATTCTTTTTGCCCCGCGTTGCTTTCGTCGATTTCAAGGCCTGTCTCTTCGGATTGTGGTTCTTGCTTTTGTTTTAGTACTTGCAGGGTCATTTGGAAACAACCTTGTTGAATCATTTCCTGTAAAACCTGGTCCTCTATCGATGGTGGTGCAGGCTCATTTATAGAGGGGGGTAGCAGCTGGCAGGAGTAGATTTCAATGACACCACCAGGCAAGACATAGATTAGCACTGGTACGGTCGTTGGGTTACTGTCATCAGTGCTGCTGCTGCTGCTTCTGCTGCTACTGGCGGTTGTCTTTAAGGAACCGGCCGTGAATTCTTGAACGTAGACGCTCGTGGTATCGGCGTCCACATCATGCGGATACCCAATGGTGGTAATCGTTGCTTGTGGCCGCTCATCATCTTCCTCATGGTCATCGCCGATTGGAATCAGATAGCACGTTCCCGCACGAAGACAACATACAAGGTACTCCTGATTCTTTCTTTCCTCTTCCTCGTCCTTTTCGTTGTTGTTCCAAAGAACAATTTGTCCCATTCCAATGGCTGGATACGACAATAAGAGTTGATGGGCGTCACAGGAAATTCCCCACCCCGGGGATACAATGCCAACCGTACCGTTGGCCAAGCAAATTCCACAAGCCCGGCCTTGATGAAGAGGTATTGCACGATTCGCGCCTTGACTCGGAACGAAAATGGAATTCAATTTGTTGGGGGTGGTCGAAGCAGGGTAGGGAAGACGAGGAGTTTTGCTGCCGCTGCTTCTGCTGTCCTCATGGTCATCATCATCATTATCTGGTGGCAACAAGGGAATCATATTTTTGTTCGATGATGTAGTGTTGGTAGGCTCGATAAGACCCATGGCCGGATCGGGGAGTATTCGAAAGGATACCAATGGAAGATTATCGCTGGATGCAGCAGCAGCAGCACCAGTATTATTATTATTGGGGGCATCATCTCGTGTCTGCCGAACGGTGGCACCGTTGGTGGCTCGGGAACAGATAGCGCCTAAATCGAATGCTTGAAGGATGGGTGGTTCCTCGCCTACTGGCGTCTGAAGCGTGCTGATCAATACAAGAGGGTCATCCTGCCTATTCTCTGTGGTGAAAGTTGTTGTTTCCGTGGTGGTTTGCTGATGAACTTTGGCATTAGCAGATGGTGGTGGTGGGGGTGGTGGCGGCGGTGGGGGAAGCAAGACTTGCAGGGACATGACAGAATATGGCTCCTCGACCAAGCCTTTCCACAAACAATGTGGTCGTCGACGTGTCCGAGGCGGAGCCATTCGTGCGGTTGTTCGGGACGATGATGATGGTTGTGACGTACTTGCAGTATTCGTACTTGTAGGAGAGACTAAAAGCTTCCAACACTCGATAGAACCGGATGTATATCCAATCAAAAGAAGCGTCTCGGGATGTTGTGGTTGTTTGGTTTTGGATGAGGATGGAGTGGAGGATGGTGTTTCTCCTTGTTTAGTACTTGTACCAACAATATTCGTTGGAGGGTTGATGGGAGGAGTTGCTGCTGCCACCGTCATGCACGTAGCCCCCAATGATCCAGTCTTCCAAGAATGCTCCAGTTCTAGGGTGTACTCGTATTCGTACGAGTACGATGAGGAATCTTGTGCTGTTTTCTCCACCAGAAATCGAAATTGATAGACGTGACCTTCCACGGACAGAGCAATAAAAGACGACACCTCTTGTTCTTGTTCTTCTTCTTCCCGTTTGGCATGCGTCTTGTCAACTTTTTGCGGCAAGCCGGGAATGATTTGCACAATAAAAGAATCGGAAGGTAGTATCAATGTGGCTAGGGGAGCGAGAATGGTGGGTGGAGTGGCTGCCAGAGGCGCCACGTTAGCAAGCAGACCAGTCGGGGAGCTGTTGTTGTTGCTGTTGTTGGTGGGGAATGGCGCAGAAGGTGTCGGTTGCTGTGATGAGGAGTCGTCTTCGTCGTCGTCGGCCATCCTCCTCATCATGTTGTTGTGGATCTCTTTCGAGGGGTCATCTCCTCGCAGCAGCACCGTCCCCAGAAGATTTCCATATACTCGAATTTCCCCGGTGACCAACGCCACCATCAAGAATTCCTGATTCCACAACAAGGGCGGACAGGAACAGGTCGTCGAGGATGCCACCTTGGTGGTCGATGTCGGCACCGGTAGTGGTGGATTGTGTATCTTATTTGTCGCCCCATCCCTGGCGTCCATAGCATTTGTCGTAGTATTTCCAGTAGTTCCAACAACGCCATCTTCATCCTCTTCGTCGTCCTCGTTCAGAATCGTGATGCTGATACTGCTGCTACTAGGACCCTCCAAGTCTCCTTCGGCCACTCCACCAGTGCTGCCATTAGTGGCATTATTATTATTATTGTTCCTGTCGTCTTCAGGATAAGGAATATCCGACAACAGTAGAATGCTTGCCATGTGTTGTGGTGTGACGGGACGGCACTTTCTTGTCTTCCAAAAGGGCCGTCCATCGGAGGGCGCAGTACCAGTAATACCAGTAGTACCAGTACCAGTACC
This sequence comes from Nitzschia sp. pyKryTriq1, assembly GCA_956465555.1. Taxonomy (NCBI): domain Eukaryota; phylum Bacillariophyta; class Bacillariophyceae; order Bacillariales; family Bacillariaceae; genus Nitzschia; species Nitzschia sp. pyKryTriq1. The sequence continues at coordinate 196,107 of OY101121.1, read as the reverse complement.
AGTACCAGTACCAGTGCCAGTAGTGCTGTGCGTGTACGGCGACGCCACGAGGGGTGGAACATCCCAAGCAGCAGAATAATGCGTGTGCATGGCATTTGCATTGGAAGAAGAATGATGGCCTTGCTGGACTACCACCGGCATCGGCATGTTGTTGTGTGTAATATTGGTATTCGGTCGTACTTGTACCGGTATCACATTCCTCTGGTCGTCTTCGCTACAAGTAATACCGGCAGCTTCATTGCTGCTGACCATCCGGTCATCATCCTCCTCCTCCAAGGAAGGCGTCGGTGATGAATCATTTGATTCGGATCCTCCATCAGATTTGGATTGCTCGGGGTCGCGATGAGGACCTTGGATGATTTCAGCAGTCATGATGAGGATGTTTCTCGTACGATATTAGACTTTACGAGTGCGAGTAGTAGATGGGACAGCACCTGGTACAGTACTTGTATTGGCAGACGAGATGAGGATAGGTATGATAGATGCAACAGGAATAATATCACATCACAAATACATGTAATATCCCGCATCATATCGCATCATATTACCGGTAGCATCAGCAGCCCCCAGCGTTATGTTTCTGGAAACTGGGGGAATGAATGCACTATCACAATAACTCGGGGACTGAATGTCCCCAAAGTGAACGACCACTTGGACCGAATTATAACGTATTTTTGTGATCGGACGACGGCCAGACAGTATCCATCGAGACCGTCCAAAAAGCCCGCGAAAAAATTTCCCCCCCAAAATCTAAACAAAAATGAACACTAATAAATTATAATAGGGCAAAGAACAACAACATCCAACGGCAATAATAGTCGGAAACATGTTGTTATTGATGCTCTCTCTGCCTCTATTCGTACTCGTATAGCCAGATTACGAGCACTACTGTATACCATTTTCACTGATCATTTGACTAGTAGAGTAGTGCTCTAGAGAGAGAGAGAGAGAGAGAGAGAGAGCGTAGTTCTGATATATACGAGTATATTGTTCAGTCAATATTAGTATGGTCCGCCTCAAGACGCGATGGCTGTTGGTTCGATTGGATGTGGAGGCAACAGCAGCGACATCAGTGGATGATGATCATGGTGTCGATATTTTGGACATTGAGCAAATGGGGAAATCACTGTTTCCTTCTAGAAGAGACTTGGCAACCACCATACGACAAACTATTTCCTCTCATCTGGGCATTGCGGGCGAGGGGGTAGCCCTCGATACTCAAGGTATGTAAAGTGGAGATTAACATGTACTATTTTCAAGGTAATATGATCCCTGTCACGCCAAAACCATTCGACTCAACAGAAAGCGCTGGATTGTGGTTTCTCTTTTTTTACATCATCCACATTGTGATTTTTATTTTTTTTAAAGTCCGTCTCTGGGATCCGACGACACGACTACTGCTCTTGCGAGTGCCTCGGGACGATTGCGGAAAAGTTCGGGCTTGCTTGACATTGTGGACCCACTACGAAGTACCAGCAGAAACCAAAAGCAAGCGATCGAGAATTGTAGCATCGGTCTTGAGTGTGAATGGGTCGGCAAGGACAGCGAAACGTTCGGCATTGCTGCAAGCTCGGAAGTGGTATCGTGGTCGACTTATTCAACAAGAATCTTCCAAGAGTGCATCATCATCATCCTCGATTCCTTTGATGCAGCGCAAATTCTTTGACAAGAACTGCCGGAAACTTCAGGAATTGATTACCATAATACAAGCTATCGATTGATAGCTCGATGACTCGTCTTGGAAGAAGACGGAACAATGGAAATACCGTGCCAAGAAGTGCTTTTCGAATACTCAGGGAGGAAAAAATACACCACGATGAAACCACATGCTTGTACTCCTCTCTTCCAAAGTACAAGGCGGGTGGATCAATCATACCTTACAGGATCCCCATCGCATCTCTTATCTTCTCATACATGACGGCTGCGAAGAGGCGTTTCGATGATTTCCTACCTATGCTGCTAATACTATGGTTTCCCAGGTCGAGATCACCATCCATTCGGTCAGGAGGGGGCGGCAGTTTCGTGTTTTGATGCTTGTGTCATATAACTTTTTTCTTGGACGATCACATTGCAGAGGCGTAGAGCTCAGTAGTCGCAACCATTTCTACTTTACACAACACACGAACAAGGACTTCGCTGGTCAACGGCTTTGCCCCAAGCATTTACTGGTGCCCGTCCAGCAAAGAAGGAGCGGGTATGCAGTCCAGAAGGTGCGTGCTACCCCGCCTGAATCTGTAACGATACTCCTATGGATAGACATGTTGGACCACAGCAACTGCGGTTATCGTCCAGCGGCAAAAGGGATTCACTGCGTACCTCTCCCATCGGGTTTTTACTACTACTACTACTACTACTTGAGCCTCAAAAGCGCACAGGCAAAACGTCTCTCTTCGGTCGACTAGCAGTAGAACGCAGCGGGCCGTCAGCGGCGTGAGTAGCAGAATTGTTTGTCAAGGCTCCCAAGTGTAATTTACTAATTGTAACAATCTATCAAGATTAAATGGCCGCTCATCCCAGTATAGACTCACCATCCCAATAAAAAAGCAAAGATGGTGGTCACCTGGTCTCAGACGGTCCCCGATTTTTCCTTCAGTGGCCGATCCCGTGGAGAAGCCCGAAATGAGTGCCTTTTCGAATGCGATACGGTGCCATTTGAAAGTCTTGTCTTGCATCCACGCCTTGTGCGAAGAAAGAAGGTGTGCCCAACATGCTGCAAGACCCATCTGCTTGTTTCGCGACGAAAGACTTTTATCTCATGTCGATATACTTTGTGGGAGACAAGAAGCACTGGCTACAGCAACAAAAGGAAGGTACTGAGTACCTGTCTACGTCAAGATCGCCTGATAAAACATCTCGGGGCCGAGAGCGACGACCGAAGACTCTTCTCCAAAACAACGCTGGTCTCCGCCTAGCTTGTGCGACGGGTCGTTGTACCTGAGTGGCATCTTCTGGTGACACACGAGGAGACCATTGGTTAGGATCCATAAATGGTGTCCACCAGTTCGACTGCAGGGCCAAACGGGGTCTCCTTGTGCCCGTACCATCGGGCATGCCAAAGACCGGAGTTGTATTGAGTCTATTCACCCCAGAAGGATTTGATCGTAGCGTTACCATTGGTGAATTTGTATCCAAGTTTTCCACTCTGGTAGACTTGGGTCCGATTCAATTCACTCTGCCTCGCTCTAGTACTCGTAACAATACTCCGGAACTAGAGTACAAGAAGACGAGAGGAAAAGTAAGACACAAAACCAACTTGGGTGGTACATACTCTCGTAGAGGATATATGCCGGTAGAGGATGTTGTTTCCAGCAAGCAAGCGCGAGAGACGAAGCAACGCGAGCACCGCGATCGTACAATTACAGTACAAATACCTGTAGTACTCCGTACAAATGACTGCGTCTGTCTTGTTTTGAAACAGAAGATGATGTGTGCCTCGAGTCGTCCTGCATCGAATGAGTCACGAGTCGTCGTCGTGCGGTCGCATTGGTCAAAGTTCGTAATGAGATCCGGTCCACATCGATCCAGCAGACCGCACCACCGTCACACAAAAGAACATAAGAATGATAACTCATAACTCCCATATGCGCCGTGATGATGGATGTAGCGAGGTGAGAATAACACTATGATCTGGATTATCCTCTTGTTTGCTCGCCAGTATCCTTGCAGCACCACGGCTCGTCGTACTACTGTAGTAGGAACGTTGTAAATGTTAGTAGCAATAGTAGTAGTCGTCCCAGCATGGAGCAGTCAGCCTACCAGGAGGAGCGGCGGGGCATCATCATAGCAGCAACGAAGCAGTGCTGGTGCGCTTCTGGCGCTGCTGGAGGAAGAAGAAGAGCACCACCAGCAACCATGGCAGCGGGTACTAGTTCTGCTGGAAGACCTCCTGAAAGATCCCCACAACGAGTCAAGAAGATAGATCAAGGCGGACCACCACCACCACCAGATGGAGTCTCGTCAACGGCATGATAAGCAAGACCAGAAGGAGGAGGAGACGAGATCGCGATGACGAAGAACCGATAGTTTCGCCCTGTTGCGTCTGTTGTTTATTCTTCTTCTGACGTTGATAGCCGCTCGTTTGCGGATGCCTTGCTCTTCGGTCCCTTCCTATGCTGGTGGCTGGTGGCATCATATCGCCGCCTTCATTCAGCTTTATGATGCATGATTGCTCTTACTAGGAGACAAGAAGGAAGAAGGAACACCACATCATTTTTAGTTTCTTGCTTCTTCTTCTTGGTACACAGAGGAGAAGGCCCTCTTCCTCCCGGTCACCTGTGATGCTTCCCTCCTCCCAGTTCACCGAGGTTAGCACCAAGAAGAACAAGAAGGAATGACACGACCGTCGATTGGCAGACTACTACTATAAGGGTAGAAGTAGATTTGCTGAACGCTCTTGCTGTTCTCCTTTCCCTCGTCAGCCCTAGTTCCTGCTCTGCGTCATTGTCCTCCTTCTCCGACAGCTACGGAGGCGCGGCTGACGACTTTGCGGTGCCTGCTGGTTTGTTTCCTTCTTCTTTCTTTCTGCTGGCTCGGCGAGAGGACCACGAGTCGTGGTGGATCAAGGAAGCCCCTTCCTGCTGCTGCTCCTCTGCTGCGTGATTGATAGGGCGACGGAGAGGATGCAAAAAACTACTAATCAACATAGAAGATTATACCGCAGCACCAGGAAGTACGACTATAGCAGCCGGGCAGACTCCTACCATGTCTCTCGTCCTGGTGGCCCTCCCCGCCTCGTCCTGCTCCTCCTCCTCCTCGCGAAGCCTTGAAGTCAAGCAGAACAACCACTCTCAAGAAGAACGACAGAGAGAGGGAAAAGATGAAACGAAACCACATGAAGAAAGATATCCTCTCAATGATTCTTTGGTCTCGTAGTAGTAATAAAAACCGTCACTGTCTTTGTTCGTCGAAGTCCTGTCCTCCTCCTTCACTTGTCCTTCTGTTCGTCCTGGTGCTTGCTGCCTCTTGGCGCCACCTCTCGTCCTCGAATCAGTTACCTTCGCGAAGAAGACCGCCGTCCTCGTCGTCGCCAGCAAGAGCATATCGTCTGTTGTTGTGGGATCATGATCAGCATGTTTCCCCTTGACGAGGAGGACGAGATCAGCAAGACGATTCATGCTTCTCTCTCTCTCCTTCCCTTCTCTGTCGTCCTCGTCCTCGTCCTCGTCGCACCTGCTCCTCGCTCAGCAACAATATGCAGCTGATAAAGAAAGAAACACCAAGAGGCCATCATCAACAACGAGCAATCTCCTTGGCATCGTGACGAAGGAGGGTGCTTCTATAGTCAGCACCGCTGGCGTCGTACATCGTAGGCCGGGCGATTCACCGCTTCCTACGACTGTACTATTGCAGCAGTGGTTCTTACTCATGATCATGGGGTTCCAGTACTACTAGGATTCTACTCGTCTTAGCGGCGGTATGGTCTCCTTCTTCCTGCTTCTGGCGAGATGATGTGGGGACAAGCGCCGCCGGGAGGATGAAGAGGAGACAGCACAAGAAGCAATTGCTAGACGGAGGAGTAACAAGAACGTATCATGGTAACACCACACTCATGGCAATGGTTTCAACTTCTTCCTGTTGCAAAGGGCCTTCTGCTGCGTGGCCTGGCGTATAGTTCCAACCTTATTCTACCCGGCCGGGCGACGCTGCTCCTGTTGGTTTCTTGTAGGTCGTCTCTCTACTACTACTAGTAGTAAAGTGCAGCAAGAAGATGGAGAAGAGTCACATGATAATTGTTGACCGGGAGAACAACTAGAGTACGTGCAGCATGATGATGTCGTCTTCCTTCCCCCCCCTCTTGTTGACGCTTTGTGGACGAGGACGACCCGAACTCGTCGCATAGAGCTCTACTACTGGTACGGTAGAGAGAGTAGAGAGAAGAGAGAGACACGACGACGAATAGCCTGGCAACGCGGTCAACGGTACAACAAGGTGCGCAATTTTGACTTTTTGCGCCAGCGTAGACCGCGACCCTCTATTCTTCCTTCCGCTCTACTAGCTACCGGTAGCTACATGTAGGCGAAACCGCCAGTACTGCATTCCATGCATACAAATTTAAGTTCTTCTCGGAGGGCTTATCCGTTGCACATAGCTTCATTTACTGAATATAAGGCTGCTTAAAGAATTATTTATAAACCCAAACGCTGCACAGCCCATAGGAGGTACATTTGGTAGGGAGCGCCTGGTCGGTCTGTGTATTAGCGAATTTCAGTTATTGATATTTTCTCTATGCTGCCTATGATTCGTTTGATTTGGGTTTCCGGCCAAAATAAATAGTGGGTGCCGCAGTAGTCTACCCATTAGTAGTGCGCGGTGCAACCTTGGTGCAACCAAGTTTCGCTGTTTCGTCGATCGGTATTTAAGTGCGCGTGGTAGTGTGTAGTGGCCTGCTCAATAAATCCAATTGCCGCCGCTCCTAATTAAAAATAAAAGGCCTCCTGGACTGGACATGCTGTTTCAGGTCTAAACGTACGAGGTACAGACCGAAATGACCCTCGCAACCATCAAAAAATAATCATCCTCGATGCGATGATCATCATTGTTTTATTATGCGGCGAATGGCGAAGAATTCGAAGAAGAAGATGTGCATATCTGTTAAAGTTCTGATACCACTCGTGACTCGTCACGTGTCTCAACTCAATATCTCCGCTCAGATATACTTATACTTGTTACTACTACTGTGTGATCAAATACAGCAGTCACAATCCAGAATACGCTCGTCAGTATATCCCTTTTCGAATTGTGAGCTAAAGCAAATTAATTCTATTCTACCTTTTGTCGTTTCATCCTGACTTCACGAATAGAATAAGATCATCCAAGACTAACTTGTCATAGATCTTCAGTTCACTTTATCTCCTTTCCCATATATCTCTCCAACACATATCGTCGATCTGATCTTACTTTGTTTCCAATCCGGTCTTACTTTTGTATTCCAAGATCACAATCAGTTTAGTTCATATATCTTGATCATAGCATCCGAATCGATTAAATCAGTAGATTCAAGTCCCGAGTGAATCTCCAGTATATTGTATGACTCGTTTGATACGCCCGGTCGGATGCCATCCGACCTCGCTCATTGTCTAATCATACATCAATCCGAACTTCGCCCATCTCGCGTTAGGACCAATCAATTCATTTAGATGAGTTCGCGAGTAGTGCCCGTATACTTCAAGTTGGCATTTTGTTTCCGTTATCGAACCGTTTCTCATCGTCTGCACTTCATCCGTCGGGTCTCTCCGTGTTTGACTCTTCCGACATAAGTGCATCTTCAACATCCTCCCTTCGATACGGTAACAATCCATTCATCATGACGTCAGCATGTTCACAAAACAGTTTCTGTGATCAGCTCCGTAAAGTTAGTGTAAAGCGTAGTCAAGTCATTCATGTCCAAATCATCGAATCGTCGTAGGAACGCCTTCCAGATCAAGTACGGATCCGATTGATTTGCCTTAACGTAGTCTCCAGCTGTCTTCTCGCATGTCATCGCGAAATAGTACCCTGCTGCGTCTCGTAGCTCTTTGTCCTCAGCGCTTTCACTAGTGCTTCCAGCCTTCTGGATCACTTTCCACCACTTCTTTTTCATTCCAGTGGCGCGCGTCTTGAGCCTGTAGGCTCTCCAGTTCTTGTCATCGCCATTGAAGCTCACCGCGTAGGTCTTCTCGTAGTCCTTATCTTTCGTCATCTTAGAACTCTAGACTGTCGTTTTAAAACGTGTTAAAGTTCTGATACCACTCGTGACTCGTCACGTGTCTCAACTCAATATCTCCGCTCAGATATACTTATACTTGTTACTACTACTGTGTGATCAAATACAGCAGTCACAATCCAGAATACGCTCGTCAGTATATCCCTTTTCGAATTGTGAGCTAAAGCAAATTAATTCTATTCTACCTTTTGTCGTTTCATCCTGACTTCACGAATAGAATAAGATCATCCAAGACTAACTTGTCATAGATCTTCAGTTCACTTTATCTCCTTTCCCATATATCTCTCCAACACATATCGTCGATCTGATCTTACTTTGTTTCCAATCCGGTCTTACTTTTGTATTCCAAGATCACAATCAGTTTAGTTCATATATCTTGATCATAGCATCCGAATCGATTAAATCAGTAGATTCAAGTCCCGAGTGAATCTCCAGTATATTGTATGACTCGTTTGATACGCCCGGTCGGATGCCATCCGACCTCGCTCATTGTCTAATCATACATCAATCCGAACTTCGCCCATCTCGCGTTAGGACCAATCAATTCATTTAGATGAGTTCGCGAGTAGTGCCCGTATACTTCAAGTTGGCATTTTGTTTCCGTTATCGAACCGTTTCTCATCGTCTGCACTTCATCCGTCGGGTCTCTCCGTGTTTGACTCTTCCGACATAAGTGCATCTTCAACACATATCCTTCCCGTCATCATCATCATCATCATCATCATATCATCCATCATTTACTCGTTGATCGACCACCATATCACAATCCATCAACACTTAAGAATTTGTTTTACCGTTGAAACCCAGAAACTAAACTTATGAAGTCTTCCACCAGTATGCTTTCGCTGCTGTGCTCCTGTCTGCTCCATCTTCAGCAGGCTCCTCTACACGATGCGTTTTCTACTCCATCATTATTTTATGGGCCGGGTCGAGCATCATCCATCAAGGGTGGTACTCGTACCAGTACTACGGCGCTGCCCATGAGTGGCGACGGGATTGCCAAGGGTTACACCTGGCACGAGGAGGCCTTTGAATTAGAAGTGACTGTCAATGTTCCAAAAGAAACGCGTGCCAAAGATATTCTATTTAAAGCGACACAAGATTCGATTGATTTGCGACTGCGTCGTCCAGACGATGATGAAGAAGAAATAGTGTTGCTGGATCCAACTCGAAAACTTCGTGGCCGAGTATCGTTAGAGGGGACGTTTTGGGTTATTTCGGACCCGGAGTATGATAACTCTGGCTCCTCACATCGACAGGTTACTGTCACCATCGAGAAGCGAATTCGGACGCCCAAGGACGATTTTGACGTCATTGACTACGACTGGAAAGGTCTTTACTTTCAAGAAGAAGATGAAGAAGTGACATTTCGACGCTACGATGAGGCCGAGGAACTGGATGTCCGGGATTATGCCGCGAGTCTCGGAGTCGATATTGATAATATCAACATGTCACTTGTCGATAAAACCATGTTTAGCTCAGGTCTCAACTTGACCCAGAGCTCGTTGGATCAACTCACAGAATCGGGGCTAATGACGGAGGTGACGCGGCAAAGTGATGGGTCAGAGTGGATTACCGATGCGGATGGGGAGCGAGTGCCTTTCAATTCCATGGGAGGGGAGGCCCCACCACCGAAAGAGGAAAAACCTACCATACCCTTTTTGGATACCAATTCGCCCTGGCATTCCGCCGTTCCGGTCGACAAGAAGGAAGAATTTCTCCAAACCAATGATGTTACCACGGCTGAGTCTGCTGACAAGGTCAAGACAGAGCAAGACAAGAAACGAGATGAAAAGAAACTAGAGCTTCAGAAGCAACGCGAACAACAAGCTGCCGACCCCATTGGTACTTTGACCGTTGCCCGCCTGAAAGAGATCCTGAAATCACGGGGATTGAAAGTGACCGGTAACAAAAAGGAGCTTCAAGACCGTCTTCGTACCGAAGTGAGTTCGCTGATGGTCCAAGAAGATAATCTGGACAAGAACACCGAAGAAAGCCGAGGTGGGAGTGCCATATAGAAAATTGTATATTCAACTATAGCTACGCCAAAACAAATAATGCAGGCCTTGCTACTAGAAGTATTATCAGGATTCTCATATGCTGTCCTATCCATCCCAAGCCACAATGTTGGCTCTCCATTCACGAGGCATGTTTTTCAAAATTTTGTCGTAGTTTGCCCCATCTTCGGTAGCTACATTTGCTTCTTCCAACACCAATCTCCGGTATTGATGGGAGGTAGAAGCCGCCTTGACTTGAGAGAGCACAAAAGAATCGACTTGTCCCGACTTTTGACATTGCCGAAACAAGGATTCCAATAGCTTTTCTTGTGCTGGTCCGATGGGCATCAACTTGGCGATGGCTTTTAACATTGTCCCAAAGGTAATATTGTTGGGTCCGTCTTCACACATCTTGTCATTTTGAATTTTCGAAAACGTCCGCAATGCCAAGTCCAACGCTTCTTTTCGTCCGGCTTCGTCGCCGGAATAGTAGGCGCAGCAATTGATCACTGAAGAGTACGTAGTCACATCGGGGCGTATTGTTGGCGATCTTTCGTCCTTGTTGCCATTTGCGCTTTCCCCCTTGTTTCGGCATTTCTCTTCCAGTTTGTTCAAAATAGCTTCCGCCCTCTGTACCGAATCTGACGCACGACTTCGACCCCACGCCTTGATGAGAATATTGTGACAAATGATGGAGTGTGCAAAGCCACGTTCTTCCAAGGATAGGGATTCGGTGTGATCCAGAATTTCTTGGGCCCGCAATGCGCCTCCTTTGGCGGCGTGATTGGCCCATGCATTCAATACGCCGCACAAGGTGATTTCATCGGGTTTCACGTAGTCATCTCCTCCTCGATATTGAGCTTCCATCCACCGGAAAATCTTTTCCGCTTGTGCTGCCGCAGCTGGATCATCACTCTTGGAGTATGCATTGATCAAAGCGTTAAAGACAATACGAGTTGGCCTGACATATCCTTCGTTCGACGCGTACAGCTTCATCATTCGGTCGACGATAGCTTGTGCCTTTATGGCTGCTTGGGCTTTTTTGGATTTTCGACCATAAGCATCCATGGCAGAGACGTAACTGATCTTGTTGGGGCGTACGTTGGGGTCTCCTGTCTCTCCATACAAGTCCTCCATGTGCTTCAAGAGCTCTTCGACTCGGTTGAGGGCCACTTTGGCGGGTGTAGATGTTCCTCTCGCCCAAGCATTTATCACTGTCGTATAGCACACGACATTTGGCTTGACGGACGATTTCCCTTGTTGGTACCAGTTTTCCATTAAATCCAAAACACGTTGGGCTTGTTCTCCCGCATCGGGTCGTCCACTATCCGCCCAAGCTCGTAGGACCGCACCCCAAGTCCGGACATTGGGAGCAACTGCTGCTTCGCCTTTCCGCATCCGTTGGACCATTTCTACCAGCCAATGTTCGGCCCTCTTAGCTCTTGCCAATCGACTCCAGCGTTGAGAAGAAGACGGAGAAGACGCGCTGCCAGACGCCGAGGAAGACGATAGACTCATAATGACAGCATTGTATGTTTCGGTGGTAGGTGGAACATGAAGGATTCCACTTTTGGTCAAGTTGTACATGCGTTGCAAGACGTCTTCGGCCAATGCGGGAGAATTCTCTGCCAGGGAGTTGCCAATGGCTTTGATGGCTGTCGCGTAAGTGATGGCGTTTGGTTTGACGTGATACCGTGGATCTCCCCCGTCATCATTGTCACTAATAGACCAATTTGGTTTCCGATCGCCATTGCCGGTATTGCTGATGCTGTCCTTGGCCGTATACAAATCTTCCATTTCTTGTAGAATATTCAAGGCCTGTGTATGAGCTTGTTGTCGTTCCTCCCGACTAGTTGTCTTGGCCCAACAATTGAGAATACTGGTATACGCCACCATATCCGGCTCAACACCATGGGCCTTCATTCGTGGAAGCATTGCCATCGCTCGTGTCGCCAAGTCTCGCTGACGACTTCGGGCCAATCCTCCAATGACACTGGTATAGGTCAAGACATTGGGACGCGGAAGTAATATTGCTGGTGACAATGACGATGGCGATGACGATTGTTGTTGCTTGTTGTTCTCGGCCGCCGCCTCTTCCATGTTTTTCAACAAGGTTTCCACTCGTGACATGGCATGGGGTACTTTGCCTACCCTTCGGCACCATCCCTCCATGACAATACTGTATAGTTTGGTACTAATTGGAATGGACTTGCGTGGTCGCCGTCGTGGGCGTCTAGGAGGAGTACTTGTAGGAGTCGTTGCTGGTGTCGATGTCGATGTCGATGTCGATGATGGAGCAGTGTCTACAGTATCATCTCCATCTCCTTCTTCTGCAACAAGATCACTTTGCTGTTGTTGTTGCTGTTGTTTCAGGAGACGATCCAACAAATCTTGAGCGCGCTGAATATTCTGTCCAGACGGCGTCTCATCGGCAACTGCATCCGCCCACTGTTGGCACACCAACAAGTAGGAAATTTCATTGGGTTGTAAATGCTCTGCTTGTTCCATTTGATCCAACAGGGCTTGCACCCGACGGGCCGTGTCACTACTACTACTACTACTACTACTTGTAGCAGAAGATGACGATGTAGTTGTGAAAGTGGTAGAAGCCGCCCCCGCCCCCGCCGCCCCCGCCATTCTCTTTTTATTGTTGCGAGTCGGATCCTCCTCTTCTAAAAAATTGGTAGTGGAACCACTGCTGGTAGAAGTTCCTCCATAACACCATCCTTCCATGACGGTAGTATATGAGGCGGAATCGGGTCCCACCACATAGAGAGAAGTAGTGTTGTCATATTGTTGTTCTTGTTCTTGTTGCTGTTCTTGTTGTTGCTGTTGATACAGCTGTTCCATAATTTCCAAGGCATCCTGTGCTTTTTGCGGATCTTCCATGGCTAAATTCTGCAAGTCCATATTGAACGATTTGATCGACAAGGATTCTTCCCAAAAGTTGTAGTCATCATCATCATCATCATCAGCATCATCCCCATCATCGTCACTACTTGATCTTGAAGTTAAAGTTGATTTTGATCTTGGACCTGTTGGTGTTCCTCGTACGAGTATTCTTCCTGTTGTTATTGAAGAGTGGTACCATGTCTTCCTCCTCGTCTTGGTCTTGGTCTTCATATCTGCATTTGTATGTGTATTTATGTTTGTATTTGTGTTCGTATTCCCAGTAGCAGTAGCAGTGAAGGATTCCACCGTCGATATTGATATTGATAGCGATACTGTCAAGAAAAGAAAAGCAAGCATATGCATGTTCCATGCTGATGGAAGGATCTGTTGGAGCGTCCGTGTTGCCGCACTGTTTGTTCGTTCATGTCGCCGAGGACGAGGACGAGGACGTCGTCGAAGGGATCTGATGGAGGCGTTTGCGTTTGCAAGCAGTATCGGCGTCACCATTCCAATTTCGTTCCTAGTAGAACGGACGCTGGACATTGGACTTTCTTGCTGCCAAACAAGCAATCCTTGTACTGTCTATATAAGTGTGGATTTGTTGCAAGGGTGGTGGTGATGGAGAATGGAGAATTGTTGAAGGCGGTACGGTCGGTGGAAGAAATAAGCAGCAAAATGCGCGCAGCATCGCATTCCCATCGTCGCGGTCGCCGATCGTCGCGATTATTTTACATGCCGATATTTTTCTAACGGCCATGTACAGTACTGTAGGAATATTCTTCCACGTGTCACCGGCCGTCCGTCCCCCGTCCCACTGCTTGCACCCCATACATATCCAATGGATAAAATAGGCAAATCCAATCCATTGCGATAAAATTACTTAACGATTCTATGTCCTATGCGACTCTGGCACGCCAGCAACAAAATAAAACGTGATTCACAGGTAGTAGTACAATTGATTTTTTGTTTCTGTCATCAAACGTAAACTGACACAACGCTAGGTTGTGAAAGATCACGGTCGGTTGCATCGGTTGTAATACGACTTGCCATCCGAATGAAATTCCTCGTGGCGGCATGAAAAAATAATTCGGTCCCATCGATCACGTTATCTTGGAGTTGAGACGAAGTGATCGGATCGGTCACATTTTACCGAGGAAAGGGATGACAGACGGAAAAAGGACGAAAAGGGAGGAGAAGAACAAACAGACGCCGCAGACACGACAGACACTATCGATTGGATATATCATAAAAATTATTCGGATATGGAGAATTCTGAATGTTCGCTTATCCATTGGATATGCAAAAGACGCCCACTGCTTTCATCATATCCGACCCAACCGACTCTCCATTGCCACTCACTTCGTGTTTTCGCTGATTTTTTGGTTGGGAGCGTCTCACGTCGAAACGCGCGGGCTTTTCGTGACTTTGTTGGATGCGGCCTGTAGCATAATACATTGTTATCATTCACATTCACACTCACATAGACATATTATCAATTAACTACTCGTACAAGACAAGATGAAGAATGACATGAATGACAACAATGGCAACAATAAGAAGAAGGATAAGAAAAGCAAGACTGCCGCGGCGCCCTTGACGCCGGTGGAACGCATGGAAGACATGGCGCTGACCAGTCGCGTCAGTGAAGCCCTGAGTCCGCACCTGCAAGGCTTGACGGACAAGACCTTGACCGAATTCATCATTCACTTGGCCGAGGTGCAGTTGAAGAAAGGCAGTAGTGACGGTAGTGGTGGTGGTGGTGGTGGTGACGGTAGTAATGACATTCTGGCCAACAGCCAGGGCCTGCGCACGCGTCTCGTCGACAATGGAGCGCCCGAAATTCCCCTGTCGCTCTGCCGGCGTTTGTTGGAGTGGGTGCAAGAGCAATCGCCACGAATCAAACGCTGGAAGCAAAAGCAGCTAGAGAAGCAGCAGAAGAAGCTGGGCGGCAGCGGTATGGTTGTTACTAGCAGCGGCAGCGGCAGCAGCAGCGGCAAGCACAACCCACTGGCAGAAACCTTTCCGGGTTTGGCCAAGCCGAATCTCTCTCACGCGGTCGACTTGGGGTCCGACTTTTATGAGCACACGGATCAAGACAACACACGCAGCAACACCAACAACAACACCAACAACAACAACAAAATTGCAAGTAACGGTGAAGGGAAACGCAAACTTTCCAATCTGCCCGCCTGGATGACAGCTGAAGAGACGGCATCCTACTCCTCCTCGGACGCTCCCTCGAAACGTGCCAAAACCCAAGCATCCCTGGAGCCTTACACGATTACGCGAGCACGGGTCGAAAAGACGCTGGACTTTGGAGTCATTGTCCGTCTGACGGAATTCAATAATGATGATGATGGTAATGGTAATGGTAATGGTAATAACGATGGCAAAGAAGGAGTGGCCTACAAAAGTCAACTTCCGACTAACTATCAAAAGAATGACTTTCGCAAATCACAAATGGTATGGGTCAAGATTTTAAGTGTCAATCCACAAAAGATTGTCGTCAGTATCAAAGATGTCGATCAAAAGACGGGAAAAGATATCATGCCGCATCGGAATCGGGCGGCTCAAGAATTGGCCAATCCTTCCCTCCTTATGGCGGCGGCCTCCTCGGATGTGCCAATGGCTACTACTGGTAGTAGCTATAGAGGTAGTCACCACCACCAAGATCAAACCTCGTCGTCGGCCGCCGTGGTGCATCCTGGACTTGACGTGGCACGTCTCCAACAAACGACACGAGAAGAAAGTGCTGGCATGTTGTCACAACGACGATCCAACAAACAACCCTTGACAGAACATGAATTGTATGAAGCACAACAATTGATTCGAAGTGGAGTCTTGCCCGTCGAACAGTATCCGACCTATGATCCTAATCTAGGCATGCTGGCCGTGGAAGAAACAGAAGAAGAAACCGAGGTGGAATTGGCAGAAAGTGAACCGGCCTTTTTGAGAGGACAGACCAAAAAATCGCTCCGGGGACACGTGACGGCCGCCATGGAACCTGTCAAGATTGTCAAGAATCCGGACGGAAGTTTACAACGTGCGGCGATGCAACAAGCCAATATGGCCAAGGAACGCAGAGAATTACGGCAAGCCCAAGCCAATCAATTGATTGATAGTATTCCCAAAGACTTGAATAGGCCATGGGAAGATCCCATGCCGGAAGCGGGAGAGCGACATTTCGCACAAGAATTGAGGAGTATCAATCTCATGTCGACAGCCATGGATGGAGCACCAGAATGGAAACAAAAGGCGGAAAACAAAACCTTGAGTTATGGTATCATTAGCAATAAAAGTATCAAGGAACAACGTGAATCCTTGCCGATTTACAGACTCAAAAAGGAACTCATGGAAGCCATGGTGGCAAATCAAGTGTTGGTCGTGATTGGGGAAACGGGGAGTGGAAAGTAAGTCCATGATTATTGCTGGCTTGGGTGTTTGTTTGGTGGATTGGATTCGCTCACGTGTTCTTCCTATCCTTTGCTGATGCTCTTAGAACCACGCAAATGACACAATATCTCGTCGAATTAGGGTTGACCAAGAAAAAGGGAATGCTCATCGGATGTACTCAGCCACGTCGTGTTGCGGCGGTTTCCGTGGCCAAACGCGTTGCCGAAGAATATGGATGTGCCTTGGGGGAACAAGTCGGGTACTCTATTCGATTCGAAGATGTCACCAGTCAAGATACCATTATCAAATACATGACGGATGGTATGCTCATGAGAGAATATCTAGCGGATAACGATTTGAAGCGCTACGCGGCGCTCATGTTGGATGAAGCCCACGAACGGACGGTGGCGACCGATGTCTTGTTTGGCTTGTTGAAAGACTTGTGTCGTCGACGGCCTGATTTGAAAATTATTGTCACCTCGGCGACTTTGGATGCCGAAAAGTTCTCCACGTATTTTTTCCAATCCCCCATTTTCACCATTCCGGGAAGGACGTTTCCGGTGGAAATCTTGTATACGAAAGAACCCGAGTCCGATTATTTGGATGCTGCCATGATTACAGTCATGCAGATCCATTTGAGTGAGCCAGCGGGAGATATTCTGGTATTTTTGACGGGACAAGAAGAAATTGATACTTGCTGCGAGACACTGTACACGCGAATGCAAGCTTTGGGGGATCTGGCCCCTGATCTAATCATTCTGCCCGTGTATTCTTCCTTGCCCTCCGAAATGCAATCGCGTATCTTTGACCCCGCCCCGAGGGGTTCGCGCAAGTGTGTGGTGGCCACCAATATTGCCGAGGCCTCTTTGACAATTGATGGAATCTACTACGTTGTCGATCCTGGATTCTCCAAACAAAAGGCTTTCAATCCAAAGCTAGGCATGGATTCGTTGGTTGTGACACCCATCAGCCAAGCCTCGGCACGACAAAGAGCCGGTCGAGCAGGTCGTACGGGACCAGGAAAATGCTATCGGTTATACACCGAACATGCCTTCAAGACTGAGATGCTCCCCACCAACATTCCCGAGATCCAACGTACCAACTTGGGCAACGTAGTCTTGCAGCTCAAGGCCATGGGCATCAACGACTTGCTCGGATTTGATTTCATGGACCCGCCTCCTGTCGCCACACTGGTGGGGGCACTCGAATCTCTTCATGCTCTTGGTGCTTTGGACGATGAAGGGTTGTTGACGAGACTTGGTCGAAAGATGGCTGAATTCCCCTTGGAGCCCAATTTGTCGAAAATGTTAATTCTATCTGTGGACTTGGGTTGTTCAGAAGAGATCCTGACCATCACTGCCATGTTAAGCGTTGAGAATCCATTCTATCGCCCCAAGGACAAACAAGCACAAGCGGACATGCGCAAGGCAAAGTTTCATCAAGCCGAAGGAGACCACTTGACACTCTTGACCGTCTACAAGGGCTGGGAAGCCTCTCGGTTCAGCAATCCGTGGTGCTTTGAGAATTTCATCCAAGCCCGAAGTATGCGTCGAGCCCAGGATGTCCGAAAGCAATTGGTCACCATCATGGATCGATATCGTCTATTGTTGATTAGCGCCGGTAAGAACTACAAGATTATCTGCAAGGCTATCACTGCCGGCTTCTTTACCAACGCCGCCAAGAAGGACCCTCAGGAAGGATACCGAACCCTTGTCGATCAAAACCCAGTGTATATCCATCCTTCCTCGGCTGTCTTCAACAAGAATCCAGAGTATGTCATTTATCACGAACTGGTGTTGACGACCAAGGAATACATGCGCAATATTTTGGTCATTGATGCGAGATGGCTGACAGAATTGGCGCCCGCCTTTTACAGGCCCGCTGACCCTAACAAGATTACGAAACAAAAGCGCAAGGAAAAGATTGAACCTTTGTTTGATCGATTCAACCCGAAGGATTCTTGGCGTCTGTCTAAGCGAAAGGGGTAGATGTGACCACATACGACTACGGACTTTCAAAATAGACTTCTGGCTACTCGCTTTACCAGTATGGATATTTGATATAATTTTCAAGACTCTAGAACTACTAGAGGCGTTACCGTGCTTCCTGAACAGCCTTGCGCACCTCGTCGACAGCACTTTCCACTAATGGTGTGGCCGTACGCCGCACCTCGTCTACCACCGGTCCCAACCGGGACTCGGCATTTTTCATCTGTTCCATCAACGGTCCGAATTTTGTGTCCAAGAGTCCCTTGAACGCGTCCAAATCTCGCTCAAATTCTTGATTGTTGGTCACACTCTCCTTGAGGTACTGTAAGAAGTCAAAATCCGACGGCGCCCTGGCTTTGAAATCATTGCGGTTCATTGCTTTGAATCTTCCAGTTCTAGGGTCGACATCCTTTTGGCTTTCTCGTTTCAGCCTGGCAATCAGGTCTTCTTTTTCTTCCACTCGCTCTTTCAATTTGTTCAAGAACTCTTTTGCCTCGGACGCATCTTCTTTCTGCTGGAGATCTTCTTCAGCTTTCTCTAGACTTTCAATCTTCGAGATTAGTTCCTTGGTTTCGCTTTCGATTTTCTCCTCCTCTTTTTCCAGGTTATCGATTAGATTTTTGGTGGATTGCATGATTTCCTCGTCTGCTGGCTGGGAAGAATCTGAATCGTCACTCTCCTTCTCCTCCTTGATCTTTTCTTCTAGTTCGGCAATGAGTTTGTTGGTATCTTCCGTTGCTTTTCGTTCCTCGGTCTCCTCCTCAGCGATTTCGTCGATGACCTCCTTTTCTTCCGTTATTAGACGTTCTGTGTCTTCGGTTAGCGTCTCAGCAGCGTCTGCGAGAATGTTGGTGCTGCCTGTGGTAGGAGCTTGAGGCGACGAGACTTGCTCTTCGTGGGCGTTCGCCACTGCAGCCTGCATGGACAGGAACACCGTTGCAGATTGCCATATAAACTGTCTCCTGGTTGCGGTGTCCACGAAAGGACCTAGTTCTGGTTCTCGAGTCGAACATGGTGGAATCGAAGCTTTGTTACAACTACGAGTACTACTTGGACTGGAAGAACCCTTGATGAGGCTCCACGCCTCGGCGCCGTCAGTTGCCAGGCACGCCAATACTATTATCTTCAAGGCTGAGGTACCGGCATGGAACGAGCGCATGGCTTTGACTGTGGGGGTGTTTCTGGCTTACTGTAGACTACGAGTACGGTGTAAGTTGCAAGTTGTGACAAACGAACTGCCATCCGATATCTGATATTCAAATAATCTTTCTCGCGTCTTGTGATGTTGTGATCTTCAAATACGTCATCCGCGCGTCACTACGTGTACTACTAATAATTTCGCTTTGTTGCGTGCTGGGGTTGAGTGGCGCACGTCTGCAGTAGGTTTGTCTGTTTGACGACCGTATTTCATGGTAGGTGACCGTGCACAGACAAAATGTTCCACGTCACACGTTGCAGAAAAATGAGGGGCCGGTTTTATCCTCTCGCATCTCGCATAATATAATTTTGTTTTGCTGCATAATATGCAAGGACAGAGTACGAGTACATGGTTGTGAATTGTGAAGCGTGAAGCACATCTTTCACTTTTGGACTTTCTGTTTGCTGCTGTTTGCATTCTATGATAGTCAATACGAGTATTGATATTGAAGATATTGAACAGTAGAAGCCGCTTACTGGAACGAAATATCACGAGTACTTCAAGTGGGTACTACGACTACCATGAGCACCCAAGAAGCCACGACTGCAATTTCCGAGGCCGCCCCTATTTCATTTCAATTGGAACCCCAGTTGTCTCCCCAGGAATTCGTCGACTTGTTGCAACGGTCAACCTTGGGAGAACGACGTCCAATTCATGATTTGAAAACCATGCAAGGCATGATTGAAAATGCTAGCGTCTTGGTCACGGCGCGACACGGTACGAGGTTGATTGGCGTCGCTCGATCCATTTCGGATTTTTCGTTTTGCACCTACCTCTCCGATCTGGCAGTTGATTCCGCCTATCAAAGGCGAGGGATTGGGAAACGATTGTTACAATCTTCTCACCAACATGCGGGTTTGCACACGAACTTGGTGTTGAATGCTGCACCGGCAGCTGTCGAATACTATCCCAAAATAGGACTTGAAAAGCACGACTCTTGCTGGGTGATAAACGGCGTGCGTGACGACGAAGCCACGGAAGAATCACAACAGAAATGATGACATTTGCGGGGATGTAGGTGAGGAACCGGGGACGAGCATGATAGTTGCGGTGCTCTCAAATCGCTCTTGAGTGAATCGACAGTGCAGTGCGAATACGAACTGTACGAGTACGATTGATTCTGAAGCATTCTTTTAATGTCTAGTGCTGCGCAGAACAAATTCCAAACAACTATTTTTGAAATGGTAAACCAATGAGCGGCAGCATGGAACGATAAAACAAGCAATAGAATAGATTGGCTCGAATTATGAAAATCGTTTTATCTTAATCTCCAGACGAGTAACTCGCTTGAGCGTCCGCAATCCCCTGCATTCCCGCTTTGGTGGCAGCTCCAAGTCGTTTGCCAATGGATTTAGGATCTTCCTCCACAGACAAGTCTCCGAGAGTCGTCAATGCCTGATGCACGTGGTCGTGGTGTGGAAGTTGAGCCATTTTGGCCATCCAAGTATGCAATAATGGGTAGTCATCCTGAGATACTTGCAATAGATTGGTCATGGTGACAGCCGAGAGTTCGCCATAGGCGAGAATGTCGGCAATAGTCGGATGGTCCAGGCCTCCAATATAGAGGGGCACAGAAAAATCGCTTCGGCCATCATAGTTGAGCCACCCCGAGTTTAGTGTTTGCAACAGCTCTTGAAATTGTATGTGGTCTTGTTCCGACAAAGACAGTTTTAAATCCGGTCGCAGTTGGGGCTGCACGAGTCTAGCAAACTGGCGAGTATTGGAATGGTGCCAATGCAAATAGGAATCTACCTTGGCTTTGGCGACCGAACCCGATGCGGGATAAAGACTCGGCATAGTGGTAGAAGAAGGGCCGAATAGTTCACATAAATGTGACATGATGGCTGGACTTTCTGTGAGCGCCACGGGTGACGAGGCAGCTGCATCCTCGTAAATTAAAAGAGGAACTTGTGTGGATCGATGAGGAGTTAGATTTCGATAGTTTTCATGCTTGGTTCCAATCTTTGACGCCATTCCGGGAACCGCGAGTTCCACCCCAAAGGGCAACTCCAACTGAAGCAGAGTCCATGCCACGGATCGGAAGGGCTGCGACAGTGGAACACCGTACAATTTTATCATGGAGGGAGCTGCGGCCATGGTACTACTAAAATACTGAATCAGCAATCACGATTGCTACTATCTCAAAAATAATGTTCATTCTTTATTGCGTATTTTGTCCTCCAGGTTATTCCCCATTGACTCATCATTGTCGCGTGTTCGATATTGTAGAAAGAATGATGGGCGATCTTTCTCGCGTCAGACAAGAAGCAAGTTCGTCCCTTCGTTCACGAATCTTTCGAGTCACGAATTTATGTATCGTCTGTATGGCGTCAGTTCTCTGGTCTGTTCCCGCCTTCGCATCCGCATCCGCCATCCGATCTTTTTTGTTCTTTTGATGTTTTCATTTGATGTCATGTTGATAAGTTGCTGTCACGACATAAAGAACCATATCCATCAAAACGACAAGGAACCATTCCATTAGGCCTTGAGCCAACTAATCACAATCCTGACAATGCTGAGAAGTAACCGTAGTTCCATTTCCACCTGCTTCATGATTCTTTTTGCCCTGGTGCTGGCCGTGATTCAACATGAACATGATGTTGTATCTGCCATGAAACCTCCTCACAAGAACGTGATCAAACAGCACCAGACCGATCCCTCGCCTTTATTTCGGTCTCTGGCCAGAAGTAAGGCCACTTCGTCGAGTCGACGAGTATCAGATGGCACACAGCAACAGAATGTTCAACCTTTGAAGCGAGTTTTTCATCGAAAGAATGCTGCCATCAACCCGTCCCCCATCGACGAATCTCCCTCCTACTTTGGATTCTCGCCCATCGTGACACCTCAATGTGCGGCCGTCTCCATGGCATCTCGATTGATCTCGGAACGACGTCGACAGCAGGGACAAGGGCAAGGGCAAGGGCAAGGGCAAGGGCAAGGGCAAGGGCAAGGACGTGGACCTGCCTCGAGGACCACCACGACCGCCGCCGCTGCCTTGCGGGGAGGCAGCAGTACGGTGCTATTGGCATCGACTACCATCTTGCCCATTGCTCCCTCTAGTTGGCTTCTGCCGGCCGTATCATGTGCCACTTCCTATGCTCTCTATAATTTATTCATTAAAAAGGCATCCGATTCTATGGATCCAATTTTGGGCGGCGTCCTCCTGCAATTTGTAGCGGCCTTGATTGGATCCTTGTTGTGGTTGGGACAAAGACTCATGGTTTCAGGTAAAAGTGCAACATTGATTACCAAGTCGGGAATTCTGTGGTCAGTGGCAGCCGGCGTGGCGGTGGGAGCAGCTGAAATTCTCTCCTTTGTCGTATCTGGCAAGGGTGTTCCCGCGACGCAGAGTATTCCAATAATCGTGGGAGGCTCGATTCTAGTGGGAACCTTGTTGGGGTCTGTCTGGCTCCAAGAACGACTTTCTAGGACGGGATGGATGGGGGTGTTGTTGATTGCCGCGGGTATTGCATTGGTGGGTATGGATGGTGTGGGTGGACACTAATGAATACTCTAGAGTGTATGGCTGCGTGTGCGTGGCATTAAAGCGCAATGAAAAGCAACTGGGCTATGCCTGTACTATAATGAAGTCTATGATTTTGTAAAGATCCTCATTGAGCTACATTCCTCAAGTTTCATCAGCAAGGAATGACATCAACTTCTCCAATACACTTCTCCCCTTGAGCGCCTCGATCATGGGTAGCTTGTATTTGTGCCACACTCGATTAAAATTTGGCAAAAACGATGGATTGGAAGACCACGGTTTTCTTGAGCTGATAAAGTGGACAATGATCCATTCTCTGGGTTTAGGATAATACAGATGTGTCACCCAATTTTTATTCGGTTTCTTTGTCTTGGAAAAATCTGTATTCATGAGCATATTCATAGTCTCATTCAGTAGTCCCTGTGTCCCATTACACGCCATGTTCAAAACCACTTGATCGTTATATCCTAGATCAATCGCCCAATATTGAACAATGTTCTCTTCAAAGCCGGATCGTCTTAACGTGTCCAAACTCAACAATAGAACTCCTGCATTGAAGCTGTATCCATAGGCATCGTGCCACTTGATGTCATTGGGTAAATCAGCGAGATTCAAGTACCTGACATTGTCCAATCGCGCCGTGATGCCACATGGAGCCACAGGGTAGCTCCAAAAGTCCTTCAAAGATCGCACAACAAATGCATCCAAATCAATCCATGCAATCTTGTCCACACATGGAAGGAGCGACGGAAGTCGCAGTCGTGATTGGGTCGAGATGGATATATGTTTTCCCTTGTTGGTGTAGTGGGTCTGAAACTCGGCCGTGTCGAAGGGAATTGTATAGACCTCTGCAAGAGGAAGCCACAGTTTCACAACTGTCCGTATCAAGCATCGTTGCCTGGGGGATAGCTCCACGGTTAAAATGTAAAGCGCCAGGTTCTTGCGGCTATTGGATCGTGATAGCGCATGAAGCCACGAGGGGAAGACCAAATCAAAATAATTTTGATCCAAAGTGGTAGCGATTCGAATGATGTCTTCTGTATCAGTGCCATGAACTGATGAATTGGGCGAGCAAGCTTGTCCCCCCTCATCCTGCATACTCGTACTCGTACTCACACCCATACCCATACCCATACCCATACCCATAGCTTGCCGATCAGATGTCTTGTTTCCAAGATGCATCTGGCCTGTCAAGTTAGTGTTGGTTGTAGAACTGCCATCGTACTCGAGACAGTACTTGTACCCAAGCGCTGAAAGAGTACCTGCAGTACTCGTAGAAAAGTCTGAGTGAACCACGGAATAATCCGAGAAATCGGCTGGAATTCTAGTGGTTTGATGCAACACCGCGATCGCCATCAGAGAAGTCACGGTTAACGTAGCCATCCATTTTCGTATTTCTTTATGAGAACCGGGTATGATCATTCCCTTGCCGGTACCAGTATGGTTTGCCTTGCGTTGCTTTGTTGTTTTATCAATACCTGTAAGGGTTAGTCTATCAGGTGCCCGAGTACTTGTAGAGTACTGGTACAAGTACTGTCGGCAGCGACAGGTGCGAGTGGGAGATGACATACCGGCGGTACCGGTACCTGGTACCATACCTGATACAGTATGGGTGCGTACTGTAGCTGCAAACGAATTTGTTGTCGCAAAAGTGAAAAGTGGGAAGGCGGGTATTGTGTATTGTGTATTGTACCGTTAACTGTACCACGTAATATGGCCTTTTACCGTTACTGTAATAATACCGCAAGGCGTCATTGTTTTGTCTACATATGTATTTCAGAGGAGATCGTGCAGGCGTACCGGTACTGTACACATACCTGTTAGTCGCTGCCGTACCTGCTGTGTACCGCGGTATGTATGATGTACCGGTACCAATACCTGGTACTGTAAAACCCTGGTAGATATATTCTAAAGATGTGGTTTTGTCATGGAGTCGCAATAGTCGAATGATCATTATCTGTCCTTCATTCATGAAGATTCTTGAATGATGTGAAAAATGTCGTCACAATTTTTGTCGACGGTGGACGATCTATCGAATGAATTATTATTCGTACGGTACGTGGTACTGGTACGGTACCGGCATGGATCATGGATACCCCATGCATACTCGTCGTAGGCATTACAGTATGAACTCCCATTCCTATTCCGCAACAGGTACACTTGTAAATCAGAGATAGCATCGACCGACAAGCACTCCTCGATATCCCAGCTCCACACTACTCACTGGCTCTCATCCAAAAGAATGCCAACTAATCTCCGTGCCGGGATTCTCTGCACACTTGTCCATTCTTTCATTGTTCTGGCACAGCATTCTGCGTGGGGAATTCAAGTACTGTTTGATTCGTCCAACCATTTGCATCGAAATATCAACTACCATCCGGAACAACCAGCCCGTATTGACTTTTGTGTAAAGAAATTAAGAGGCCAATCTGGGATTCAACTCATTGATGTCGCTCCTCTTTCAGCATCGCCGGGGAGGGGCGCTCCACAAATCAATGGTGACGACTGTGATGAAGAGGGGGAAATTCGTCGAGATCCATTTTCTATAGAAGAATTGAGCCATGCAAGAGAGATGCTCCTCAAAGCGCATGAGCCCGAACTCGTTCAGAGTTTAGAGACACGATGTCGACAATCACGTCAACGAAGAATTGAGGATGGTCGAGATCCATTGGGATTTGTTGGCAACATCGATGAGGATACCTATGTCACGACCGAGTCTTATGATATTTGTCTTCGGGCGACGGCTGCCTGGATCCGTGTGGTGAATCATGCTCTGGAACAACGCTCCGCCATGGCCTTGACTCGTCCTCCTGGTCACCATGCCACATTTGAAACGGCGAATGGTTTTTGCTTGGTAAATTTTGCGGCAGCAGCCGCCATTCATGCCATGGAGTCCAATCCTAGTCTGAAAATCTCAATCTTTGATTGGGACGTGCATTACGGCCAAGGAGTAGCGAACATGCTTCAGAAATATCATCGAGCAAGATACGTTTCTATTCATCAAACGCCGGCATTTCCCTATCTCGGAACAAAGTTGAAAGTCAGCGGCGACCACAACAATATCCTCACCATACCCATTATTGCGGATACTACATGGAGCTGTGGCTATAGAGACAAATTTGAGAAGCATGTGCTGCCATTCGTAATATCGGAGGACTGGCAACCCGATCTCGTTCTGATTTGTGCTGGGTACGATGCTCTGGACAGTGATGAGTTGGCCAGCGTCGGCCTTATGGTACAGGACTATGGATCAATGATAACAAAATTGAGAATGTATCTCAAAGAAAATGGAAGATGGGACGCGACTACGAGAAGGAGTATCCCAATTGCATTGGGACTCGAAGGAGGCTACCAACTCAGTGAAACGGCAGGCGGGGGCAATCTTGGTGATGCAGTTCTAGCTACTCTCCATGGTCTACTTCTTGAAGAAGACCAGCAGTAGAGAAGAAATCCTATGGAACAACATCGTTCCTGGTGAAGAATCTTGATGAATTTGGAATAAGGAATAGAGGACGAGCGTTAGTAATAAAAAAAATGGCGATCTTATGAGAGAGGCCAAAGGCGTTTACGAAGGCCCTTTACCAGTTGAGCGACAGGCTGGTTTTGACGCGTCCCGAGTCAGTAAAAATGAGATACAATTTGTAGCCACGAGAAAAACGCGACGAGAAAACAATATGTAGGACCGTACCGGTACGTATTTGGTACGTAACAAAGTCAACGCCACAATTTTGGGCCGTGCCGGACGAAAAATCGAAAATAATAAGTCAAATCGCAATAATGATGCAACAACATGATTGCATTATGACCTTGAACCGCCAAGAGAAAGAACGTGGGATGGCAAGTGACAGCGGTTGCACCTGCGTATTTCATTCTTGCTGCCGCAAAACTTTGACTTCTCGACAAAGGACTTCGAATGACAGGTACGAGCACGAGTAGAATGGCGGAACGTACCGGTACACATAGTAGCCCTGTCTCTGTTCTGGATGATCTGGATTCATTGTCATTGTTGTGTTCGCAGCAACATAAGCTCGTCAAAGGCGGCAACAATGTCATGGAGGGCCCACCGTTGAGCGGTAAGGATGACGACCAGAAGACTGCAATCCAAATCGATGGTACGAGGACTGCATTGTGGTTGGACTCTCAAAGCACGAAACACCAACCAGTCCTTTTCCAACAAATGGAACAGCGTATCCGAATGGCTGAGCAGGAAGCCATTCGACACCGTGCTGTTGCTTTGTTGTATCAAGACGAACTACGAAGAATGACGAGTAAATCTCGATTGGCCGAAGGTATCAGCATCATCGAAGATACATGGCGAGAACAAAGGCGGGCCATGCGTCATCTTCAAGAGGTCATGCGAGAACACTCAGCTCTTGTGGCCCTTCGTGCTGTGACCGCTGAGCTCGGGTCACTCAAAGCAATAGCAGTGCATGGAGAAACACAAATCGTACAGTTGGAGATTGAGAATAAAATGTTGGAACAGTCCTTACAACTAGAGCGGCAACAAAATAAACAGCTAGCTGCGGAGCTGAATACTCTCGACGCGGAAAATCGGCAGGTTCGTGCCAAGGCAGAGCTATTGGGGCAACGAATGGCAGTCGCAGAAAACGAGCGAAATTGTCTTCGTAGAAGAAGCTTGCTCGGTGGCTGGTGACGACATTTTTTTCTTCGATGCCTTTATCTTATACAGCGATAGATCGTGGGGCAATAAGACAACTAAAGGGCAGAGACAGGATTCTTCCCGTGTGGAGTGCGTGGGTTGCTCAAGAATCCGGGACGTCGCCATCTACGCACCGGAAGCAAAGGACAAGGGAATAGTTCGAGAAGTCTCTCCATATGGGATGTGAATAGTGGCATCGAGCGGGCTCGTGGTTGGCACTGTCTCACTCTCGAAAGATACTTGAATCCGAATACACTGCTGGCTAGAAACGCCCATAGTACTACCACCGAACGGATTGGCCACCAAGGACAATCGAAACATAGAAGCATCCCGACCGCTTAAGGAGGGGGTTCCGATCTCGATGGATCCAGATGTGCGTCTCCCCAAATACAAGTATTCGTTCCGTACAAATCGACCATCTTTCGAAACGGGGGGTTGAAATACGATTCCGTTTGCATGACTGGTCCAAAAATCCAATGCCGGCCATGGTTGCCTTTGTCGCAACTCCTCAATATCTCCGCTTCCTTCTCCATAGTTCGCAGACGGGCTACTGTAGTATCCTTGTTCGCCATCCATGCGCTCCATCCATTCCATCAACAAACACCGCAGGTGCTCGGCAACTTGAATAGTTTCGACGCTGGCCGTCGGGCCGTTGCTTCCCAACAAATTATGCAGTTCAAAGGGATCCTCTTTTAAATCAAACATCATATCAAATTCATGCGAGTCTGAATCCTTGTGGACCATGAGTTTCCAATCGTCTTTCCGTATCATTAAGGAAGGGCGATCATCTATGCGCCGTTCCAAGACGAACTCATCTGTTGCCAGGGGTTTACGATAATCCCATTCAGCCACTACGATACCTTCATCATGCATCGCATTGTAGCGCTGCCCTTCCACCAACGAACGAAGACTGCTTCCGTCACTCTCATCCACGTCCGATAGACCAACATAATCCAATATAGTCGCCGCTACATCCAGATGACTTACCAAGTCGTTAACTTCGGTTTTGGGTGGAATTGTCCCAGGAAAGGAGAGGAGAAGGGGGACACGGGCAGCTTCTTCATAGAAATTGTTTTTTTCACGGTCGCCATGTGCGCCCAACATTTCCCCGTGATCCGATGTAAACACAATTAAAGTGTTGCTGGCTTGATCTTTTAACTTTTCCAGCAAGTTTCCAATGAGTTCATCGATTTCTGTGATCAAAGCATAATACAGGCTTGTCCATTCTTGAATAAGATTGCGATCTCTATATTTTGGTTCGACCCTGGAAATATGATCGTAGTCTGAATTGAGCATGTCATCATACAGATTGTGAGAGACGAAGAGCCGATCTTGTTGCTGACGGTAGGGCTCCCAGTGCTTGAGGGCTGGAACCATGGGTGGATGAGGATTGTGAAAGGATACGGTCAAGAAAAAGGGAGTAGTGTCAGCATTGGCGACCAGTCGGTCCAAGGCACGCCCTGCCATGTCGGCAATGTACCAAGAATTGGTATAGTTGGCATCGTATTTGTTGACACCCAGGACGTTGGGCTGTGTCGTTTGCCATCCTTGAAAGCCATTCGTGGTATGAAGCTCCGTTCCCGTGGGTTTCTGGTGTCGTGGATCGAGTGGGATGGGTGTATAAGGCGATTGTGAAAAGGTGTCCCGTTGCATCCCCGGATCCAAATCTTCGTTAATGTGACCTTTTCGTTGATGAAAGTCTAAAAAACGCATCGTTTTTCGTTCAAGTGAGTCTGTTGTGAAGGTATGGGTGTCTTGATCGTAATTGTAGTCGTTGTACTTGACTGAATCAGCATACAAGACGTCGGGTACGTGCCATTTGCCATAATATTCACTCTCATAGCCCCCATGTTCCTTCAAGAGTTGATCCAATCCCTTTAGTGATTCGACGCGTTCAGTAAATAGTGAAGACCGGGTATATTCGGTAATCAAGTCATTGTGCTGGATGCCCGTCCGTTCCACCGTACATCCAGTCCGCAATGTGGTCCGGGCCGGGGCACAGACACTGCATTGACAATATGCCTTCCGAAAGTATGCCCCCTCTTGCGCGAGTCGATCCAAGTTTGGCGTTTCAATTTTCGTAACATTGCCATATATTTCCATTTCGTCTTGCACAAAACGCAAGGTATCAAAACGTTGTTGATCCGTTATGAGAAATAAAACGTTGGGTCGTTTAGTTTTGTTGCTTGAAGTTGAGGATGAAGAAGAAGATGGAGAATTTTCTGTCTGCTCCTGCTGCTCTTGTGGGGGCAGAGTCGGTTCCGCCGTTGTTGGAGTGGCGACAGGAGGAAGAGTCGGCACCACTATGGGGGCAATATCCGTTGGCGGATCCATGACGGGAAAACTGATGAATGTCAATGTTGGAGTAATAGTATCTGTCGGTGGATCCGTCACAGGAAACATTGTCGGCGACAATGTGGGCATTTTATCGGTTGGAGTCAACGTGGGAGTGCTATCATATGTTGGTGGATCAGTGAGAGTAAAACTGGTCGGACTGCCGGTTGGTGGAACCGTGTTGGCAGCGCAAGAGACACAAAAAGCTCCTTCCACGGAGGGATCCAAGGTCAGATTGCCGTCGGGGTGAGGACATGCACTGTAGAGAAACATGGCATGCACATCCGCCTGTGTCTTCGCTGACGAGAGTTGGAGTCTCCAGTGACAAAGATCATTTTGTGGAGCAGTCCCTCCAAAGGCCGATCCCCAAAACATGGAATTGGTATCTACCGCTTGGGTCAAATTCCACTGCCGCAAGTCCAACTCGGGAGACAAGCTTGGAGTATTGGCGAACATGTTCCTGAACTGCCTCCCGCTAGAAACATCCCAGTGCTGCAATCCCGCTCCTTGGAAACTATAGGCCCCCTCGAACATGCCATTGAATTTCCTGACCTTTCTCACTTGCCACGAGGACAAATCCCTGTTGAATAAAGTGGCTTGATGAAACATGTCCTCCATGTACTGCGCGTTCGACACATCCCACGCACTGACGTTCGCGTTGAACGAAGCGGCCCGAGGATTTCGGTTGGCGTTGAACAAGGAGTTGAAATTGAGCACTTGCTTCACATTCCAGTCGGGCAAGGGGCCGTAGCGCTGCAGCAAGTCTAGCAGCCGACCATCGTTGGCAAGATACGTGTCGACCGCCTCAGTCAAGTCTGCGTCAGTTTCAAAGGCGAGGTACTCGAATGATCTCGCGGTGGTGGAAGGAGTGTCGATTGCAGTCGAACTTGCACTTGTACTTTCACCGGTACTGGTGCTGGTGCTGGTACTGGTGCTGGTACTTGCACGACTGCCTGCGTCGTCGTCGTCCTTCCAGACAATGCGAGATAGAATCAACAGCACTAGACCTATCAGGGTGATGACACCAAACAGTACCGTCGTCTTCATTTTGGAGGACGTTGTAGCCCAACAGTACTCCTAGAAGTACACTACAGAAGGTGGCCTGTGTGACTGGTACACGTACTCGTACTTGTTGATAAAAGTAAAGGATTGCAGTTTACAGTGCTCCTACTACTCTACCGGTGTGAGGAATGCTGTGAGAAGGTTTTGTGAAATGGAGAGAGATGCGATGAGATGAAATGAGTTGAGGGAAGGAAATGAGATGCGAGGTGCTGGCGTACAAGTTCGTACGTACGGTACAGGTACAGAAGTACCGGTAGTGAATGTAGCGCATCCATGTGCATCACTTTCAAATTCAGTCTCTTGTTAACGTCTCCGTTATTCTCCATCAAGTTCGTGATTCAAAGTTTTAGTCAATATCGAAATCTGCGTCATCCGATCCAAGAAAAAGATCTTCTCGTTCGTCTTATTATCCGCTTTCTCGAACACAACAAACAGTTCCTGCCGGTAATTCCTGCCGGTACCTGTCGTCGTTCCGTGCAAGTACCCCAGAGTCTCTACTACTAGAGACTTGCATCCAGACATTCAGGCAGGTCCCTGTGTCTCCTCAATCATGTCCAGTCAGTGCACTTACGAGTATTCGTACGGATACTCGTAGTACTCTTGCACTCGCAGCTACCGGTACCTATGCCGCCAGCCCCCAGCACTGCGAGTGCACGTGCAAATGCAAGTGCAAGTGCAACGGCGTGTGGTTCCTGGCGGCCCCGATCTTTGTATGCGTCCGTGTTTCTGTGGATTTCTGTGGTGGGAGGACGGTTCCTAGTCGTCTTTCTGGAACATGAGGCCGGCTTGACATCTGCCCAATTGGGAACTATATTGGCCGTGGCACAGCTGCTTAGTGTGGCAGCCAGTGCCCTCACGGGATCTTGGGCAGATGCTTTGGAGTTTAGATTCCCAGGGGCGGGCCGAGCACTGGTCCTGGCAGGAGGCATGGTTCTAGGGGGGGCGGTCTTTCTACTTCATGGAGTGGACCTTACAACAACAGTACCAGTACTTGCACTCCCTCCTGTTTTGTGGCATGGGTTCTTACGCGTTACATTTGGCTTGGCTACCGCCATGGTCTTCCCCGTCATGGATGGTATGTGTTTGGACTTTTTACAGCACCATGCTTCCCCCCAGGATTATGGAAAAGAACGAATGTATGGAGCAGTCTCCTGGGGATTCGCCAATGTACTCGTAGCCGGGAGCTTGGATTACTTTGAAGGATTTGCTTCTTTGTATGTCATGGCAGTGGCAGCGACATTGATTGGAGTAGTGGTCGTTTTCCTTTACGCGCGGCAGCAAAGTTGTCAGCTGGTGGCGGCACGAGCAGCGGCCTATCGCAAAAAAAATAGCAATACTATTCTCGAGTATGACGATGAAGGGAATGAAGATGAGCAAATGAGGACAAATGAGGACAAGGGAACGGCAGTGCCTAACGATGACGACGACACGGAGGCTACGGCGCCTGCTCCAGCCATATCTACTTTTCAAATGCTATACCTACTGGGCGCGTCGTGGTTTGGTTTTTGTTTCATTGTTGCTCAAATTACTCAATCGTCAGGTCAAGCCATTGTCGATACCTTGGTATTTTTGTATTTTGAAGCGCTGGGCAGTTCCTACTCCCTTATGGGATGGACTGTAGTTTTGACGGTAGCCTTTGAAATTCCACTATTTCACATTGCGTCCCCGCTTTTGCAACGATGGGGCCCAGGCCCCTTGATTCCCATTGCAGCTGCCTCGTATGTTGTAAGAGTCTGGGGATATAGCCTCATTCCAGAAGGGCGAGTCGTTCATGTCTTGTGGTTGGAACCCTTGCATGGGGTGACGTTTGCTTGTATGAATTTGGCAGGGGTGGATTTGATCTCGTCTCTTGTCTCTTCTCCGGGATACGAGGCCAGTGGACAGTCCGCCTTGCAAGTCTTGGTGGGCACTGGGTCTGTATTGGGCTTGCTTTTGGGGGGCTTGCTCGAAGAACTACTAGGACCGCGGTGTATGTATCGGATTTCTGGGCTGGTGGTATTGGTGGGTTGTACACTTTTTGCGACAGCTCTCTACTATTGTCCTCCGTGCAAGAATCATCAAGCATCGCGTATCATCAATCAGGCGGATGAGGAACTGTCGTCTACTGTTCCTTGTACAAATAGTTCTCGGTCATTCCAAATAACATGGAAAACGGAAGAGGAATCTGATACTAAAACGGTTGAAATGGCTAGACTGGTGCTGGGTCAAGGTCGGGAGACTTGAGGCAGACTGTTAGTAAGTCTTTCTTTGTAGATTGGGATACCACAACAGAACCATGTACCAGTAGTAAAATATAGAATAGGAATCATTAGAGGATAACCAAGAATTATCGGATCGGCGGTGTACGATCGGCATGTACGAGTAAACGGCGTATTATTAGATGGCGTATTACAGGTTTATACTATTCAGCGTTGTATAGAACATACAACGCCCACCAAAGTCGCATCTTCTTTTGATCATAACGAATAGCGACGATCGACGATGCGATGTGAGATGAGGTGAGATGCGATGGTTCCAAACTCCAAACTATTGTAAACAAAAACAACGCAGATCTGACACTTTCCACTTCGTTTTAATCAAATCTGAAATCGTTCTACAGGAACTGCACCTGTTTGCTCTGGAGGCTTGCTGCATCAGCGACGACTCGAACGCGGTGGTGCTCGTTTCCAATCGTATGGAACATTCCAAGGACCGACCATCCCTCGGCAAGGACTTGTGGGGGCAAATTTTTGGGTTCTTGGCGGGCTACCAGTTACAAGACGAAAAATCATCAATCATGTCCTGAAACATCCTCTCGCGCCGGTACTAACCAATCCATTTCAGAATGGCATCGGGACCGCGTGCCAATGGCAGAAAGCAATACGATACTGGGTAGAGTACGCCAGGCAGCATGCCGACGTCATCTCAGTAAGAGGATTAGACCACTTCAAGCTAGCTGAACCAGCGCATTCTGTACACTGCTATGAAGAATCAAGAAAACACAGTGTAGTAGTTCGTTGCGTTGTTATTAAAGTAGTTGGAGCAATCATTGTATTGGAGCGGTGAACAGCAGATAGTAGACGCTGTTAAATAAGAGAGTACGTGTAGATTTGTACGTACGATGGTACTGTACGAGTAGTGGCTTCTGATTTTCTCAGTAGCCGAAGTGGCTGCGGCGAGGCTGCAAACCGCCTGAAGATGAATTTGAGGATGCCGAATTGGGACCGATACCCATCAAACTAATTGCTTCGATGTCAATCTCACCGTTTGAGCTCTTGTTCGGTTGATTGGAAAACAGGTCATCCATGTTCAAGTTGCCAAGCATACCGGAGACAACATCGGCTGTTCCGTGGTCGTCGTCGCCGCCGTCGTCGTCAACCAAGTCGAACAAACGCCCGCGAGCTGGCCGAGACGAGCGCGAGCCAGGTGCTCCCTGGACTGAAAAGGCGTTGCCGATTGTGCCTCCTCCGAAACCGCCAAAATCGCTTCCGATTTGAGCACCAAAATCGGGGAGGATATTGTTCTGGTGAGGCATGGGAGAGTGTGGGGCGGGGGCATGCGACTGTACGTGGGCTTGAGCGTGATGATGAAAGAAATTATTTCCTCTATCACCGCCTACCAAGATGTCTTTCGAACGACTTGCGGCTGGAACGAATTCTGGGGCGGAAAAGGACATTTCTGACATCACAGGTAGCATAGATTCATCCGAGACAGTTTTTGGTTGAAGCCCGGGGCTGGTGCTTAGTGATCGAAGGATCTCACTAACATCTAGATCCGAAATTCGATACTGGACAGTTCCGGAATTGTTCTGCAATATGACAAGTAGACTTCCAGTTGCACTGGTCTCAAATGCCTCGGAATTATGTGTAGAGAACCCATGTTGACGCGCAACCAGCTCTTCAACGCGAACCACGAGGTCGCCACGCTCTCGAAAGCGGGGCTCCAAAACGCAGAGGTCGTTGAAAGAAGGGCTCGTGTGTCCGTCGAGAAAACATTCGGAACGAAGGAAGACTGCAAACGACAGAGGAACTCGTCCATTCTCCGCAAGGTCCAGAAGATCCAGCATGCGTTGTAAATACCGGGAAGCCACCATATTGTCTAGGGGAATCGTGGTGACCACAGAACCCCCATGTCTAACAAGCATGTCTTCGCTGCCGTCGTCCTTACTAAATGGAGCCAAGCCCCCAAATTTTTCATCCACATCTGGAAATTGGCCCCAGAAAACGTTTCCACTCAGGCTTGACATTGGATCTGACCATATTTCGGCGCTTATATTGGCTTTCATGGAGAGTGCCGAGAGTGTGTCAGAAGGAAGGCGGAAGTCCATCATGGTATTCGCCGTAATCAGCTGCTGCGTTTCGTATCGAATGTGAGTCGAGAAGATGGCGCTCAGCAATCTTCCAGGGTAACCCGTGTAACGCTCTTGAAGTTTTCTCAGCATCAGGGCGGGCAGGAAGACTTGGGCACGATTTGCCCAATCCAAGACAATCGATGCTGAACGGCCTGATCCATTGCGTGCCACATCGGAAGCCTTCATTCCAATGATCGCATCATTCCAGTCGGAAGGAAGCTGTTCTTCGACTTGTCCGCGGAATTCGGCAACTTCTTTTGCCAGGTTATAACACAGGAGTGAAATAGTGGAACCAGCCTCTCTTAGAACTTCCATGCTCACCATCGAGGAGCCAAAGTTGGGAGAATTCATGCCCTTGCGGCTTTCGGAGATGAATTGACGCTGGAAAAAGGCGGCTTGCTTTTCGAAATCGGTCCAACTAGGGATAACACAGTCCAAGTAGCTCATTCCCTCGTGAGCAGCTCTCACCATCCAGCGATACAAGACTTTCTTGATCGTTGCTTCGTCGATGGCCCCGAGAGCGTCCGAAGAGGACCTTGCCATGGAACATCTCTGAAGTAATTCCGAAACTTTGTTGCGACGGAACAAAGCCACCGCGGGAACTTCAATACCGCGCATCGAGAATGAGGAAGAGGAAAATCCGTTCATAATCGGCTCGGACTGCGTGTACGTCACTGGGGCGGGTCCTGGTAGAGTCATAGTTTCACCACCAAACGAAGAAAAGGGACTCGGAGCAGAGGGCGCAGGAAACAACTCAGATGGTTGCGCCTCGCGCTGGGGTGTCAGGAAATTAGATGAATGCGCAGGACCAGATACACCGCCACCAATGGGTTTTGGCGGGGTCTGCTTGGACTCTGGTGGGTGTGACGTTGTGGGCATAGCAGCTTTAGTTTCCCATCCACGATTTTTTCCTGGCGGCTTGGACGCAGTAGAATTGGCGGCAGGCTGACCGGTACTGGTAGAAGGCGCCGACGGCTTTGCCGGAGCTTGCCTGGTGGTATGCACAGATCGAGTACCTGCTCCAGGGCGCGCACTAGCACTCGTCGCTCCAGACGGACCTTTGCTTGGCTTTGGCGCATCTTGCTTTCCCTTCTTCTCCGTTGAAGAGACACTGCTAGAGGAGGAAGTGCTTTCTTGCTGTTGTTTGCGCTTCTGCATTTCTTTCTTCCTTTGTTCTTCGCGTTGCTGCTGCTCCAGCTTCTGCTTCTCAAGAATCCGTTTACGCTCTTCTTCTTCTTCCTTACGCTTGATTGCCAAGAGACGTTCCCGTTCCGCACGTTCTTTTGCCTCCTTCTTTTCGCGTTCCTTCCGTAGCTTTTCCTCGCGTTCTCTCTCTTCCGCCAGGCGCTGTTCCTCTTGTTCCTTCTTTTGCTGGCGTTCACGTTCCTTCTTCTTCCGTTTCTTCGCGGATTTCTTGTTCGCTTCCTGTTCTTGTTTCTGGCGCTCCGCATCCTCCAATTCTAGTTCCATGAGCAAAGCCTCTTCCGCTTCCTTGGCTTGCTGTTCAGCAGACGATTTCTTCTTCTTCTTCTTTTTCTTGGAGGCACCGGTAGGGGAGGCCCCTTCCGTTTGCTCTACCTTGTCTTCATCGTCCAGCTGGGGCGGCGATTCTGCGTTAGTTGTCTCCGCGGGATTTTCTTCATGGTCTGTCTCGTCGTCCTCAGCATCGTTGTCTACCAAGCGGATACCTTTTCCTTCTCGCTCGCGTTGCTTCATTCTTAAGTTAATGAGCAAGCGTGCTCGTTGGACCTTTTTGCGATCACGGGAGCAACGAGGAATGCTAGCATTGTATTCTGCCACCATATCCACTGCGGCATCGATCAAGTTCTGTTCCACCAAAATACTCAGTGCTGTGTCGCCCTTCTTTGTCGTTACAGTATGATCCGCCCCGTGTTTCAACAAGAGTTCCACCGTATCCGGTAGTCCCTTCGTCGCCGCTTGAAGCAAAGCGCTCAAGGTTGGGTCAGCTTCCTCCGTCGGAGCGCCCTCCTCCAAGAGCAACTTGACAACATCGTCGTGGCCTTTATATGCCGCAATGCTCAAGGGACTCCATCCAGTATCAGTACACTTGCAAGGATCCGCTCCTGCCTTGAGCAATGCGTCCACCGCTCCAGCTTGTCCATGGTTGGCGGCGGTTAGCAGTGGCGTTTCACGCCATTTGTTGAGCGCATGCACGTCGGCATTGCTCATCAACAGGAGTTTGACAGCGGCCAGGTGTCCCGGCTTTGATCCGGCGCATGCCTTGTGCAGCGGCGTCGATGCATCCTCGGTGACGCGACAATTGACAGGAGCGCCATCTTTGAGTAATAGCTCCACGATATCGTCATAGCCCTAAAAATAGAAATCGCTGTGAGAACGCCAATCAAATTATATATCCGAATTGGATTGTCCATTTTTCTGGGTTCGACATACCTTGTGAGCCGCAAACGTCAAGGCAGACCATCCTGCTTCACTACACAAGCTTGGGTCCGCACCATGTTTTAACAAAGCTTCCACCGCTGCTCGATGGCCGTTGTTTGCTGCAATAAGCAGGGGCGTTTCGCGCCATTTGTTGCAAGCATTTCCATCTGCTCCTTTCTCTAGCAATAGCTGCAAAACACGCATACTTCCGCTCGATGCGGTAGGGCGTGCGTTGTTTCTATTCTTCTTGCTTCCGCCCTCACCTCTGCCATGATCCGAATCATCATCATCCTCGTCATCCTCGTCATCGTGGTCATCAACATCATCGTCTTCGTCTTCATCGTCGTCATCTCCTGTGCTTGTGCTACAGGCAGTATGTAGCGGCGTGTACAAATCGTCCTTGAATTGACAGTTGACACTGGCTCCTTGATCTAAGCAGAGCTGTACCGCCTCCGGCTTGCCCTCTTCCACGGCGCATTTGAGATATAGTTCGGCATCTTCCAGATCGATGCTGACAGAACTACTCTTGACTGTGACGCTAGCCCGTACAACGAGAGAGTCATCTTGAACGAATCCCTCTTGTTGGATCCTATCACTGGTTATGAATTGCGACCATCCCCAGTCGATAGCTTTGGGGCACAACTTAAATGTCTTGTCTGGATTTCTTTTTGCATAGGATAGATTGGGTCCTGATGGGTGTTCCAAAGTGAGAACATAGCTGACTGCTTTTTTCCATCCAAACGGGAGATCATCTGCATCTGCGACCTACGAGCGAGAGAAAAGTGAGTCTCCGATTCGAGAGCGACAGTGAAAAAAAGAAGCGAGAAGTCAAGCGCCGAACGCACTGGACCGTCCACTCTTTTTCTAGTAGAATGTAGCATATTCGTGTGGACCTCTCTTTGGGTTTCTTACCTGTAGGAACAAGCTCAAATGGTGGTTGCTAGCCCTTCCATTTCCGTTGACATACACAATAAGGCGCCAGCGGTTGCCGAACTCGTCTACTGTGGTGGCCGAATATTCTGCCTTCTTGCATCCCGAGTCTCGTTTCTGGCTGTAGTTGGTGATGGTGTGCGTGAATTCGCAAGTGGATTGCGTTGCTTGCGGCTTCCATGGCACTTCATGGTCGTCTCCCGTGTCGTCGTCGTCTCCGTCGTCAGGGTTGACTGCTTCGAGTGCTGGCATCCCATCCATGTCGTCTTCGTCGTCGTTGCTTTCGCCGTTGGCGTCATCTTTGTTGGTGGGTGCTGTGGCGAGCGCTGCTACTGCGGGCGTTGCTGCCGTTGCTAGTGTTTGCTGACTACGTCTGTAGGAATACGGCGGGTCTCCGTCCGGGTCCGCCGCCGAAGTGGAGGAGGACTCGGCCGCGGGGTCTATCGATTGTCGCGGGCTGTCCGAAGCTGAATCGGGGATGCTGCTGCTGTTGTTGTTGATGTTGCCACCGCTGGCAATGCTAGTCAAAGCGGAGGGCGCGGGCGACAGGGAGCTGTCCGCGGCGCCGTCCACCTCGCTGCCATCTCCCACCAAGGGAGAAGAGCTAGTGGATGCTTCCTGCAAAGGAGCCGAGCCACTCTCGGCGCTGCTGCCACCACCAGACGATCGCCAACGCATGGTCTCTCGGATCGCACTCTAAGAGTTTTCTTACGAGGGGCGATTCGCTTGATTGGCTGGAAGCAATCAAATCGAAATCAAATTTAAAATCGAACCAAGAGAAATAAAACAAAAACAAAAAACAGGAAATCGATCCAGCGGGGCGCAGCAAAAACACAAGAAAGTGAGCAAATCAAATCCGTACAAGACTGGCGTAACACGGAACGATGAAGCGACGATGCGATGAAGCAAATTCAAGCAACGTCCAAGCCTTCTTTGCCAACAAACCCCGAAAACCTTCCCTGCTGCTACCGGTATTCGTACTCAACAACCAGTTCGATGCCACCACAAACAACAGCCACCCCGTTTCCAGAGTACGTGCGTTTCAGTACTACGTCTACGTGGACACGGGCCGTCCGCCCGTCCCTCCGGATCAAAGGATCCGTAAAAATGGCGACCCCCCTTGCGAGTCCACGAAAACATTTTTTTCAAAACGACCAACGCAGATCTCTCAAACAAAGCTTCAAGGGACTTATGAACACTTTTTATCCGATACAAGACCATCAAAAAGCAACTCAAATAACCATTTTTTCCCTTACATTTTTCGATGGTTTTGTGTCTCGTTCCCGTCTCGCTAGCGGTGGTGGGTGGGCGTCGTCGCGTCGAACCTCGAAACCGCTCCGTCTGGTCTCATGTGCGCGCGGTACAGGTACGGCACAAGTGGTACCATTGCCGCCGACCAACCACCACGCGAGATTGGTGCCGAAGAATGGTGTCGTCGTTCGTCGTTCGATTTTGGGATTACCATCGGTAGAAGGGCAGACCAAATCGGAATCAGAAATCAGGAACCCGACCCGCGCGCAATGGTGACGCAGGCAGACTGTCGTTTGACTGATGAGGGCCAGACGACTCACTCTCTCAGCGCTTGCCGGGCTTTCTATGATCGAACGCAGGCGGAGCGTGGTCTCACTTTTTGCCCACACGAAAAACGAAAAAGGAGGACCGATCCGTTGGATTGTCGATTTTTTGTCTCCCTGCGGATCCTCATCACTCCTCACTCATGATTTTGCCGCAAAGGTTTGATCTAATAATTTTCAGGGTCGTATACTTGGAGCGACAACTTACATCTCACAGTTTCAAAACTACGAGGATTAACCTTCCTTTCGAAGAATCCCACCGCACCCCCACGTACTACCCACTCGTAGCAGCACACCACCAGGAGCCAGCACGACGACGAACGAACTACCAGCATGCAACATCGAATAACGACATTGTGTGTCGCAGTCGTGACGATCACTCAACTTTCTCACTTTCATGGGGTGCTCCCAAACTTTCTTTCAAACTTTGAAAATTGGGATAGTAACCACATTTTTGGCTCCTTGAATATCGTGGGGGGAACCAGCAATTCGGTGGCGGACCTTGACTATGATTTGAGCGTTGTTATCACATCCAACCTCATTCCCACGCACCCGAGTATAAGTTTTGTCAATCGAACGATTGCTTCCCTTCTTCGGTTGGATGGGTTACCGATGGACGTACCCATATATGTCACTATAGATCAAATCCCATCAAATCGCAAGGATCCAAACAAAACGTCGAGTGATCACCATCGCCGATCGGAATATATCCATCGCCTGCGAACATCATCCTTCTCTCCCTTTACCAACATTCATGTTCTGGAGATGACTGAGCATCGACACATTTCTGGAAGTGTCAACCAAGCACTTCGGTACATATCCAAGATATCCAAGAACAATCCTTCGCGAAGATTCGATCCATCGGAGCACTTTGTATATTTGCTGCAGCATGATCTCTACTTCAACGAATCGGTGCCTCATGAGCAGCTTGTGGAAGCCATGAGAGAGTCTCCCAATGAACTCAAAAATATCCGGTTCCGATTTGATAACTGGCCTGGACCCGAAGAAGACTTGCAAGATCTACAGCGATACCCACCTTGTCAAGCTATCGAGAATGGAATGGCCTTTGAGCGAAACGGTCTTTCTTTTTTTGCTACATCCAAATTCAGTGACCATAATCAGCTCAGTACCCTGCAATATTATCAGGACATGATTGTACACATTCAGAATACAACAAAAAATGGAAGACTCAACCTACCAATGGAGTGGGTTCTACGGAACAGCGCCATTAACAATTGTTTGGAGTGGGGGCAACAGGTTCTGGGAGATCGCCTCGAACGTCTAGTCTATCTCGGGCACTTGGATGGCAGGAATACACAGAAATGACGAGCTTCCAATTCCTACGTACAGTGGATACCGGTAGTGTTGAGACCATTCACCTTGAGTGAAATACAGGCAGAGGTGCTACAACCTTACCACAAATGCGACTCATGACGTGGATATCTTCAACCTTCGCCGTGCTACTTTGTATATGACCTCCTAGGTAGTAGCTTTGCATCGGCGACGCATGTGCTAGAGTATTAGATCAAAGCAAACACTCTACTACGAGTACTATGATAGTACTACTTCTTTGTAAAGCGCTGCGGTCTTTATACGTGGGCTTGAGCGCGTCGAACAAGCGCAAGCGTGACAAACCGCATAAGTTCTAATAGTGGGCCAAGGTCTTCAATGATATTACCAGTAGACTTACCAGTACCAGCAGGTACTGGTACATAGTGTTCCGGTATTTAATCGGTGGGCTACGCAGTATCACGACGAGCAATACTCGAACAGCGCACTCTTTTCTGCAGTACTTGTACTATTCGTACTTGCAAGGTGTACAATGCCGTCCAGCGGCAGCAGTGAATTACGAATAGGCTTTCACAATGAGCCTTCGGCTCAAGTCCTTGAAACCATCGAACGACTGGTTGAAACCGCAATCGATGATGAGTCTTCCCCCGTTCAAATCTCGATTGGGCATCAGCGGTACCTCGACTTGGATGCCAAGGTCAAGAAGAATTCGACCGAAGACCTTCCGATCTGGAATCTCTTGAAACAAGTGCCTGTGATCACGCTGCAGCGAATCAATTTTCATTTTGAGTTTCGCGTTACTTCTGCGAAAGAAGAAGAGAGATACGAAAAACAAAAGCAACGACTGCAAACGTACGTTTCGAAACTGGCCGAGCGATTGCAACGGAAACTTCCAGATGAAACGAAAGATGTATCGGTCGACGGGAATTCGGAAAGAGTCGAGGAGCCAATGGAAACCTGCGTCACCGGGTGTGCCTCAATACTCTTTTCTACCCCTCCCGGTGAGGGTGCAGGTGCGGGTTGATTTCCTATTCTAGTCATGACGGAATCTGAGTTGATTTGAGTTGCATTATCCATCTAGCTGGATGGTACACGTACCAGCAGCGTCGTAATTAAAATTGTTCAAGTAACAACACAATAGGGGTTGCTAACTACAGTAGCTAGTATTGGAAACCAATCGAGTTCTTGCCTCCCGATTCTGCCTCCGCTAGTCTCCCTGGTCTACCCGCGCCATACAAATGATCCAACACAGCCTCGGCTACCAGTCTCCCATCAACTGCCGCAGAAACAATACCGCCTGCAAACCCTGCCCCTTCTCCGGCGGGAAACAAGTTTTTCAGTCCCTTTGCTTGGAATGTTTCATTATCCCGCGTCATTCGAAGCGGACTAGACGTCCGCGTTTCCACACCGTGGAGTAAGCCATCTGGATGCACATAGCCCGGCATCTGCGCCGAGAAATGATTCACTAAGGCATCCCGCAGCGCTGCAGTGATGGGCGCCGGATAGATGTCGTGGCACGCAGCCGACCGGACCCCCAGTCGATAAGACGAAGAAGGAATACTTTCCGAGACTTTCCCCTGAATGAAATCTGTCACTCGCTGGACCGGAACCGTCAAATTCTTGCCGCCCCCGAGTTCCGCTGCGCGGCGCTCCATGTCTCGCTGGAATTCGACTCCTGCCATCACTCCGTACTTCTCTCGATAAGGTTCCAAAATGGGATCGTCCGGAGATATCGTGACCACTAGTGCTGAATTAGCCCATTGAGAATCGCGTTTCGAAAAACTCATGCCGTTCACACATACTTCCGAAGTATTGGTGGATGAGGGGACAATCTGGCCACCTGAAACGAAACGATAAAACCGAACATTCACAGCAAACCAAAAAAACACACAAGTGAGCAAAAATAATCATACACGAAACGAGGACTGAACGGTGAGGTGAGACTTTTGAACCAATTTACCTGGACACATGCAAAAAGAGTATACGCCACGTAGGCGATCTTCCGATGTCCCATCGCGGGCCTTGTCTGTCGCCAAGCGGTAGGATGGGACGGGAAGTGGGCCCACGGGGGCTGGGCTTGTCTTTCTTTCTTCTCCAGCAAAATATTCTTGGTTCGCAAGATCTGTCTGGAGCTTTCCTGTAGTCACGGTACGACCCCAGTCGTTGCCGTATTGGATTTTGGTCACGACTTTTTGAGGGTGCTCTATCCGGAAGCCCACAGCAAATCCCTTGGGCTCCAAGCAGACGCCACCACTCCCTGTCGCCAGAGTTTCATAGACATCTCGGGCTGAGTGTCCGGTGGCAAGAACTGACAAAATTATTGTGCAGGGTCAGAGCAAAGTATCAAGAAGAAATGCGACTACTCGAATGAGACAAAGCTTACCGACTGCATCCGCGGTTAAAATTTGGGATGGTCTGCCGTTGTTATCAGTCATCTGTGATTGTTCCACTTCAATGCCTTGCACAACACTTGGATTCTCTGGATCCAATATGATGTTCTTCAATTTCGTCCCAAAGTGTATGGTTGTACCCAACCGTCCCTCCAAATCGTGTCTCATATTTCTGAGGAGTCTTACTAGACAGTCAGTGCCCAAATGAGGCGACCCCTCCCACAAAATATTTGAGGGGGCTCCGTACTCGACGAGGGTGTTCAATATCCATCGAACATTGGCCGAGTTTCTTCCGATCCGTGTGGTTAGCTTTCCGTCAGACCACGTGCCTGCCCCACCTTCCCCAAAGGCAAAATTGGATTCGCTGTTCAACTGTGTCCGGTGAATCAAAGCCCCGATATCCCGCCCCCTACGCTCGACAGGCTGACCTCGCTCCAACAGAATGGGTTCTACCATACCACTAGAAGCAAGGTGCCTGAGAACGTGAAGAGTGCGAGCGAAGCGTTGACAAAATCGTGCAGGGTCAGTGATAATGCAAAAATAGAGGTGGTTGTATGTACGACTTCCGACTGAACTTACAAGGCGCAGAAAAGACCCGCGGGACCAGCACCGACAACCAGCACTCTCTTCTTTGGAGTATTACTTTTTTCGACAATATTTTCAGGTTTGATCA
The DNA here is from genome assembly GCA_956465555.1 of Nitzschia sp. pyKryTriq1. Lineage (NCBI taxonomy): Eukaryota > Bacillariophyta > Bacillariophyceae > Bacillariales > Bacillariaceae > Nitzschia > Nitzschia sp. pyKryTriq1. The sequence continues at coordinate 151,810 of OY101121.1, read as the reverse complement.
CCTGGGCAGTTGGAGCCTCGAGCCGTTCTGTTCTGCCGGGTCGATGCTGGAGATGCGCTGTTCGTGCCTGTTCAGGAGAGAGGATGACATCAACGACGTAATTGAAGACGGGGTGGTCGAGTTTTCGTCGCGCGTCCAGGGATCGTCGAATTACTTTTATGGAGGCAGGGCCCTTCTGCTCGTCCATGTCGAACTTAAGCCGCTTGTAGAGTTCTGTTTGCAGTGCACTAGGGATCGGAGCAGTCCTTTCGTCAAGATCCAAGTCCTTTGCGCGTTGGTCCTTTTGCAATGAATTCCAGTCGTCTTTGTCGGGATGAGTGGTGATTCCATAGAGTCTCCAAGTCTGAGGCTGAGAACCGGAACCCAGGTTTTCTTTTCTGTCTCTTGGTTGCCGATTTCTCTTGGTTTTAGGCTTCTTGTTGACCTTGGAGGAGTCGCCCGATGCTGCAGAGCCTTCCACATTGCTGACCATGCAGCGATCCGCGCGTCTAGTCATCGTATTGATAGCGGCGGGGGGAGTAGAAACGCCCCTTTCGTTCGTGCGCTGTACTGGTACTGGTACAGGCACAGGCACAAGTAGAGAAAATCTGTTGCCGACACGAAGCGATCGCACGGGCACAAATGCAGCGTGCAGGGTAGAAGATGAATCGCTCGCACTCGCAGCACATGCGACGAACAGGAAAGAGGCCTTCGTGATGGCCAAGCCGATGCTGGTGCTTCTGATCATCTGGATCCTCATCTCTGGTACAATACCAGTACGAGCGCTCGCGTGTCTCGTGTTGGAGTTTGGGAACCGACCACGTGCGTGTTATCCTTGCGTACTTGTATCCTTTAGCTCTGATAGTACTCGTACGTGTACACTTATATTGAATTAGAAAATTGGAACGACTCTCTAAAGGGTTCTAATAGGCGTGCAATGGAAGGCTGGGATGGGTCTCGTGCGAAATGCGGATTGCTACAGTAGATTTCGAATCATCATCAAATATTATACACCATCATCTTGATGATGCGATTATTCGGTTTTCTTCGCTTTTTGAACATTTCCAATTTTGATGGCTACGAGAATACGAACATGCGTTTATTGACGTTTTCCAGTTTCACATTCGCCATCGGTTCGCCGGACGCGTTCGCGGAAAGGGATTTCTTTGAACTTATTACTCCGACCATGAAATAGCCGGTAAAACATGCGCCCCCGACGAATTTGTCGAGCGCGGGACTCAACGCTTGGCAACACCGAAGAATTCGCCCGCGATGTCTGCTTGCAATTTTTCTAAGGGACTCAGCGACCTCGTCACGCTCACAATTTGAGGGTATCTTTTACCTTTTTTGGCATGAGTCTTCGACGGATTTGTTGATTGATTCGGAGCAACGTTCCAATTCCAATCCGTGCCTCCGATTTCAAGAAAGAAATACCATATTTATTCTTTGCTCTCAAGACAAAGGATATTATAACACACCAGTCTCAAAACACCAATTGGACGAAGAAAGTAGAAGTACCATACATTCACACTCATACCAAAATCAAACATGCCGCAACGAGTTGCCAAGTCCAAATTTCCTCGGTTTGATGCCGTCGCCTCTACCAAATTGGAAAATGGAACCTATGACATGAACGATGAGGATCATACAGACCACAGCTGCCCTAACTCAAGCGTGCCTTCGGAAACTGATTCCATGGGAGAGATCGTTTTATTTGAGGCTGTCGATGCAACAACGCCTGACACACCGATTTCCCCCGTCAGTGGCAACAAGATGTATGTCGCCTCCCAGAGCAACACGGAAAATTCAACAAATCATTCTGAAGAAAACGAAGATGAGAGTGTTGCAAGTCTCGCATTCTCTGAAAACGAATCGGCGAAGAATCGTGCCGTTTCGTGGAGCGATTCCGACGGATCTACATACATTTCTGAAAACAATGGCGACAATAACTCGCTTGGCAGCAAAGAGCCCGCAAAAAATGAGCCATCCCATGATGTAAAAGATGATGAACCAAAACTTCATGACCCATCGAACTTGTCCGGAGAACCATTTGTGGACGTGGAGTTGGGAGATGATAAAACAGGCTCAGGCCCCCCGAAATCCTCCATCAAAACCACCAAGAAGCCTACGCCTCACGAGAGTGCAACGACCACCAAAAAGGTCACTATCGCAGCATGTAACAAACCCTCTCTTCGAAAATGGAAGCCTCACAATCCCTTGCTTTTAGAGCATGTTGATTATTACACCGACGTGGATGTTGCATCCACGAACGATGGATTATCGGTGGTGGAATTTATTTCAAAAGAGGAAACCCGCGCTATCTTTTGTCGCCGATTGATACCACTTGAGATCCCTGTACAGAAACGAAAAGTGCATGATGATGTTTCGGCATTCTCATCAGAAAAGGCTGGGTCTGTAATGCCGACAGGAGATACACTGTCTGTTCAAGCTGCGTACACACGCCGTGGAACAGGTGGACCAAAAAGGGGAGAAAAGAAAAACGATAGTAAAACCCAAGCAAGCAAGTCGAGGCCACTCGAGAATGTCGACTATCTTACCACTATTGAAGTCGCCTCCAACAATCTTGATGTTAGCACGGTGACCTGCCGAGTTTCTCAACAAGTTGCGGTTTCAGCTTTTTTCAAGAAGCGAGACGACCTCACGAAGGAAGAAGAACAATCGTCCATTCCCCAATTGGTGGTGGAGTTTCCGAAGCATGGGAGACTTGATTCTTTATCCACGCTGGGCTCAAAGTCAGCTACCTCTGATGAGCTCGATACTTCTGACTGCTCATTAGACGAAAGTAGAAACTATGCAACGTTCAGAGACGAGCGGCTAAGATCATTTGGCGACAGCAATTCCGACATGCAGCCTCTTCTCGACTCAAAGATCCAGGTAGAGCCAACACCAAGAATCTCAAACCAAAAGGCGCGTCTGCTGCTTGATGGGGATTTTCCCGAAGTTACACGGTTGAAAAACGAGCCAGAGTTGTCCACAGATGTCCGAATCCGAGTGCTACGAGAAAGAATCCGGCAAATGCAAGCGGCGTCTGAACTCGAAAGCTTACCCGAAGAGGACTTGCACGAAGCAGCCCCAAATCCGGAATGCAGTCGAGAGGCACCAAAAGCGAAGCGGGTGCCGCCATCTAAAACCGAAAAGAGCAGAGAGAAGGGGGATCACAACATCTCGACCAGATTCTCGAGCGAAGAGCATAGCAGCAAACCAGTACACGTACCTACCGGTGCTCCGGATGCCGACTTGGGGAAAACTCTCGAACTACAAGATTTGGACATAATGGAAACCACTCCCATGTTAGACAATGCCACTGCTGTCTTTGATACCGCCACCAGCAAGTCATCCGAGCGAAATGGCGGGGTTCCTTCTGTGGTGACCCCAGTTCTCGATGAATTGGACGACGTGTCCACTATCCATTGTGATTTCGACCACATTCATAGTCGGAGAACGGAATTAATTGATGTTGAGTTCGGATCGCAACATGATAAAACTGAGATAGACCATCCGAGCAAGGGCAATCTCGTATTTCGAACAAAGCGCAATGCAGTCCAATACTCCCGTGTGGTAACTCAGAAAATCGCGGCATTGGCTCGGCAAGCAAACACTGCGCTTCGAGAATACGCGGTGTATCAGCGGCTTCACGCGTACGTGGTGGAATTGTGGATGAACCACATGGACGGACGCTCACCAACCGAACGGGCGATCATCGGGGTCATGATTCTATCGTTTTTCGTCTTTTTTATCCTTTTGATATCGATTATATCTTAAGACATTATAAGGTATCATCATTCTTAACTATCTCATCCTGTACTCGTCGTATACTGCTAGTTCGCCAAGGCTCGATGTAATAAATAATAATAATTATTATTGATGACCGAAGACAGCAATTGTGAGATTATGAAAAATAACGATTGTCATTCTTCCGGCATGTTGAAAAAATAATAGAAATCGTTAATACTTGATAGTCAAAAAATACAGAAGCTGTGCAATCAATCATATTTACTATAGACGAAGGGAAAGCTTATACTACCGGCCAAAATGCAATAGTCTCACGTTTGACAAGATTTCCCTCTCATTCTGTTCCTGCGGTTGCATTTTTGCAACAATCTGTAAGCTGACCTGTACGAGTGCCTATAACATTTTGAAGGTCGCATATTTACTTTTTGAGTGCGCAAAAAACCAAACAACATGGCGGAAGTTTTCTTCGAAATGAGACTGAGGCACGCGCGCATTCGTTTCATTTTCTCAACCACAACAGATTAAAGAGCTTCTGAATGAATCTATCAGCACACACGCCAGCCTCAACCACAACGGGTTTGAAAGCTACTGAATCAATCTATCAGCCATCAAGGCTAATTTCTTCCTTCAGCCTATTTTGAGACGTATCCTCCTTATTGCCAAACAATTTCACTTCGATTCCTTTGATTCTCCTTGATATTCACAACTCGTCACATTATATCAGTGTACAGCTCACATAACCCTCACTTTCTGTAAAAAGGGAGAGCTGAAACGTGAAGCAATATTACCGGTACGACACCCTTTCTTTTATATCTTGGTACTTTAAAAAGGTGATTTCCTAAAATCACTGAGTGATTTTGAGCTATGGTTCAAGTGAGACTGGGTTTTTAAGATTCCAAAAGAACTATAAGACCAGCATAGTTCAGCTTTTGTGATTTTGGCAGGTTTGCTGTTCCGGAACGATGAATGGAGTACTGTTATGGGAACGATGAATTTTAATTTAAAACCAAAGCTAAGTAAATCTTTAATAGTTTTTGGGTGAGTGCTAAATGTATCTTTCGCAGGCGAGAATCAACCAATTCTTATCTCTTCTTATCATAAGATAGGCTCTGGAGGACGACAAAGTCCAATCCAATTGACCATGTAGTGTCGTGGATGGATTTCGCTTGAATGGCTCTATAAACCAATTATTATCTCTTTTGAGGACGACGAAGTCTAGAACAGGGGAATAAATAAGTCTATTTTTATGCCGCTGTCACGCTTCGCTGGGCGACACACCAGTTGACCCATGGTCCGGGCTCCCAAGGGAACGAGGTATATTTCGTTATTTACTCTGAATCAAAAGACCCAAGGCATGTAGAGTCGTGGATGAATTTCCCACCTATTACGAAGAAGTCCAAACCAGTTGGCCATGTAGAGTCGTGGATGGAGCTCGTTCGATTGTCTCTATCTCAGGTCTACCCTCCCAACTTAGCCAAGCTACCCATGTGTAGAAATCTTCTTCCAGTACTTTTGTTGTTGAGATCTATCTGGCATCGAGTCTTAGATTCGGTTTCAGTCTTTTTATCGTGAGAAAGATCCAAAACGTGACGATTTGTACCAGCAGAGAATCGCCTTTTCGCACATTAGACCCTCTCCTCTACACGAAGCAAATCGCGCCCATTCACCTCAGATCAATAGTAATTATGCCTGCCGCTTTACTCTCCAACCTACCGTTTCAGCGTGCTGGAAGGTGGCTAAGGGACTTCTCAATCCAGACATTGCATTATCTAGCCAGCGAATAGCCAATCATAACAGGTTTACCGGAGGATTTTCATTTCTTTCATATTTTAGCAGTTAGCGAATGTCTCATCTTCCCTATTTTGGGATTGCATTTGTTATAGCGTTAATATCTGGTATTTTTTTCAGTATTTTTGTACGTTTCCTGGAATGTCTCGATTCTTTGCTTTATCACCGCTGGGAAATTGCTGAGCAGACCAAGCTTTTTCTGAAACAAAGAGGAAATGTCAACCTCTAGCTAAAGCGATAATCTAGCTGATGCCCCCTATTTTGACTTTGATTATCGTTGCGTTCAAGGCAAGATCGCGAGCGCAGATTTCGAGCTATTACGAGAACGGCGAGCAATAAAATAGGTAGCAGTATCTTTTTAAGAAAAGAAGATAATGATGTCGAATTTCTTTCCCGGAGGCCGCATTTGAAAGAAAGTAAAGACTATTTGCAAACAATGAATTGTTGTATTTCCGCGAAGTGGGGCTCCTATTGAAAACACCATAAATAACACCCCGGTCTATCGTGTGAGGATCGATTCTGCATCTTTTTGACCCAATCCATAGCAACATTCTCCCTTTTTCCTCAAGGAAAAAAAAAACATGGCGTCCCTGTCACCCCTGGACTGTTGAAGGCTCTTCGCGTCAGGGCAGTAGATCGCAGCGGTTGACAAGTTATTCTACGTAGCGTTCAAATGACGGCGTCAAATTGAGATCTATACTATTGCTAGCATACAAAAGATAGGAGATAGATCTCTTCAGCTTAATATCGAGGCAGATACAATGATTAGAGAGCATATAACAAGAAATCAATAAGCAGAGTCATTTGATATGTTTTTCAAGAATCGCACCTTGAATAGGGGCGTCAGGAAGTCAAGCCAATTGTTCGATCTCAACTTCTGAAGTGTTCAATTTCCATACTTGCTTTGCCTTTGAGGCGGCGTAGATGTCATGTTCGTGGAAACAATAAAAACTCGCTCGGTAAAGAAAGAATTTCATTTCAAAAGAAGAAGAATTCTTATGTCCAGCTCTCTAGGCAAGAAATGAAATAAATTTTGTTTGAGAGGCAATAATTATTATTGTATATATCATTGAACTGAAAATTTCGACGTTGTTTTTGAAAAAGAAGAGACTAAGCACGTAGCTACTTTATAGAGCGATGAAATGAAATTCAGCCACTTTGAAAGTGAGCGGATTCTAATGCAGATGGGGGGCGGCTGCTCCTATGGTCTATCAAACGGAAATTGTTGAGAAAGATTTTCCATGGATATAAGACACAAGGTGTGAGAGGTTTAATCAATCGCATGCTAGAAAATAATTGAAGCAAATCAACAGGATTTTTATTGAACCGGAACCCCAACTATCCAACATCAAAATCCCTTTTATTGACACAATTGACGGGATTCTTTTACGTGCATGCAATCCACCAACATGCGACGACTGACTGTCGATCAAGCAACATCGTGTGAGACAAGTATTGCGATTTGCTCGTGGATCATAGAGCCTCCCGCAATGACATCATCTACCGGTACTGTAGACAAACGGGTATGTGAATGTAATTTAGACCAGCTAGATGCAAGATGGAAGGAAAAAAATGGTATTTTAAAATATGGATTGCTGCTTTTTGATAAAGTCCGGCAAAGCGAGAGACAAATAAACATAGTGCAAGAAGCAAGAAACACAAATCATTGCGTTTGATTGATTGATTCATCCATCCGCACAAATGATTTTTTCTATCATCTAGTCTTGCCCGTTGTAAATTACACCTGTTTCGCCATACATTTTCAAGACCTGTGCCCCGTCTTCCCGAAGCACGTTCCTTCGCACCCTGATGCCAGCCTTCTCGAGGGCATCATACGATTCTGGGAACACCGGCCCTTCATCAAAACCAATTGCTTCCGCGTCAGCTTTGGTCGCCGCGCAAACCATTCTAGAAACGCCAGACCAAAATGTTCCACCGAGGCACATCGCGCAGGGCTCACAACTTGTGAAGAGACAATATTCCTTCGACCCCGACTTATCCTTGAGAGCGAATGTCTTGAGCTTTTTCTGCGCAAACTGAATCGCTACCATTTCTCCGTGCACTGTTCGATCGTCACCGTCACCGTATTGAAAAAAGAAGAGTGAGTTTGAATTGTGGCAAAAACACAAAGAAGCCCCCCCATCTCAGGGCAAAGAAAATTCCATACGAGTACTTACACGTTGAATTATTCAATGCCGTGACTCTATTGACACCAACAGAGAAAATTTTGGATTTTCCAGTCTGTGTGTCTGTTTCGAAGATGGCGCATCCAAACGGTCCACCTGTATTTTCGACGACATTGTACTTGGAAAGATCGATCGCGACACGCATCATTTCTTCGTCTGATGTGAATTCCTTGTCCATCAAAGCTACAAACTCCCGTGTCCAGTTAGGCATTGTCAACGTTACTCTACGCGAGATATTCGTGTATCGTGTATCGTGTATCGCATATTGGTAGGTACCGGTACCCGTATGGATAGCAAATGCGTGCAGGGAAAGGAAAGTGGTGAGAGGACAGAGGACAGAGGACCAGTGCAGATCGCGAGGACTGACCGAGTGGGTGACCACTTGCGACGACACTTGTGACGACATGGACCGACTGACTCCAACCAACCAACCAACCAACACAACACAACACAGAAAAAGGTGCTTACTCCTCGTTTTCTCTTTTCTTCTTTCGATAGGCCATCGCAGCAAATACAACAACATGAAAAGCTGCTACAGCAACTGCACCGAGGGATATGGTATGCGATTTTCCCATTTTTTTCGAGTCTCGTTTTTCTTTGTAATACTTTGTAACAAGGAAAATGTTTATGTTTTGTGACACGGCGCTCGGAGACTCGCCATGCTAGTCGAGGAACGTTGATGGGTAATGAGATCTTTTTTTGCCTTCGACTTCATTCGAGCATGTTCTCGTGCTTCACCTGGAACATTTACACTTTCGAACTTTTTCGCAGTTCTCGCGCGCAGAATAGAAGCCTCCTTCACTCCGTCCGCCCGTCGTCCTTCACCTGCTTCCGTCCATCATCCGTCCTGCCTCACCAGACGACTCACATGACCTTTTTTCTCGACTACCAAGAGCACACGCGTCCCTGACGTCAAAGAGTCCACAAGGTCGTTCTGATTGGATGGAAGACGTCATCGGTTCGGATTTGCACGTGTTCGACACACACTCCCACGTGGTGCACTGCATACTGGTATCGTACTGGGCCCAACGTAAATCTACGATCAGTCCCGTGCGTGCGTGCGGGTGGCACATGCATGTCGCCTCTCGCTGTTCCTTGCTTCGGTTCTTCTTGCTTGACCCATACTACAGACCTTCGCTTTTTTCTGTTGTCATCATTGTACTCGCCACTGTTGCGTTGCACGAGAAGAGGGACCAAGAGTGAAAAAGTCGCTCATAATTCTTCACTGTGTGCTACCGGTACAGTACAGTCAGTAATTCCTGTACAACTACCGTTCAAAGATGGCAGTTAAAAACGAATCTACGTGTCGGAACCTCGAGGCTGGAAGTTCTTTGGGGGAATCATCATCAGACACTATGACTATGACGATGGAGATGTCGTACAATTACGGCCACAGCCACAGCCCGGGGAAGTCGCCGCTACACCTCGCTTGTACGAGTGATGCGTGTGATGAATGTATGAAAACTGTTGCCTTTTCTCGCCCCTGCGGAGGCGCCTCCAGGTGCTACACGTTATGTGAAGTTAGAAGGCACAGCACGGGCGAATCCGCGTGGTTGGTGGCTGGCGATGACATCTATGACGCCACGGAATACTTGAATTCAAATCAGCACCCAGGAGGCAAGGTTTCCATTCTCAAGAAAGCCGGCGGAGTGGCGGATTGCGCGGAAGATCTGCACTTTCACAGCCGCAATGGGAGGAAAATGTGGCAGAAGTATCACGTTGGAAAATTGGTGCCGTGCAAAGGGCTCCATGAGCGCCAGTGGTGGCAATTCTGGGCGTAGTCACATGTTCAATGTTACCAACTATTTTGGACCTTTGACCCACGACGCCGACGGCGCCGCTTTAGAACAGAACAGAACAGAACGCATAGATCAGCTAGACAGGAAATATTAGAGTTACAATACCATACGAGTACTGGAGACATCCTTTACACTACTTTGCCAATGATTATCCATAGTATCGTTTTAGTGAGCTTTCAAGTGAAACGAGACGGCTTTCTTCCGAAGAAACGTCGACTGGAAGGCCTTGGAGCTTCGATTTATATTCCTCGATCCCAGCAATGAGGGCCCCCGAGGCGTAAGCGTTTGACATCTGACAGGAATCATCAACTCATGGTTAGAGCGCCGCAAGGAGTGTGACACGTAGGGCAAAACACAGGGATACTTGTACATACCTCTTCAGCTGCCGAGTACCCAGCTTTGGAATCGCCAGATCTAGCAGCAGAGTCAAACGCTTCTAGCATGTAAATGACACTTTGAATCTGTTCCAACCGCCGATTAGGATCAGTTCCCATCGTAGAATGATTTTCTTTTTCGACCATTTGTTCATACGCTCTTATTGCAGTCACGTGCTCCACCCCAGCAGAGACAAGAACTGAATAAGTCCATCCGATCGTTCGTCTTCCCTCCAACGCTCCAACAGCCGCAACGTAAGCGCAACGAAGCTCTGGAAAGTGCCGAGGCATGGGTGTGAGAACCTACTAATCAACCCAAGACATCTTCCATTCCCTGAACACTAGATCTACTTACTCTCGAGGCATGATGTGACAAACTCTACAGGGAAAGCGAAATTCTCACCAGATCCGTAAACTTCTGAACCCAGTCGCACCACGGTCTCTTCCACGGCCTTCATCCAGTTGCCATCTTCGAAGAGTACACCCACTGCTTTCTCGTTTCCATCAAGTAGTACGATCGTGGGATTCTCAAGCAAAGACCCTTCGGCCAATCCGCGAAGGGAAAGGTAGGCTTGCTCATTCCGAGTGTAACATGGGAAGATTTCTTCGCACAACATGCTTTTCCAAAATTGATGAATGTGGACGACATCTTGGTGTTTACAGGCATGCAACAGCAGCAAACAGTATTCATACATGTCGCACGGAATGGCAAAATCGTTCAGCAAGTCGTTCGCGCCCACGAGACCAAACTGCAAGGGTCTGATATCTTCAGACGACAGCTCATACTTTGTAGACGAGATTGTTTGGAGAACCCGACCCTGGAGACGAGCGATGCTTAGGCGTTCATTCCCCTGCCTCAACTTGAGCTGTACCTCACTTTGGTCGGCCTGGCCACGAGAAATAGCACGGGAGTAAGCGTCGACTGCATATACAAGGTACTCGACCCTTTCATTCAAATCGAGGTCCAGTTCACTTTTCGTCGCATGCTTCCACGCAACTTCCCCGGCCTCAACATTTTTTTCCTGAACCTGATAATACCTCAAGAGCAGTTCAAGATTATCCTTCTTCTCTTTCACGAGCCACTTCTCAAGAACTGGACTGCTGATCCGCAGTAGCACGTCTGTGTGATTTCTCTTGAGAAGATGCGAGAAGAACTTATGAAGAAATTCCACGTCATGCGATGCTGCACAAACTGAGACCATTTTCTCGCCAAGTTGGTACTTCTCGTTGGAGTTGAGAAGGCGGGTAAGGTGATGGAATATCAGTGCATGGCATGTGACTACCGCGTCTAGGGCCGTGACATTGGTACCGATAGCCGTCGAACTCGACGTTGATGGACTTGGACGAGAGGCAGCATGCCTTTTGTGATACAACCCCTTTTCCCAAGGATAATCACTCACGGGATCACGCCAGGAAACAACATCGAACTCTCGATTCGCGCTCAGTCCAAAATTCGAGGAGGTAAGCAAACAGATGTCCACCACCGACGCAACGTCCTCCAGTTCAATCAGCAAAGCGCACGCTTTGGCCAAAGGACTGTCGCACTGCATTGCACGTTCCGATATCTTGTCGCAGTCTTCAAAATCTTGGGTCTGTAGCAAGCGACCTGTGATGAGAGATGGGCTGCACCAATGGCTTGATGCTTTCTTCAGACTCTCCACGGCTTCATGGGCCAAGGCTGCGCGCCGAGATCGCTGTTCCAGGGGAGTATTTAGAGCATCTTGGGCTGACTGAAATCCAAAGTAGGCATAGCGCGCTCCAGGTGAAAAGAAAAAGTAGCATTGTTCGGAGAGTAACTTGGCAAGGTCCTTGGCATCAGCAGAAACATTTGGGGCTAGGCTGGTAACTGAAACTGAGGTCACGAGGCTGTTCAGCGTCGTCTCCACACGGTCCTGACCTTCGCGAAACTGGACGAGATGCGAAACTGGGATTCCATGTAGCTGCCCCCAATCGACTTCTGGTAGATCGGGCATAAAATGTGCTCGACGCAAATGGGACAGCAAACTCAAAAGCTGGGATGTACGGGAAACTAGGCGGAACAGCGAGTGAATATTTCTTTCCTCGATATGTTGAGCGAGCTCGTCAGCTTCCGAAGCTCGCATGACGGTGGAGTTCCCATGGCCTAGGCCTTTCCGTTGAAACTCGAGGGCACGAGTCAGAAAATGATAATCATCGTCAATATCCATTTGATCTGTCGACGCTGCGTTGTTCTTCGAAAGTGGAACATTCCCGATTGCTTTGGAGAAGACACGGGACATAACCCTCTGCATTGAGTTCAATGGACTACGTACTTCCTCGAGAACATCATCTTCGAGCAGCAATTCCACCTTTGCAGGCGTGGTCGATGATTTGGAGCCCCTTTTCAACACCCTTCCTTCGGTAACAACAACAGCTGGCTTGTGCCAAAATGGACGAAACACCCGAGCCACTGCCAGGGTTAGACCCTCGTAGAGTGCAGAGGATGTGAACGAGTAACCACTCGGCACCCAAGGATCGTCCGAGGACTGCTGCTCTGTGCTCTGGGAAGGTACCAATGACGGACGGTACGCTCGTGAGAGTGCAGCCCTCATCGCAAATTCTTTGAGATCCGTGCTGCTTGAAGGCTTCATCGCCAAAAACAAGCACATGCCACAACCCTCCGCATATCCGTATGAATCGAAAAACTTCGACACAGCAGGGTCTGTTCGTGCGTTGGCTCCTGCGTTCAAAATAGCTGATGATAGCTGCTGCAGAATCGAGGGACTCTGAAGCTCATGGAGTCCGCCGGCGTTGAGAGCTAGAAACGTGGTCGAAGGACGTTCCAGATATTGCAAAGCCATGGGACTCAATGGTACAATATCGGGCGTCAGAAGCCACGGACTCAAGCGTGCAGACCTGGTGGATGCCGTTCCAGCGCTTGCCTTGGAATCTGCCGCAGAGAGCGAAAAGCCTTTGGCTCCAGAGCGGTTGGATATGCGATACAGAGCAGAACTTTTTGGGGCTTTCAAGGCCGAGCGCTGAACTTCAATACCGTAACGGGCTGGACGCGAAAGCAACAAATTCGTAACGACGCTGATAGCGAGAGAGGACATTGTCTGCGTGGCGACGGTGGTAGGGATGAGAGCGTTTGAGTTCGTATCTATCTTCGCTTTGGGGAGTCCCACTCGTTTCGACGGCGGCACATAAGCTGGTGCAATCCCAAAACCAAGCTCTGTATCTGTAGGCGTCTTGGACCTCATCGCGAGCGAGAAGATTTTACTTTGAGCGGATGCCGCAGCACAGATATCCCAGACCCGCCCCCCAGGAAGAATTGCAGTGATTGGTGCACTTCCGCTCTGCGGCGAAAGCGGATACGATACCGACTCGCAGATACCACCTGGCGTGAGGTATGTAACAGTGGCAACGGTGTTTTCTTTTTTGTTTTCGTGCAGAATTCTGGCCTTCGAATCTGCGCCTCCTGCCACCAACACGTTTCCCGACACTAGCTGGCCGTTTGCATTTGGACTAGTAGTTTTGTTGAACGCAGCAAAGAAGACACCGAGTCGGTAGCAGGCAGCATCAACTCGTTGATCAGATGGCTGAGAGGGCGCGTGACTCGACGAAGCAACATCATTCTCTGCCAACGAGGGAGGGGCCCTAATATGACACAGGGTCATCCTTGAATGCGGTTTGATAGATTGACGGTATCTCGGAGTGCCGAAGGGTTGCGATACTGGCCCAGCTCCCAGCGTATTGGGGTTCAGGCTCGAAAGATAATATCTCATCCCTCCGGCGGTGATAGCTACCAACGTGATTCTGGTGCTTTCTCTCATGGGAACAACCTCGATAGCGACAGGGGTGAGAAGAGACGTCGAAGGGGATTGTCGTCGGTTGGACTTTCCTTGCTCAGCCATTTTGAGGATTCTGCGTGCCCCATCCATACCTCCCACTCCAGCTTGTGCAGCCTCACCGCCACCAGGAAAGGTCAGATTTCCTTCTCTAGCACTGTTCGATGATGGTGCATACATTCTTCCCCTGCTGACAGCCTCTAGATACAGGCGAGCCGTTGATGGTGTATTTAGAACCGCCGAGAGGGTCACTTTGGGTTTCTCTGCAATATCCAAAACACAAATCCAGCCTCTTGTTGAAAGGGTGTAGAGAACCTGGCGTTCCTCATCTACTACCATTTGAATGATTGGCCCCCCACCGGTAGTCGTTGAGTCGCCAAAAACGGCAGATGCCATCTTCGTGACGATGTCTGGTAGTAACGATGAAAATGCCGACTGAGAATGGTTTAGCTTTCGGCACTTTCGAGGCGGCTGTCTCGAGGGATTGAACACGATGTCGAGCGCTCGCTTCCCCTGCGTGAGCAACGACTGCGGCTGCATTGAATTGTCCGTAAGTTGAGCAGGGCAGATTCCAGTTTTTCCGTCATAGAAAGTGTCTAACTGTGATTGTGCGTCGTTGGCAGTTCCGTTTTTGGTTTGCGAGTCCACCAACAAATCATAGTCAAGTTCGTACAAATTGCCATCTTGGCCTCCCAAGAAGACCCGACCCGAGTCTGTCGACGTGACAGAAAGGTAGGAAACCCAGTCTGATGGAATAACAAACTTGGTTGGCACAGCGGTGAGTCCTTGGTGAGGCTTTCTCGCCAATGCGCACAGCATAGCTTCTTCTTTGGTTGTGACGACCAAACACCACTCCACCACTTGCGTGAAGACGCCTTTGGGAGAGTTACATTTTGACATTTTGATATTTTGACGAACGAGAGGTGAGAGACAAGGTAGAAGATAAAATCGTACAGTGGTTTTAGGTACAACTCGTGCAGTAGAACTCGTAGACACACACGCTAACTTTAACGTACCTGGTTTGGGACGAGCCAGTCCCGCGCTGACAATCGGCTGTCGGCTAGGAACTTGGAAGTATAGAAACTCGTTCTCAGAAGCCGCCGCCTCTCCCGCCGATGCGCCCGAATTGTAGGACCACAAGTATATCGTGTGGTCAATGGTCATCCACGCCATCTGCGCTTGCGGGAAGAGGCCCATGAGGGTTGCCATCTTCGCCTTGGAAAGCTGGTCCTGCAGGAACTGCGGCAGCGGGATCGACTGCGAGTGGGCAAACTTGCCGTCTGCGAAGTAGTGGTGGTTCGGAATCGCGTCAGCGTAGGAGGAAGACGCCGTCGAGGCAGATGGCGGAGCGGAAGGCGTCGAGAGAATGCGGCGGTACAGATCTCCGTGTGGACTTGCTTCGTCCTTGCGCAGCACTTTCAAGACGGCTTTCCCGGCGCTCTGCAGAGGTGCAAAGTCGTCGCTCCAGAACTCCGAGAGCTCCGTGCCGCCGGGAGAAGGCGACTGCGAGTTGGAGCTCCCATTCGGAGTGCCATTCATCATGGCGGGCGATGTAATTGCGCTGGCGATCTACCCCCCTTGGCAATCGAGCTGATGGCGAAGCAGTCTTCTCGTCGTTGCAGAGTGACAGTGACAGTGACAGTGGCGGTTGCAGACTCTCAGCAAGGTAAGCTCCGATCCTCTGGCTTCTGGCTCGATCAGGAGTAACGACGACCTCTGGGAATTCCGCAATCGTATTATCGCGTACAAGTACTTCGGATCAGGATATCACTTGTACGTCCAGTATCACCAGGTAGAAGCCCAACAATGGATGGCACAGGTGCATACAGCATTATGCGGTACCAGGTACGATGCCGAATGCCGACCATCGCATTATCATCATCACAATCATCAAACGGCAGGAGAGAAGCGCATCGCTGCCCCACCGCGAAGCCAAAGACAACAACCCCGCCTCACGCGCAGCGCGCAGCCGCAGCCATCCCCTGCCTGTACGTATGTACGTAAAACTGTCTGTGCGGCGACTGGCGGTCGCTCTTCACGCGACGTCGTCCCGTCGATGCGAGAGCCCGAGAAAAATCTTTCTTCAAGAGAAAGCCCGCAGACGAATAAGACGGACGCCAACAACATATGATAAGCGCGTCACCATGATCGATGATCGACGAACATCATGACGATCTTCGCAATCTCTCCTCACTTGACTTCTTTCTCACTTGTTCCAGGTACACTTTGTGTCTTCCCCCACCGGACCACCCTCGAACCCACTTTTCTGCAACTAGCAACTACTCGAACAACATGAATCTTTCTCGTTTCCTTGCCGTCAGACTGCTTCTCGTCTCTTTGTTCGCGACGGCTACAGCATTCGCTCCGTGTACGGGTACAGGTACATGTACAAGGAGCCCGACGGCGAGGCTGGACAGGACCGAGGGTATGTCCGCCGAAGATCGAGAAATTGCCATGGACAAGGCCACCAAGGCCATGACAGCGTTCACCAACAAGTACCTACAGAACACGGGAACAAGTCTATGTACTGACAAGTCGGTACCGGCTGTTGTTATCAAAGGCCTGGCCGAACACAAAGTCACCTTGGGAGCGCCCCTCTGCCCCTGCCGATTCTACGAGGACAAAGAGGCAGAAGCAAAGGATGGATACTGGAATTGCCCATGTGTGCCCATGCGGGAACGGCACGAGTGCCACTGCATGCTATTCCTTACAGAGGACAACCCCTTTGCTGGTTCGGAACAGGTACGTGCCGCTGCTGCCGCTGCTGATGCTGATGCTGCTGTTGATACCATATATTCCCTGGATCATTATTTGCCATTCCTCTCGCATGTCAGTCTAACATCGTACATCCCGTATCCCAAAACTCTACACAAAGGAAATCGGGTATGACGAAGTCGTTGAGTTTAGCAAAGGAATGAGCTAGAGTCTCAACTTGTGGAATGGAGCGGCAAAAATTAAAGCGTTTCCACGCGAGACAAGATGAAATACCCTCGCAAACCAAACATTGACGGAACGAAAGCATGTGCTGGTACAGTACGAAGTAAGCTCAACATCCAGTGCTAACTAGGTGGATTGATTCGATGTGCAGGGAATGTTCATAGTCATAGAAATAAATCCCACCCCCCCCCGCTATAGCTCGCTGTTGTCCCATCACAGAACAGTTATATTTCATCATTTTTTTAGTCGTCTATGCGGTCTTTGCCGATTTTGATTCAATGGCGTCGACAATCTCCTTCGAGACGACAGCAGGGGCTCTGTTTCCATCAATCACAACCATAATGTCAGTGTAGCTGTCCTTCACTGCATCCACGTTGGCATGAAACTGCTCCAAACGAACTACAACCTTTTCTTCTGTATCATCGCTTCGTTGCTCCAGGCGGTTCAGAATGGCTGCATCTTCAGGTGGGGAGAATGTCATGTGGTAAATTTTACCCGTATCAGGATCAGTACGCCGCCCAACGACACGCTCGACAAGTACCTCATCTGGGACATCCAAAAAAAGAAAACAATCAGCAGCAACACCAGCTTCTGATAAGGCATTCGCCTGAGCCTGAGTTCGGGGAAATCCGTCTAACAACCATCCCTTTTCCTTGCAATCAGATTCATCCAAGCGATCTTTCACCTATTCGTCATATTGTGGTGAAGTCAAGTCAAGTTAAGATAAGGAGCATACGAGCAGAAATCCAACCCAATACACTACCTAATGGCAAATTCAGCAAACAATTCAACGTACCACTCCAATGATGACATCATCCGGTACGAGCTTGCCGCTGTCCATAAAGTCCTTTGCCTTCTTTCCAACGTCGGTCCCCGCTGCGACGGCAGCACGGAGCATATCTCCTGTTGAGAGGTGCACCACCCCAAACTTCTCTTTGATGACTTCACACTGCGTGCCCTTTCCGCTAGCAGGCGCTCCAGCAATGATGATATTCACGGCAAAGAGCTGCGATTCCACCCGAAATAGTGAAATTCCCCAGGGATTCATAGGCCTGTCCGTGGATGTCATCGTCCTCCCCGACTGAAGTGGGCTCACAAAAGCGAGAGCGGCCATCGGCAGCACCACTAGGATCAGCGCAGCGATCTGCTTCATGGTAGACTTCATGTTGCTTCTGTTTTGTGTGATCGACTGAACAAGCAATAAATGGCTTGTCGTACTGCAGAATTAGTATTGATTGACCATGTCATCCGCCGACTGATGCCGTCTGCCGTCGACGACAGTACCGTACTCGTACCATGAACCGGTAGATATGTGGATACGAGAGATACTGGCAGGAGTGAGGGGAGTGATGATGGGTGAATGAGTGAGTGTCGTCGGCGGCACTCACGCCTCCGAATACGTCAGTGCGCGGGCTTTCGTTGACAGCAGCTCTGACCGATGCATGGCTGACGCGCGCGCGGTACCAGTACAGTGTAGAACCCAGTGTAGAACCCATTCTGTCGGACAAAGGTCGGACCGATCATACCTGGAGAGTGTTGCTCATGATGATTCGAAGGAATCGAATATCGAGACACGCGGCGAATGATTCTGTATAATTCTGAAGGATTCGGAGAGAATCGAAGACCCCCGGAGAACATCGGAGAAACGATATGAAGAACGACACACGTTTGACCGAAAGTACATGAGAAGAAAATAGTAGAGTAGAAGTGCTCATAATTTTAGTAAGCGGACATTACGCTAAAGAGACACGAGAGTTTGTAACACATACCTGTTGAGATTCCGTCCCACCCTACGACGTCCAGACCACGTTATCTCCTGTGTTTCTCCAATAGAAACTACGGGATTCGCACCCGTATTAGCCGGCTAAGCTACTAACGTTCCTTCTCGTAGGTGGGCATCTCTTTTATAAACCTTGCTACGATATTCAAGTACCCGGAAGTGTATGCATGCGCGCCTTCCTGCGCCATACATTCCAACACATGTCGTGAATTGGATTCGCGATGTACAGAAACAGTCCCAAATGGAGATCCAATCGGATGAGTCTGCGATTCAATCGGACGGTAGTCTTGGAAGCGACGTTCCAGCAGAAACTATTGTTTACTATACATGAAGAATGAACAATACAATCCAACGATTGTGATTCCCTAAACGGAGCGAAAGACTACCATAACAGGAAAGGATGTGGGATAGAGATATAGACAGTTGGGAGCGAATATTAGTATCTTCATCGCGGAAGATATGATTAATTGGATTCGGCAGTTCCAAGACTGACCGGCGAGAGCAAAGATCCAATTCCAACAAACGGAGTTATCAAAGGTAGAATAACATTGTCATAATCTCGAGTTTGAGACGAAAGTTTACTTTACTTTACTTTACTTGAGAGAGGTTCGTGCATCGGAAGATCAGACGAACTACTAGCAATACTACACGACACGGGACTGAAGATGTAGTCCCACGAGTCATCAGTCAGCTGACGAAGAACAGACTACGGAGATTTCAACACGCTTGCGCAAGCGACTGATTGAAATACTCACATAATCAGAAGGCCGAGCGCGAGATTTGCAAAAAGAAAGAACCATGAGCGACGCGAAGGAAGACGTGAGAGAGGTTCGTGCATCGGAAGATCAGACGAACTACTAGCAATACTACACGACACGGGACTGAAGAAGTAGTCCCACGAGTCATCAGTCAGCTGACGAAGAACAGACTACGGAGATTTCAACAAACACATACCAATAGCGATTGGTCTTTGCGTCATCCGTGGGATTCCGAAGTGTTGCAAACGCTCGCGCCGCCATTGAACCTTGATTGAACCATGATTGAACCGAATTAAAAAATCGCCTCACGAGCTAGCTAGCGAACCCGTCGCATTTTCTCCCGAATATGGCGAATATTTTGGGCAATAATATGCTTCGAAATCCCAAGGTTTGTACGACCAGAATTTTTACATTTCAAATCCCATTATTCCCTGTTGATGGAAGATTTCTATCATTATTTCCTAACTACAATGTCTACTCACTCGCTCTCTCCGTAGGGATACTTCCCCTTGAATGCCGTTCCTCGCAAACTATACAGGTACTGGAGAAGAAATTGATAATAGCAAAGAAGATCCAAAGATTATTGCCCGTGATCGTAATCTACAAACGCCTCCTTCCGAGGCATATTTATCGATTCGTGCAGCAATCTTGAAGTTGTTAAGTTCACTGCTCCTTGTTC
Source organism: Nitzschia sp. pyKryTriq1 (assembly GCA_956465555.1). Lineage (NCBI taxonomy): Eukaryota > Bacillariophyta > Bacillariophyceae > Bacillariales > Bacillariaceae > Nitzschia > Nitzschia sp. pyKryTriq1. Next base: position 131,971 of record OY101121.1, on the reverse strand, counting down.
CTGCATCGCCGATGATGATGATGCAGGCACCAAGTACGAGTAGATAGAAGGGACCTCGTTTCGACCCATATTATCCTTCGTTTCTCGTTCCTCTGCTTCGTTCCAAAAAGTCGGTTGTTGCTGTTGCTGTTTTCAAGGCAGGTAGGTCTACAAGTAACGGTACCAGGTAGGGGCCGTAGCGGAAACGCAACCCTCTTCTATGTTTTTATTATGCACACATTATTTACTTCTTTATTCCCAAAACGCAAATTGCCTCTAGCGTCGTCCTTCTTTATTCAGAGCTGATCGACTCTTTTCAGTCCTTTGATGTTCCCCACGATGAATATTTACACAGACTTTTCGCCCAACGGACGAGCATTCAATGCTGGCAACATCGTGATGCAAAATAATCAGCATCAGCATCAGCATCAGCATCAGCAGCACCAACCTCAAGGGGATTATGCTGGTCGTAACGATGATCATCATGATCAGACGAACCGAGGAGCAGGTGCCCTGGATCAGGACATTCTACGCCGCTTGGCTGCTTCAGGCCTCCAGATGGGCCAAGATGGCAATTCGTTTGGAATGGCGAGAGAAGGAGGAGCGATGATGGGAAACTTTCCTGGTGCCTCCTCGATGTTCGGGGGGCAGCAGAACATGACCATGATGGCCCAGAACAACGCGCTAGGCGCCGGAGGGGGGATCATGATGGGCAACGCTGGCAGCACAATGCCCCAGCAAGCCGACCGCGAAGAAGAACTTCTACTGCAGCTACTACTTGCTCGTCGTCGGCGCCAAGAAATGCAGCAAAATTTCCCAGCACCAGAACCACAAGACTCCCAGCCTGGTACTACGAACTCTTTCACTGACGAGCTCATGCAATTGCAGCAGCAGCAGCAGCAGCAGCAGCAGAACAGTAGCATGAGGGCGCTCCCAGCAGCACTTTGCTTTCCTCAAGGCGGCGGTGGTGTACCGTTAGCAAACGGCGGCTTGAACTTTTCTTCCTCTGGATCAAACCCCAACAATCCATTCGCCTCGATGATGCAGGACCAGCAGCAGCAAGCAACAGGTACAAATAGCAACAACACGGCAGGGGGAGGGTTCATGGCCACACCGGCAGGTGGCACTGCGGCCAACAACAACTCGTTCTTCCTCCCACCGGCGGGAGGCCAGCGCTTTGATGATTTTTTGTTGCGGACTCAGCAGGAAGAACAGCAGAGGGCCTTCATTGGAGGGGGCTTCTCTTCTGGTGGGGACCACCAGCTCCAACGGCTCGATCCACCTTCGTCATTTTTGCTTTCTTCATTGCAGCAGCAACAGACAGCGGCTGGCTTCATGATGGACCTGGGAAACCGACGCGTATTTGGTGGTGGTGGCGACACACCTTCGAGGTTGGGAGGTGGAGGAGACTTGGGAAAGTTGGGCGGTGGAGGAGACTTGGGAAAGTTGGATCTACATCCTATGATGATCTCATCCCTGAAGCCAAAACGTCAACACAAGAAGAAACCTGCCGACATGCCAAGGCGTCCGCTCAGTGCCTATAATCTTTTCTTTTCGGTTGAACGCGAACGTATTTTGAAGGAAATTGAAGGAAAGGGTGCTGGGCACAAAGGAAGCTCTACTGACGTCGTAAAAAGCTCAGTGGAAACCGAGAAGGAACCAAAGGGCGAAGGGAAAGATGGGACCGACGACGACAATGCTTGTGCTGGCGCTGACTGCGTCTTCGACGAAGAAATGGAAGAAGGTGAAGACTCAACCAAGACACCACGTGCTCTACTTCAATCTCTACTCCCGTCTGAAAAGAAGCGAAGACCTCATCGTAAAACGCATGGCAAAATCAGTTTTCGAACGCTTGCACAAATGGTTGGCCAACGTTGGAAGGCTCTCCCAGAAGGAGAACGCGAATATTATAAAGAGCTGGCCTCTGCTGATCGCATGAGACAGAAGAAAGCCATGGAGCTATACTATATGAAACAATCTGACAAGGATGCAAGTGCGAAGACATCGAATGAGAAGAAAGAGGAAATGCCGGGATCTACCAAGGATGGAAAAGGACTCCTCAAAAATATGTCCGGCGGTGTGGGGCGACTAGCCGAGGCTGCAGTCCCCCCAGTGCCGACAGTCTAGACCAGTGGTTAAAGCCATGCCTTTCACACCTACATCATTCGTACTCCGCCTGCCATGGGAAGACAAGGTATTCCTTGCTGTAGTTTTAAAGCTTATGGTAAAATTTTGGTATTATCATCTCAGCGTGATTTCTGAAATTAAAAAGAACTGTCACTCGTGGAGAGCAAGTTTTATATTTTGAGTACGTCCATTGGTGCTGCGCCAAGGCCTCGTGACGAACTCGGCATTCTGTCCGACTCGGCTGGAGGTTCTGGAACGACCGCCAATCGTGCTGATGGCCAGCAGCCGATGTATTGCAACGTCTTTCCCTTGAGTTCCTGGATGTTGTAAGCGATTGAGTTTGAGTGGTGACGATCGACGAGGAACCATGTTTTTTGGTCCAACTTTTCGGGAATGACGGAGCCATTGGCCCCCAACCAATTTAAAATATCCTGGAGACAGTCATCCCCGTCGAATTTCCGTTGAATCTTTGTGGACGAGAGTTCAATAGTGATAATACCTCCGCCCATGGTCGGTTCAGATGGAAGTTTGGTCATGAATTCCGACCGCCTCAGCGCCTCCTCCATGTCTTGGTCGGCCGAAGCGAGAATTAGTTGAATTTCTCTATCAAAGAGAACTTCCGCCTTGTTTTTCTTATATTCTGGTGACGTGAGTTGTACCTGCTCGAGAGCCGAAATTCCCAGAAACAAGGTTGCCGGATCCACGAAACTGAGCTCAAGAACGTTGTGGTTGTTGTGACTCGTGTGATATCCCATGGCTTTTAAGAAATCGACAGCCCCCGGCGCGTCTAAAGAACGCTTGGATCCTGGTGTTGATGTGTCAACGGTGCGATACCTGAGATTAGTGGGGCTTGCTTGCAGTTGTTTGAGAGACTTGAGGAGAGTATCCACTGCAGAGGCATTTGGCGCTACTCTTTGGGCACATCGCAGAATGACATTTTCTGTGTCGTGCTGACTCAGGCGCTTGGGGACCTTGACGTTCGGATGGCTTTGAAGCGCCGTAGTAATGGAAGCGGTACCGGTACCGATACCGGTAGTCGCACTGACTGCGCTCGCACTCGTGGTTTTCAGGGCCGAAGGGCCGTTCGATTTAGGGGCTTTCTTGGCGGGTTTCTTGTTTTGGTTCTCGAACCGCGAAAGCGCAGCCTGCCCCGCCCGTCTGGAGGCGGCAGTCTGGGCCGAAGTACCGGTACCAATACCGGTACTATTAGCCTTTACGAGTGCATTCTTTGCATTTGCACCTGCTTCCTCTAGGCTGGCAGAAATTGCCTTTTGCAGCTCGTCCTCCTCTGTTTGCGCAGTGTTGGCAGCCACTGCAGCATTCCTACTGGGAACATTTCTCGTATTTGTCAGCAGCCACTCGGCTGCCTGCTCCACGTTTCCACCAGAGATCTGTAACGCGTGCTGCGCGTCGGCGCTGGAAAACCCCATGCTGGTCAGGTGGTCGACTGATGAAACGCTTACACTTGCATTTGAATTACTTGTACCACCTTCGCTGGAGCCTGTCGCAGAAGCAACCGCTGAAGAAACGCGGTCGGCAAGTCTTCGAAACATGGCTATGGCTGAATGATCACCGGCACTGTACGAGTATTCGTGTTCGTTTTGGCTTGGTTTGGCTTGGTTGAAAGAGCTGTTGCGAGCTACAGTAGGATTGATATTACTTGTAGAGTTGCGTTTGGGTTGTACCGCTCTTCCAAACCACAACCCAAGAAATGGAATGAATAAATGGAGAGAGTTGCATATGATGACAAGACACAAAAGACGTTGGGAGAAGTGCACGAACTCTCGTTATGAGTTCGCAGTACGGTGCACGAACAAAAGGGAAGTTCGGAGAAACACGGCGACTTTCGATTGACGACTAAAACGACTTTATTCTTTCAATTCGTGAACGGGGGAAATGCGGGACTGGGGTAGGCTTCGCCGTGGTGGGCATTTTGAATACCGTACACGTACACGTACGGTACCAGGTATGCCTACCGGTACCTACTCGTACCGACCAGTACAGTACTATTACAGTACTCATAGCGGCTACCCCTACTGTACCATTAGTACGAGTTACGAGTATTGCTTTTCAAGCAGCATAATATCCATTTTCCCATTTTCCTTTTTTCTCGTCTCTCCCTTCCCTGTCGTCTCGGGCATCCCTCTCACGGTACTTCGTAATAGTCCTACAGTATCATAGGACTATTATTGTATTATCAATCATCAACGCAAGAACTGCAGTACGACATACGAGCAGCACTTCACGATATTGCAATGGGATGCACTGGTAGTAAAAATGCGCAACAGCGAAGAGAAGCGGAAGCCTATGCCAAACGAAAGAAGACAGGATTCAAGGATCCTGGACTGGAACAACATCGAAAGGCTTGCGTCAACCAGAAAAAACGCCTCCGTCACATACAGGATCCTGATAAAAAACGGAACCAGAAGCAGCAAGAAATTCATACGCATCAGCTGAAAACGGGAAAAGGGCCCAGTCCTGCTGCCGCTGGAGGTGCCGGTGGCGGTGGAGGTGGCGGCTTCAATCAGGCGGAGATCATGGCTGCCAAGGCAAACCTCAAACATCGCCACTAACTACAGTACGACTAGTTGGCACGCACTGCTATAGTGCTGTACCAGTCCACAACACAGTAGTCTTGTCTACATGGTTTCTTTTTCGTTTCAATCTCGTGTCGTCGCGACGCTCTCGCGGCACAAGTATTGTCGAATCGCTTCGCTAGAGAGTAGCTACGTATACTTGGCTCTAGCTAGTAGGAACTGCATAAGTATGTAGTTTTGTTTGGCTGCGGGAAGAACATGGGAGTCGTCATGCACAACCCCCAAAGTGTGCAAATCGAAATGAAATAGGGAAATAGCTCTAAAAAAGGATATCAAGGAGCGCCAGCGTAGTGAAGCTCGCTGCCACACCCAAAGATACGGATACAAACCTCATCATTCCTGGAGCAGAAGAAGCGGTGGGACGTGTTCCAATCTTGGAACCATATAGACCATCGGGGTCGTAAGTCCTTTCTCCGTTCATGACAGTTACCAAGACCTCCGCTTCATCGATTTCCGCGGGGGCCAGATCAAAGATGTTGCGAGAAAGAATCACAAAATCAGCGACTTTACCGACCTGGAGGGAACCAGTGGAATCCTCTTGTTGCAAAGCAATGGCGGGGTTGACCGTCATCATCTTGATAGCAGTGTGCAAATCGGGAATCGCCTTCCCACCAGGAAGTGTAAGTGCAATCTTCAGTTTTACCAAGGGATCAAGCTCATCTGCGTCCCAGTCACTGCTCAGAGTTACGACAGCACCGGTATCGAGAACTTCTTTCACAGGGAGCAACTCGCTTGCACGAGTGGGACCAATGACATCCGAGATGAAGCTCCTGTATGAAGGGTCCAAACTGCTTGGCGCTAATTGGAAGTCAGCCACAACGTTCAGTTCCTTGAAACGTCCGCGATCCGCTTCGTCCACGAGATAACAATGAGTAAGACGGTGTGGACCGGTTCTGTTGTTGGCCAAATTTGAGATTGTGTCGAGGGCAATCGAGGCTCCACGATCGCCCGTGACGTGAAAATGCAATTGGTAGCCTCCGTCGGTGAGCTGGTCAGCGGTTGACTGTAGGAATTCCTGGGTATCAAAATATTCAAAGCCCAATGCTTCGTCTGCTGGCAGTTGCATGAAATCTTCGTACGGCTCGTTTAGAGCAGAGGAGCCCAGAGACAATATTCCATCCACATATATCTTGGCCTGATTGAAACGAACCAATTTGGTCTTGTTATTGGAAAACTGACCCAGCAAAATGAACATTTGCTCCGTGAGGCCGATGTCAGGGTAGATATAGAATGCATTGCTAGCCCGAACCTTCATCTTGCCTTCCGCCTCTGCTCGTGCCCAAGATTCAGTTTGCGCCTGCTTCCAAAATCCACCTGCATCCGACACAGATGTAATACCATAGCTGGCAAGGGTCGACATTGATCTCAACAAGCCATTGTAGGCGATCTGCTTGTTCTTGTCGGAAGGAGGAAATGCTGCAGTTCTAAAGCTTTGCTGGGCATTCTCACCAACTACACCAGTGAGGTAAATCTGTCCGTCCCACTCATCGCGACCGATGATTCCACCTGGAGGATTCCCTTCGTCGTAATAGAGGATCATATCGGACTGCTCGAACGCCGCCGTGTTGACAACAGCAGAATGGCCCAAGTTGTCGAGGATAAGGACAGGAGTGTCGGGGAATTCTAAATCGAGGAGGTCAATTGGCCAGTCGTGGTCGTTTTCCCACACTTGCTCCATGAGAAGCCCGGTATCCACACCGACAGCGACGATCCAGCCTTGATCACCAAACTTGCCGCCATTTTTACAGTTCCGAAGTCTCCTCGGAATATCGTACAAGTCAATGTCTTCGGGTATGTAACAAAGGCCAGAGTTGATACCTGCTTCAACGGCATGCACATGCACGTCTTGAAATCCAGGGAGGACCAGGCGGCCATTGAGATCCCAGAAGCCTTGTTCTTTGCCGAGCGAGTCTCGTAAGGACGTTACTGTGCCCATGCCGACAATCTTTCCCTCCTCCATTGCGATGGCTTCAACGACAGGGTTCGCATCTTCCATAGTGTAAAACTCCCCGTTTCCAACCAAGACATATCCGCTGGATGGATGCACCTGCTGTCCCAGCTCGAGGGCAGCCAGGACAAGCGAGAGTGCGCCTGTACAAGTGACTTGTGCCTTCATGATATTGAATATACTGATACTGATACTGATACTGATGCTTGGATACGATATTCGTATACAGGGAGCGATGGTTGGCTTCAATCTCTTTCAGAAAGTTTCAATAGATACCGATCTGGCTGCTATTGAAAATGAAATGAAATGAAATGAAATGATAGACTAACTATATCGGTATGGAATGAAAGGGCCGTTGAATTGCCAAGATTTGTTCATTCCACGCGGGAGCGTTTGCACATATCAAATTGAGGTGCACCATCATGGTTTGATCTGCTTCCGAATGAATGGCACACTTGTACAGGTACTCGTACCAATTGTGCGTGGGTGATCGCATTGTTCCTATTTGCGTTACTAGTAGTTATGCTCGCGCGAGATTTTGCAAATAATTAATTATCCCACTTTTTTAACGGACATTATCGGTCATCCTGGGCCGATATTTGGACATACCTCCGGGTTTTCGTCCATTATTCCATGCGTTGTTTGAACCGTGCTTTTACGTGTTGCGATACCAGTAGTAGTCAAGCCACTTTTGGATTTTATTGCAACTTTAGTTGGACGGCGTTGTCCAAATAACCAAATCAATATCCTCGAACAAGAGGTGTCAGCTGTAGTATCTCCTAGTAGAGGTACTAGTAGTACTATATACTTAGCAGTCGTAGTAATGCTGCTACCTCTCTATACCATACCAGCATGCCTTAAAAAACTTTACATGGCATTCCTAGAAAAGAAAGAGATAGAATCTCATATTATGACAAACAGCATGCTACTAAATCTTAGAGGACGAATAGTGACTCCACCTGACGGTTCTCTGCCTGCCGGTCTATTATTACCTACTACCGGTAGAGTGGCTCTCTACGAGTAGTAGAGTATATCGTAAAGCAGATCCATGCACAGCACAGCACACTCTACTCTACTACTACGAGGGGTCCAGCCGGCTCCAGCCAGAAGTTATCCGGTTTGCTCTGATATATATATATACATATACTACTAGTAGTAGTAGTAGCTAGCAATACTATAGCTACTCGTACAGTACAATTACAGGAGGATGGTCCTCGGAAAATCTACTATTGTTAGTCATTCTTCAAATCGATTCCTGTAGATCAACGATACGTCACCACATCTGCTTCAATCCGCTCGAGATTGCCTCTGACCTTATGGAAGGTCTCTGTAACCATGTCATTGTGTTTCTTGATCAGTGGGAGTCGAGGATGTTTACTGGAATCGAACGCGTTTGTTTTGACAATCAATTCTGCCACCTCGGCAAGAATATGATCCACGTGCCTTCGAAGAGCACCACAGGTTTCTTTCAGATACTTTCTGTGGATAGCAGCCTTTGTTTCTTCATCCCCGGACACGTGGGCTTGGTAGAACGCACGCCGATCGCCTTCCAATCGTTTTTGCTCCAGCCTGGAATACAGCATGACATCCCAGACCTCTTCCGAAATGGAACCGTCTCCAGTGGAAAAAAGCATTTTTGAAGGGTCGTATCCAATCTCCATGAGTTCTTGTGATGGATTCGAAAACAGAATTTTACAATACGTTGCCGGGGCCTCGTTCAGGAAACCATACCGAGCAAGAATGCTAGAAGGGTTGGTTGGATCGCCATAGGATAAATGCAACGGCGATCCAGGTGGTACGTCTTCTGTAAGAACAACTTGGCAAGATCCATTTTGGTCAAAAACCAGCTCAACATTCGGCTGGTTTCCATGATTCAACATGTCGGCCACAGGAATGATCTGGCGATCCCCACTGCCGGTTTCCCAAGAACGAGTAAATACAATATTGTAGACAAATTTTGCCAATTCTTGATTGAACTTGGCCCAAGCATCTAAGTACTCAAATGCCTTCAGCGCCTCGCGGAATGCACTGAGCTGATCTCTTTCTTCTTGACAGAGGGATTTGATGAAGGGTGGAAGGCAGGACAAACAAAAGTCATCCATGGAAGCGGCAGTGTTCCACTTTCGAGGCATAGATTCCAACCACGGATAGTACGGCGACTCTGTCCCCCTTTCATATTCCACAACTATCTTGAGGAAAAGATAGAATTGTGGCACAAGACTTTGAAAGCCCTTGCTCTCCAAAACTCGAATGGACGAATCAGCATAGCCGTCGAATTCTTGCGCGATCCGTGCTGCAGAAAGGATCATTTCGCCAGGGACAGTCAAAACCGAGGACCCCCTAGACGCGCCTGAAGAAGTTGCTGCATACCAGTCCTCGCAACCGTCAACCAGACCCTCCGCCAAGCAGAACCCGTTGTCGGGCTGCACTCCACACTGGACGGCCCAGTTCTGAAATTCACCAATTTCTCTCGGAGCTGTTCGCTCGAGTGCAACCTGCCGCACCTGTGCGCCGGATGCAAACAGCCGAGTCTGGCCGCGGACGCTCGCACTGCTCCTACCGGTATGCTGTTTGTTCTGGGCCTGAAAGGCATCCGAAGAAGATGCGAGGAGAAAGGCAAGTGATAGCGCTTCTACGAGCAAGTTCAATCTCATCGTGACGAAGAGTCTTTTATATTTACAGTAGATTTTGTGAGTTGTGAGTTGATGGGCGGTTTGTGATGAACATTCGTACGTGTTGTCGCGCTGTGGGGTCTGTGGTGTTCGGCGTTTCCGGCTTTTCTTTCTTGACTTGTACAGAGTACATACAGTGTATGACTTGTTGGACTTCACCACATTCCGCGAAGCGCGCTCCAGTTTATTTTGTACTACTTGTACGGTACCGGTACGTACAGTAACGGTAGGGACCTGGTACTGTACTGTCTGTACGTGTACCTGGTACCGGGTACGATGATGTTGCTTGCTTCCCGCCAAATTTGTGAATGACGTCAACCTGTCTTCATCATTCGTTCGTTGCGTTTATCTCCTCTCGGACACGAAGTACGTCAGTCACCGACGCACTTACCGCGTCGTTCGGAAGAACAAATTGGAAGGGCGGTTT
>OY101121.1:45127-122021 GCA_956465555.1 Nitzschia sp. pyKryTriq1 | reverse complement strand
GTAGTAACGGTTGTAGCCGCCGTATCCTCCATAGCCGCCGTATCCTCCATATCCACCACGGCCATAGCCGCCATATCCTCCATAGCCGCCGCCGTATCCATATCGCTCAGCGCCTCGCATTCGGGCGACGTCCATGCCGTATCCGCCATAGCCACCGCCATATCCACCATAGCCGCCGTATCCACCACCGTACCTGAAAAAGAAGCAAAGAAGATGATGTGAGTGCACAATATTGCGATACGAAAATCCACGTGCCGGTGTCAACATTCGGACCTGTTGTATCGGTATGGGTAGTCGTAGTAACGATTGTAATAATAATTGCTGGGATAGTACCTTCGGTTTGAGTCGTAGTAGCCGTTGTAGTATCCATTGTAACCACTTCCGTATCGGGTGTAAGGGGAGTTGTAGTAGTTACGGTCGTACATGCCTCCGTACCCTCTCACGGCGCTATCGGGCATGAGGGAGTAACCTCCACCGTAGCCGCCATAGCCACCGTATCCGCCGTAACGCATACGTCCATAGCCTCCGTAGTAGTTGTCGTTGTAACGACCGTAGCCGCCACTTCGGTACATGAGGCCATTGTTTCCGTTGGCGTATCCGTATCCACCCATGGCATAGGCTTCAAGGGCAGTGGAGGACTCCGCCGCCTTCTGCACCATCTGCTTGGGAGAGGCGGAAACCGGGGCCTTCGGGGAAAAGGCATACGCAGAACGCCTGACGGCGAGTGCCAAAAACGAAAGAACGAACAGGAAGCTCTTCATGATAGAATTGACTGAGATACTATTCGAGTGGGATAGGGAAGAACGAATTGACGAGGTGTGAGTTTGTGATCGATTCTCTAGGGACGACAACAATAGAAAGCTAAAGGAAGATACCTGTACGGACTTCAAAATCGAATGTCAACTTCGAAACTTATGAGCGGTGTCTCCAGTCTCCCTCCAGCTTTAGCAGTCGTTTTCGGCGACTCAAGCAGCGGTTTAGGCGAGGACAACAGCTGCAACTTGCCCAATCGCAATCATCTCTGTTTGAAGTAGCTGCCTCTCGAGAAAAAGAAATGACGTGGTATCGCTGACAGTGGTTTGTATCGAGACAATCTGGCTCTTGCCACCGAGTGAGAAAGAGTCCTTAAATAAAAGCAGCCGCCCAGACTGACGTGGCCTTTTGAACGACCAATGAGGGTTCTCGAAAGGTGACGTACTACGACCCTTAAATAAAATTGATTTCACGTTAATGTCTCAGAGTATTCATACTCTGCAAATATGCAGAAAAGAGAATAATGATTGATTTTTAGCGAGTCCTGTCAGTCAAAAAGAACGAATAGTGTATTTATTGGCTTATTTTCGTTCAATTCACTGACAACGGTAGGAAAGAGCTCTTATCACGATCGATGGGGCGCCTCCGATTTTTTTGTTATCATACGGACAGACAGTCAGTGCGTACCCGACGCATGTTAGCGAATGAGAGCAGAGCATTTTTTGTTGTCGCTAAATCATTGTCAGTTTTTGGGCGATATCAGTCCCCATGTTTTGTCGTGCGTCCCCCCCTCTTTCAACACGTCAGACGACGGAGAACAATGCCACGCAGGAAGAACAATGCCACGCAGGCAGCGAACACGTAAAGGGGGAATTCTTTGTCATGTCCATCGCCCGCCTTTTGATCTTCTTCCCCGAGAGAAGATTGAAAATGGCGCGCTCGCAGCACCTGCTTCCACGAAAGAATGGATGGACGATGTACCTCGACAATACAAGCACTTGTCACAAGAAGTAGTATCGACCATGGCATATGCTGGCACATTTTCCCCGAACTACGTCGTGTACTCATACCCGGTACCTTCATCTCTCCTGGCACAATCGAATCGCCATATGCGCCATATGAAATTTCTAGGATGCGACTCAAGCACTTGGAAGCCGCGCTCTCCTCAATAACTCGGGAATTCCCATCGCCCAAGGTTTCCTTGGAGCAGTATCCTACGAGCGCTCACTTGGCAGCTTGTGTCATCCAGTTGGCAGTCGACAATGGCGACTTGGGGGAAGGACGGATTTGTTTAGATCTGGGATGCGGGACCGGTATGCTGACTGTGGGAGCCGCCTTTGTATGTCCCCTCGTCGTGGCGGTGGACTGCGACGAGGACGCGTTGATGGTTGCCAGGGAAAACGTGGAGTCGGTAGACTTAGAGGAGACCGTACAATTCGTACTAGCACGAGTACAGACTCTCGCCACGAGCACAGGCACGGGCACCAAAGCCTCAAGATCGGGAGGAAAACCCTCCGGCAAAGACAGGAATCATCGCAACAATAGTAGAGGGGGCGGAGGGGGTCGCAAGGGAGGAAGAGGGGGCGGTGCCTCCTCGGCGTCTCAAGCAGCCAGCGATACCCGAGCGATCTTGATTATGGATGGAGCCGATGGAATACCTATGGCGGACAATTGCGTCGACACGGTGCTCACAAATCCTCCCTTTGGAACGAAACAAAACGCTGGTCTGGATGTTCAATTCTTGCGGACCGCCTGTCGTCTGGCAAGCCGCGCAGTGTATTCCTTCCACAAACGATCCACCAGGGCATTTCTGATTAAAATACTGGAAGAATGGGGCTATAAAGCAACCGTGGTTGCGGAAATGGCGTTTGATATTCCTCAGATGTACCAGTTTCACAACCAGAAAAGCAAAGATGTCGAGGTCGACCTCCTCCGTGTTGTCATTTGCGACGATGACGATTCTCCTCATCGAGGAGTTGTTGGAGTTGAATCAAAGATAGACCAGGATGGCGATGAAAGCGGTTCTCATATTCATGCCGTCTGAGCAATGCTGACTGACTCACCGTTTTGGACCTAGTAGTTTTGCAAAGAAACCGCAGTGGGGATACATGCTGGTAGGTTACGAAAAGGAGTAGCCACACAGCCACAGCAGATCGAGGCACCAAGACGACGAAAGCGCATTCTCGCTAATATACCGGGGCTGTACTAGTAAGAACAACATCCGGCCTCTCACCGAGATGAGATTGCACACGCCAACTTCAGTGGAGTACGAATACAGACGAATATAGTACGAGTACAGGCGAAAATACTCTCATATTCAATATCTACTAACAGTACTAGAGAATGGCAAAGCAGCATCGTGTACACCGTCTAGTATTAGTCTAGTAGTTAATTGCTCAATGAAAAATCTTTGCGTTTACATTGATGAATATTACTACTAATGGCACATGTTAGGGCATACTCCAGGAGTACTACGTACGTCTGAACTCTAAGCTGCAATCGGCAAATCACATACTTCGTCGATGATTGATGCTACATTTTTGTTGCTGTCCTCCTGACGAAGGAGCAGCCCAGAATTTTGCATAAACGTCTTCGTTGAGAAAACCGACGATTCTCCTCGATCGATTTTAGGAAGCTCTGAGCTCTTGGAAGGTAAAGTGATCGAATATACCTTGCCGCTGGGTGCCTGTTCCTCCTGCTCGACAGACGACTCGGTTGGTTCTTCCATGTAGTAGGTGTAGGATTTATTGTGGTTCTTGACATCCCATGCCAGCTTCATATTTGGATAGAAGCAGGGTTGCCCAAGAGGTTTTCCGGTGGTAGGTGAAATCTCCCCATTATGTTCAATGAATTGAACAAGTGCGGCTTTTTCAAAGGTCGATCCTTCTCGGATCGTGACTGGTTCGACCATGACCTCACGCGTCAAGGGGCAGAAGAAGCGTCGGGGAGGCACGGAAATTTCCATTTCGGTCTTCTCCAGCTGCTGCTGCTGCTGCTGCTGTTGCTCCTCACTTTCGTTTTGGGATTTCCAGAAAAGAATCATCCATTGTAGCTTAGTGTTTGTCCTCAGACTGCCAGCGCGGAGAGGTGTGCCATTGACTGGACACATGGAGCGGAAAGAAAGAACTTTCAGGATTGCCTCTCTTTCAAAGCTCACTCCTTCAGGAGACTGGACTGGGTCTGTCATCACCTTTTGCGTGAGAGGGCAGATGAAATCATTAGGTGCGGAGGACATGGTACCGGTACTGTACTGTAAATGTTAGAAAATAATAATTGCCAGCTTCGTGCTGATGGTGAGGTTGAAGCAGAAAGTATTATGACAAAGAAAAAAATAATGATGGTCGGTGGGTGACGAGAACAAGAATGCAATTCTTCGTTGTTGGTGGAAGGTCAAATGTTTCCATCGGCCCTTCCGTAGGTTTCACCTGTAGGATCCTACGGGAGGAATGAATTTCAATCTCGAAGCCCTCCTGTATTTGACACAATCGTTCCGAGGCGTTCTTCTTCTCACGGAGTAACTACTTCAAAGAGAATATGGCCTGGTAGCTACCGCTTTTTTGTTCCCAAATAAAGTGAAGGGTGATATGCCTAAAGAGACATAATATGACCCTCATGCCTTGCATATCGAGTGAAGCCCTATATCCAAAACACGTAGTAAAACAGCAGAGCAGTTTGGACCATAATCTACTCGTAAATTCACGATGTACAGGACAAGTAGTAGTAGTACTACGGTAGTTCGTACCGGGTACTTGAAGGGATCGGCCGCGCAGTTCTTTCTTGCTGTTGGCGTCCAGCGAGCGTACCAGGTACCTGGTACTGATGGGTAGGGGCGCGGCTGGTGGTGGTTCCATTTCAGTACGCGTAGTATTTACTCACATGTTCGTTACAAACTTTACTTCAAAAAATGGGTGCACCATGATCCATTGTTATCTGCAAGGCGCACTATACTCAACACGCTTACTCTACAAGTACCGGTACAATGCAAATTCGATGATTATCCGTCACCGACCGCCATGGTCCGTTGACTGCAGGAGGCTCGAGCCTCGTTCCCTCCACAGCACTTCATTGAAAGCAGTACAGGTAGTAAAGAGACTCTTGACGCTTGTTTGTTGTTGTTTGAACAAGCACACGATACACAAAAGACAGCAGCCCCGGGTGGAAATGGAAGAATCTGTTTCTCGGTACCAGGTACGAGTAGTCTAAAAACACCACACCACGCAATAATACTGTGATGCCGAATGCATGTAGTAATAAAATCGCCGCGGTGCCGAATGTTTCCATGAAATCTTCGACTGACGGGGGAATCGAAACTGTGCTGGAAGACGGAGAGCGGGAATTGATTGCCGCTCTAGCAAATCGAGCTTACCACTTGCCAGGATACGGATATTGGGCTGATCTCCGCCAATATCTGAACAATAATCATCCTTTGCTCGGAATCTGCTTCCGCCATCCACTTCACCCTATCAAAACTGGGTATCGACTTTTGATTTTGGTTTCCAGCGGCCTCTTTGGCTTGGCTGTCAGCAGCGTATTCTACTTGGTGGTACTGAGCGACGAACGATTTCAAAAAGTCGCATTTGTCATTCCGCTCGGAGGTGGTGGGGAGGACAGCATGGAATATCCCGTCACATCGGGCATGCTCATGCTGGTGTTCGTGGGAGGATCCTTTCACGCGGCCTACGATTTGGGCGTCTGGTACATTTTGTCCTGCGGGTGCTGCCCGATGAATTTTAAATGCCAGCAGTATGGCAAATACACTGCCGTGCTTCTGGTGGGGCTGCTGTCAGTTACGACTACGTTGCTAGTTCTGTTGCGGATATCCCTGGAACAGGAAGAAAACCAAGAAATTGAAGTGTTGGATCTTGGTTCCATCGGTTTGGTGGACGATGCGGTGGAACTAATCTCCAAAGATATCCATGGGGACGACGTGCAATTTCTGGTCGCATACATCAGTGCCTTTGCGTTGGCTCTCCTCGTCTATTATCCCATGGGAAGCTTTGTTTTATTTTCGGGAGTACTGGGATGCTGTAAGCTACCGATTCTTGGAGGACGGTCTAGAGAAGTTCAGCTCGAAAAGAAGCGAATAGAGCGAGGACGACGAAACCTGGGAGACAACAACATTTGACAGTAGTATTTTCATTTCCAAGTGTGAGACCACTATCAGGCCTCTCTATCAAAGCCTTCCACTCTCTTCGAGTGTCTACTTGCTAGCTAGCTAGGACACAACTAGCTCTACTCTACTCTAGAGTAGAGTAGAGTAGTGGCGAGGTGTGCTCTTCTTGTACTGCCGGTACAGCAGTGAAGGGAGGATGCCAACAAACTAAATCATGCTAGCATCTCATTTCGTAGGATTGCGCCTACTACTCTGCTCACTGCCAGACTACTTAAAGTACAACGTATGGGTAACGGGTCGGACTCAAGCTCTACTACTAGTAGACTACTCTACTAGTCGCTATTAGAAGTCTTGGAAGTGCTAGGAGCGGGATTGTCCTGGGCAGGAGTCTCTTGTCGGAGTCGCGCCAAGAAATCCATGGTATCCTCATCAAAATGAATACCAAGGTTCTGAAACGCGGATGATTCCACCAAAGCCTCCTCGGGGGAAGAATTGTGCTTGTCCGGTGCCTCGTGCTGTTGCTGTTGCTGACCAGTATCAGTACTCGTCGTGCTTCTAGTATCACCTGTCAAAGAAGTCGACAGTGGAAAGGAGCCAGGATTTCCACCTCCGGCAATTTCTTCCAAGGTTCGCATCGGTTGACGAAAGAGTTCTTCCATTTTCCGCTCCCCCGAAGAAGATCGTCCTGGTTTATGAAACATTGAGGTAGAGGGTTGATGTTGATTCCTGCCGGAGGAGGATGTGAACAATTTCCCATTGAGGTCCCCATCAGGAGAGTAGCGGATCGGTTCATCCTCTGTACGATCTTGGTGGGGACCGCCATCCCCAGCAGTTTGGGGTTCCTCTTCCACGACCTCAAACCATGTGTCGGGGTATAGTTTCGAAGAAGCCCGTGGAGCTTGGCTTGTGTTGTTGGGAGGAGTATTGGACGATTCGACATCGGGCTCGAACCAAGAGTCTGGAATACTGGACGAGACGGAAGGAGGAGGGGTGAAAGAGGGACGTCGGCCACCCCTGCTTGTACTTGTTCCTGCACCGTAGGCGATTCTGTCCATGCCTGGTTCCAAAGGACCGCTCGCTACGGTGTTGGTAGGGCGATGGGTTTGTGAGCCCCCCGACCATGTATTCCTTCGGGTGCTTCGTGCAGCAGGAAGATGAGGATGAGCCCCATGATTGTGTTGTTGATGCGCACCATATATCATGTCCTCTTGCAGGCGCATTAGTTGCTGTTGTTGGAGCTGGTGCTGCTGATGGATCCGTTGCTGCTGCTGCATCAACTGATGTTGCTGCCACATTAGTCGTCTCTTCTCCTGCTGTATCATCTCCGCCGGACTCGCGCTGCGTGCTCTTGCAAAGCGTTGCGGATCATTCATTTCATGCAACATGGCTGAAGTGCCGCTAGTAGTACCGATGGCACTGTCGCTAGCATTCGGATTGAAAAGAGGCATTCCGACCATACCACGTTCAGTGTTTATGTTAGTGTTGGCACCAGCAAATCCCATGCCCATGCCCATACCCATGTTGTGGCTGGCTTGAAGGGAATCAAGTCGACTGAGCGAAGCATGCAATGGTTGGTTGACGAGCTGCATGCCCGGGTGCATGCCTGTCGCAGCATGGTTTCGCTGAAGATAGTCCGTGTTCATCATGGGGTAGGAGTGCGAGCCTACCTCCACCCAGCGACCAGGTATGTTAGATGATAAACGGATGGGATTAAAGTCCATCTCCATGTCCATTGGGGTGATATGGCTTGCACTTTGCTGCTGGTACGAGCGGCGGCTTTTCTTGGGAGACTCTACATCCATCATCGTCACTGCGGATTGAGTAGGGAAGGAGGAAGTGGGCGTCTCTCGGGGAGACGGAGCTGACGCATTGGTTCCAGGATTTGACTCCTCCATGGAGGTCTCGCCGCTGCTGTCCAAAGCGCCACCGGGATAGGGTCCTTGATCGTCCGCAGCGTCCCCGGAGGCGGCCCTCGCTTTCACTTCCTTTTGCTTGGCTCTCCAGACGAGCATCTCTTCCTTGTAGCGGTCCTTTTCCTTGGCTGCAATTGCTTCATAGGGCGCCCTAAGCTCTTCGTCGAGGTCCTTCCAGTTAGCGGCGATCGTTCGGGCCAGGTTCGCGAACCCGATGCCTACAGACTTGTTGGATCGCCTTCGAGGATGAGCGAGCGACTTCGAGTCAGCAGCAACGTCCGTGTCGCTCTCTGGACCACCGGGAGCCGCAGCAGCAGCAGCAGATGCAGCAACTGTGGCGGCCTTTTCGGCGGCTGCCACCTTGGCCATCATGGTCTCTCGCTGCTCCTTGAAGAAGATATTGTACGCACTGAGCGGGCGGCGCGGCATGTCCTTGGGTTTCTTCCAAGGAACGAGTGGCGGTTTTCTCTTTCGCTTCTTCTTCTTTTCCACTGCTTCGGGGACAGAAGATTCTTCTTCTTCGTCTTGATCAGATTCCAGGTGTTCATGATCCTGCTCTGGGACAGGTGCTGGTGCAGGTGCAGGTACTGGCATCTTTTCCATTCTCGTGATCTATTTGAAATTAAAATCTGATGCACTCTTCACTCTTCACACTTCACAAGCGTATATTTTTTAAATACAACAATAGTAGAGCAACACCTGACACTTCTTGAACGACAACAACAACTTGTCTTATCGGATGGACAGTGTTCAGCTCTAACCAAGGGAGAGACAGAGGTACTTCTAGTAGTCGTCAGTGAAATGATCGGAGTTCAGGCAAAGATAGATGGCGGCGTCTCACCTGATCACTGATCACAATGGCACCACTTCCGAGCATGGTGGATTCTACTGTAGAATGTAGAACGCACAAAGCATTGATACAGTAAGATAGTTGATACAGCTACTGTACGGTACCAGTATTACGCCGGCAAAAACTTGAACCGCCAAAACTTGAACTTGCTGGTGGCGGTCGCCTGCTTCATTCATTCACGAATCACTAAGTAGAAACCTACCAGAGTTCTACGGACGGACAAATGACTCCACACTCCACACTCTCTACAGTAGAAACTCTGGCAAATGGTGCAAGAGCGAGGTTCGGGTCCTCTACTCCGTGATTTTGACCGTGTCGTACCAGCAGGTACTCATCTATCGATCTTGCTTGGCTAGTGCAGTCTTGGGTGCGACATGTCTATCTACTCGTGCCAAGACCAAAGCTTCCAAATAGGCCCTGAAATCGTGTATAAGCCTCTTCAAGAATGCGGTCGAATTCAGAAAAATTGTTTATATAAGACAGATATTTAATGCCTTCCTTGAAGTTGAATTTGTCTATTTATCTTCTATAACTACATACGAGTAGTATCAAATAATGTGCTACTGGTACCAGGTAGTCTCTCTGCTAGATAGAGCGCCATTCATTGAATCTGGATTCGCATTCTTCGTTCGTGAATGATTACTTATTTTTTTAAAAAGAACACACGTCGCTACCGGTAGGATTATGATTCGTCTGTCGTTTCCATGTCTCAGGGGCTTGGTAAGTCCCATCATCCATGCATGCATACAAGTAACAGGTACCGGTAGGTACTCGCACGGTAGCTCCGCTCATTCGCACCCCAACGAGAGACAGACAGACCAGAAGTCGACCAGAGCCCGCCAAGCATTGGCGATCACCCAAGAGATGTACGGGAGGTTCTGCCCTATCAGATTTTATATTCTTATTGAGCGTTGAATATAATATATAACGCCCGCCAGTCCTATATATTCCGATATATAAATAACCCAACATTTAACCCTACCAAAACAACCCAACCACACTGTCGCATCTCTTGGATCACCTATCCGACCGACGAGAGACGACCGATGATCACACAAGATCATCGATCGAGCAAACATCCTCGCTCCGACTTTGTCATACTAAGGTGAAAATCTCTGCAGTAGATAGAAAACAATCTCCCACCGTTCCTCTGCAGACCCATTGGGGTGCATATTCATCCTTGGGTTTGGGTTGGTGGGTTATTTCCCCCCCTTGCAGGAGTTCTGAATATAGGTTAAAAGTTTATAATTTTTTTGAATGTTCCGATAAAAGTTGTAGACGTGTGCGGTTCCATCCAGCACACGGGAGGCGGCCATACCATTATCCGTTGGCGCGCCCGGCTCGCAAGAAGCCGGCCAACTCCGCCAATTCACATTCAAACGCTCACATTTTATTATTTTGTAGATTTCTCGTCACCTTTTCACATTCTGACATACCGGTAAGCAGTTTTGAAGACAAGAAAAGTCGTCGTTGAGATATCGCATCATCCTCATCATCATCATCATCATCATCATCCTCATCATCATCCTCATATCACCACAAAAAGGAAAAAATCCAACAACAATCATGGCAGCCGTAATAAAGCGAAAGGCTGCTTCATCGCCCACTTTGAGTAAACAAGCACGATTGGGTGCATTATCTGTGCTATTTTTGCTTTGCTTATGCTCCACTCACTTTGCGAGCATTCCTCAGGCCATTCGTACTGGTACTGCATTGACATGGGACTATTCTTCGGCAAACGCAGGCCCCAAGTCTAATAGTAAAGAATCTGATGGGAGAATGAAACAGGTCTCGCAATCGACTTCGCGGATCGTGAATATCCAGCCCACACTTTTGGACTGGGAAGTCAACGCTATAATGTCAGTCAACCTTTCATCCACGAATTTCACCACTTTGGGGGATGTTCCATATGACGACCGTTCGAAGCTCCCCATCCAAGGAGGTGTGTGCGAGCCTCCAGATTCATATAACTACGCGCTTCGAGGAGGACGTAGTAGATGTTGCACTGGGGCCATTTCTAGCGGGGGATCGAACACGTTTACTCGCAGTATCGGCTGTGCGATTGGTTCTGATGCGTATGAACAACTTCGGATGGCAGCCTTGGAGACAATGAACAACGGATCTTTGACGCTATCGGTACCTGCCACAGCCGGCGAAAATGAAATGGAAGCATCATTCCACTCCCAGTGCGACGTATGCCGCATTGTTGACATTGCCATGAAGAACAATTACACAGTCGCTTTTACCGGTGATTCGATCCAGAGACAAATATGGGACGGATTTGTTTGTGAACTTGCTCGCTCTGGATACAATCTTCAGTATAACGGCGTGCATTCACGCCCTCAAGCATTTTGGGGAAGAGGCGTCAGTTATTATGAGGAGATGGAGATTCTCCTTCCATCACCAGCAGACCAGCAGAACAGCAACAAAAGCAGCATTCTGATGCGATTTTATCAACAATACATGCCGTTGGAAGGAAATATGACAGAGATTAGGGAGATTTCCGAGTGGTCAGATGTTTTGGTATTCAATTTTGGTGTTCATTATCGCTGGGACCGTCACGAAGATAAATACCGCGACGAAATGACAGCAGTAGTCAATGAATTCAAACAGCATTCTTCTTCTTTTGCCCTGCTGGCATTTCGAGAGACATGCGCTCAGCACTACCCCAATCCAGGCGGCGAATTTATCCAAGAACGTATTTCGCATTATTTGGATTGCAATTTGAGCCCAGCATCACCCAACACAACGGACAACAACAACAACAACGACGACGACAACATTTTTGGGTGGCGAGAACGAATCGTGAATGAAGTGGCTACAAACCTAACGTACCGAGTGCTGACCTCGGATGGCTCATTGTTGACACGAGGAGTGGGGGAGGACCCAGCAGTACCACCCCCCAAAAATAAGCATGAAGATGATATTGATAATGATGTTGATGACAACAAGAATGATTTGTTGATGATTCTTCCGTTTTTGAATTTTACCAAGTCACTTGGTTACCTTCATCGCTGGCAAGTTGGTTCCCAGGGTCCCAACGACTGCACCCATTTTTGCGTAAGCCCATTTCTTTGGATGCCTCTTTGGAGATCCTTGCGAATTAGCCTCGAATACAAAGAACAAACCACAAGATCATCATCATCATCATCTTGAAACTAAAGAAAGGCACATAGCACTACAAGTACGTACGTACTATTACTCTACTCTACTACTACTTCTAGTAGAGTAGAGACTCAACTCTCTACCGGTACTACTATACCTGGTACCGATCTCTCTACGGTTTGTACGTAGTCTCTACGTACTCAACAGATCTAACTCTCTCAGTACTCTATTCTACTAGTAGGTAGCTACTCTAGTAAAGTAGAGTAGAAGATATATCGTAAAGCAGCGAAAAAGTGCACTGTCTAATTTAGTTGCTACCTTGACGGTTGAGAGCAATTAATCTCTCTCCCGCCGGAACGATACCATCCACGCCAGACAGTCCAATTGATTGACTCAATGGACTCTTTTCACCCTTACGGGATCATCAGCGCTAAGAAGAATCTGCACATCTCAAGCGACGATGGAACCTAGTCCTATGCTTGCAGCTTTCCTCGACCTCAATAATTGAGTTGAGTAGTAGCTCGGGCTGTTCCCAGTGGGCACGTAGAATTGCAAGCTTCTCTTCCATGCATAACTGGCAACGTAGAGAGTAGAGTAGTAGACAGTAGTCGAGTAGAGAGCGGCCGGTACAAGGTTCGTCCTACTACTACTAGTAGAAGGTTCGAATGGGTCGTCTACTAGAGGCGCGCGAGCGCAGGCCAAAAAATGATGATGTCATGCATGGTGCACGAAAGATCGTGATGACGTGTTGCTTCGAGTAATAGTGGTAGCAGAACAAAAGAACTTTTAGCACTGATCAATCAGCAACCAGCAACAAGCACATAGCATATCTTCGTTCGAACAAAAGCTGTCGAGAAGATCAAGCAAGCAGCAAAGAAATAAAAGTCAGTCATTTCTTTTTTGTTCCGAGAACGATCTCTGTGAAGAAGTCTCTTCCGGTAGTAGCATTGTAGTACCGGTAGAGAGTATAGTCTTTGAAGCAAGAAGAGCGCCTTTATCGCTACAACAGAAGCTGTCATATAAATTTATATACCAGGAAAACGCAAAACGCACATCGCCACCATGAGAATCTCATCCGATTCTTTCCTGTCATTTTTCGCGCTGTTGCTGTTGCTGCCGCTGCCGCTGCTGATGCTGTCGGCGGTGCCCTTGGCCGTTGCCTTTGCGCCAACCGTAACGTTCACGTTGAGGGCAACGGTAACGGTAAGGGCGGCGAAGAATCATCATCATCATCATCATCATCTTTCCGGCAGTCAGCATTGTTGCCAGTACCGGTCCAAACGAAGCCTCGCCAGATTCAGATCTTCCTTGTGGCCTCTCCACAATGACGCCAATTCTTCACTCGACGGAGGTATTGGTGGTGGTGGTGGCGGCGGCGATGGATCTTCCTTTGACATTGATTTGGCGCGCAAGCAACTTCAGTCTCTCTTCACGGAGGAGGGCGCCAGTAATAATAATGATGTTGATGATGGCACACCATACAAGGGAGATTCTGCAGCATCATCCAATATTAATAATATTGCGAATGTCAAATTCAATATTCGCACATTTCTCAGCCAGGCAGCTGAATTCGAAGTCAAGAGACAAGCTGGCGAGCCCGTCCCCTTGGAGGATTCTCTCTTGCCACCGTTGCCCCCACTCTCAACCATTGAGAGAGATCGCCGCGAGGCGGAAATTCAAATCATGGAAAAACTAGCCAAGCAGCAGCATGGGGACAAAGACAGCGACAACGACAACGACAACGACAACGACGATGCCGTAAAGGAACTATGGAACTTGTGGTATTCGGAACGAGGGGGGCTGGCACTGGCAAGACTGCAACAGGCGGATCAACTCATGGGGGATCCAACATCGTGGCAAGATTGTGAAACAAGCTTGCTGCAATTGATCGATGAGTACACCATTTATTTTGTGGAACCTGTCAATCGGTTGGCGACCTTGTATTATTTGCAGGGCAAGTATGAAGAGGCGTATCACCTGTGTCGCCTCATTCTTTTAAAACTAAAACCGTGGCACGTCGGAGCTTTGGCAGGCATGGTGCAAGTTTGTATCCACCGGGGCGATCGAGAAGAAGCCCGATACTGGGCGACCAAACGACTGCCTAGCAGCGTGGCAGGATCCAGCTTTCCTCCATTTGATAAATCCAATGGGCCCGAGAATCCCCGGAGAGCCGAATGGGTCCAAGTCATGGTCAAGACTGCCGGGGAAATGTTACAGCAAGCGGAACAAAATACCAAGAAAAGCTTTTTTGGAAAGCCTGAAGAATATTACAAAAAGAAGGCAAATGGAAGAGCCTCCTCCAAGGAACAGCAGGATGATGATGATGGAACATCATCATCATCGTCATCATCATTATCATCATCGAGGGAGGAAGAATCGAAAGGGGATGATGCGTGGCAGTAGTTGACTACAGTTAATAATACTTTATTCTTATTCTTATTATTCTTATTCTGATACATACTGCTGTGGTTGTGGTGGTGGTGGTGGTCTTTTGTTGTATTGTTACTACATACTCCTACTAGTACGTACGTACAATTGCACTTCTTTTTCACTCGGAAGAACAAGGATTTCTTTTTATTTGGAATCCATGCCAAAAAACTAGTTATTCGTAAATGGTACAAAATGCTTCTGTGCAATACTGTACATACTGTTCAAGCAAGTAGACTATACCAAGCTTTACTTCTTCCAACAAGAAGAGCTTTGCTACTACTACTATTAGCCAGTAGCTAGTAATATAGTAGGGCTAATACTAGTACTAACGTTAGGTACTATACTGGTACAGTTGTGGTAGTGACAAATCTGGGTAGTACCGGTAGTAGTAGATATTATGATGGTTGGCTAGAGTAGAGAGTAGATGAGTGAGTTGACAGTACACTCAGTAGTACAAAGAAGGCAGAGGTCGTACTAGTCGTCCCTCTCCTACTAGTCGTAGTAGCTCTCTACTACCGGTAGTACCTCTCTACTACTACTACTACTACTCTCTCTACTAGTAGAGAGAGTAGATCTAGTAGTAGTAGTAGTAGTAGGTAGTTATAATAGAGTATGGATACGTGTAGAGAGTAGAGCAACGTGCGCTCTACTCTACTAGACTATCGCTACTCTACTAGTAGTAGTAGTAGAGCAGACTATCAGCACGAAGTTGCGCGAAATCTGGGAACCCGGAATCGAAAAGGGCGGGAAAACTTGGCGTATCTTTTCTTTTGGTTTCCCCGTCCTCTCTTCCCGCACGCAACAAACCATGTTGGCAACACTTGAACTGAGAGCATCATTTCCATCCGATTCCAAATCCGATTCCAAGTCCAAATCCAAGCCTCTCGTCGTGTCTCGACGCTATTATGCTCTCGTCATTTCGATTGGGCGTTTGTTTCATCGCGGCAAGTGGGACTCTTTTTCCAGCCTCGTTCAGCAGTACCGGTATTGGGTCGGCATCATCGGCATTCGCCTTCTTTTCTACAGCAACTACAAAAAACACACGGATTTATTGGTCACGTACTACTGGCACGAGTACAAAACATCCAAGACGGCTCACCATGTCCGCCGCCGCCGCCGCCGCCACATCAACTTCTTCTGATTCTTCTTCTTCTCCACCAGTGGTGATTGCAGGAGCCGGTGTTGTGGGTTGCACCACGGCCTATTATCTTGCCAAGGAATTCGGAATCGCCTCCACTTTGATCGATCCTACAGGCAGCATTGCCCCTGCGGCGTCGGGCAAGGCGGGTGGATTCCTGGCCTTGGATTGGAATGATCACAGTCCCGGACTACTAGGGCCCCTCGCTCGACGAGGGTTTGCACTCCATCAAGAAATTGCCGATACTATTGGCGCTTCCAGGTTGGACTATCGGAGATTGACGTGTGCGGCAATTTCCAGTAGTGATGATGCTCGTGCCGCCCTGGCTCGCCCCAAGGGCAAAAAGTTAGAAGGAATTGAATGGGCCACGGGTGACAGTGTTCAGGGAGTGCGATCGTTGGGCAACGAAGAAACAATCGCTCAAGTCCATCCAAAGAAATTTTGCGATGCTCTATGGGAAGAAACGTGCAAAATAGCCCCAAATTCGAAACTGATTCAGGGCAAGGTGGGGGGGGCCTCATACACCACGGACGATGACGACGACGACAACGACCAGCACGACGATGATGGAGCCAGCACCAATAGTACCGGTACGAGGAGGAGGACCTTTGTTGGGGCAAAAGTTCTACTACAGACAGAAGGCGATCACGACGAGGATACGACGATTACTGTTATTTCTGGTCGGGCGTTACTATATGCTTGTGGACCATGGACAGCCAACATTATGACGGGAGTGAAATATCACTCGGTTGTCATTCCTACAGAGACGACTTTGAGTCAATGTGTCTTTTTCAGTGGATTTGGCGACCCCGAGGTATACGTCCGACCGGATCAGACGGCCTACTGTACTGGATTTCCAGACGCTCCAGTCCGAGTAACGGAAGAACCGGGACGTGAGGAAGTTCGAGAGGACGCAGTGACGATGATAATGTCCGCCGTGAAACAAGCGTCGAATCTGGAAGCCGCAGCAGCTGCTGCAGGGTTGGTGGTGGCGGATGGTAGTGCTGGTATTGGTAGAAGTAGTCATCATCAACAACAACAAACAAGCAGCAGCAGCAGCAGCAGCAGCAGTATCATCCATCAAGCATGTTATCTGCCATCCACCCCCGACGGACTTCCCATAATGGGTGCCGTTCCAGATGCACCGAATTGTTTTGTCGCGACGGGGCATTCGTGTTGGGGAATTTTGATGGGCCCCGCTACTGGAGAAGCCATGGCCCATCTAATCATGGCGAGAACGACGACGACCGGCGGCGGCGGCGGCGGCGGTGAATCCGCCGGTCAATCGTCATCATCATCATCATCACGACCGTCACGACCGCCGCATCATGTGGTGTCACTTTCTCCCTTAGCCCATACCTTCAGGTACCCATCATAACTAAATTAGACGGTGCACTTTTTCGCTGCTTTACGATAGATGTACTACTACTAGAAGTAGTAGTACTCTACCAGCATTCTTTTTTCGTACCAATGAGTACTAGCCATAACTATTTGTAGAACATATCTACTAGAGCATTATAGCCGGAGTAGCCATCATCTGTAGTAACATGTTGTATTAGTTAAGAGTGAGTCTATCCACTAGTAGCTAGCTAGTAGTCATCCCCTCACAAATCTCATGAAGTTACTGCTTACTACCGTACTACTCTACTCTAGAGAGTAGTAGTAGACACTCAAAGACATGCTACTGCTAAAGATAATTCGCGCACTTTACGCGGGAAACGGTTAAGAGGGAGTAGTCGCCCTCCCCTTTTTACTATACAGTATCTCCTACTGTACGTCTGCCCTTCGTTCTAGTCTGCTGCACACCATACATATCCAATGGATAAAATAGGCAAATCCAATCCATTGCGATAAAATTACTTAACGATTCTATGTCCTATGCGACTCTGGCACGCCAGCAACAAAATAAAACGTGATTCACAGGTAGTACTAGTACAATTGATTTTTTGTTTCTGTCATCAAACGTAATCTGACACAACGCTAGGTTGTGAAAGATCACGGTCGGTTGCATCGGTTGTAATACGACTTGCCATCCGAATGAAATTCCTCGTGGCGGCATGAAAAAATAATTCGGTCCCATCGATCACGTTATCTTGGAGTTGAGACGAAGTGATCGGATCGGTCACATTTTACCGAGGAAAGGGATGACAGACGGAAAAAGGACGAAAAGGGAGGAGAAGAACAAACAGACGCCGCAGACACGACAGACACTAACCATTGGATATATCATAAAAAGTATTCGGATATGGAGAATCCTGAATGTTCGCTTATCCATTGGATATGCAAAAGACGCTCGGATTTCGCACCCCATACATATCCAATGGATAAAATAGGCAAATCCAACGATTCTATGTCCTATGCGACTCTGGCACGCCAGCAACAAAATAAAACGTGATTCACAGGTAGTAGTACAATTGATTTTTTGTTTCTGTCATCAAACGTAAACTGACACAACGCTAGGTTGTGAAAGATCACGGTCGGTTGCATCGGTTGTAATACGACTTGCCATCCGAATGAAATTCCTCGTGGCGGCATGAAAAAATAATTCGGTCCCATCGATCACGTTATCTTGGAGTTGAGACGAAGGGATCGGATCGGTCACATTTTACCGAAGGAATACAGACCTGGAATGCCGAAGACCGCATTCCTGGAAAATCCTGGCCTCTGATGAAACAGTTAAAATTACTACTACTACTACTACTACTACTCTAGAGCAATAGTAGTAGCTACTCTAGCTAGTAGTAGTATTGGTAGTAAACAGTAGTACTACTACTACTAGCTAGTAGTAGAGATAGCGCTGGGGGCGGAGTACTGCTGTAATATCCTACAATACGGCTGACGCGAAATCTCGACTGATTTTTACTTGTACTGTAGTGCTATCGTACAATACGGCAGATTCGAAATCTCGACTTATTTTTTGTTAGCTTTAACTCGAGTATGCTGTAAGAAAAGAGATGCACACAGCAAGGCGCGCGGAACGAGTCGTACTCTAGTACTAGTACAACAACAACAACAACAACAATGTATTACAACACGGCAGACGTGAAATCTGGAGTTATTTTTTTTGTTAGCTTTAACCCGGGTACTGTATAATGACACAGTAGAGACGCGGTAAGGCGCGCGGGAGGAGTCATCGTACTCTAGCTAGTACAACTGGAATATCATACAA
Organism: Nitzschia sp. pyKryTriq1; assembly: GCA_956465555.1. Taxonomy (NCBI): domain Eukaryota; phylum Bacillariophyta; class Bacillariophyceae; order Bacillariales; family Bacillariaceae; genus Nitzschia; species Nitzschia sp. pyKryTriq1. Next base: position 103,550 of record OY101121.1, on the reverse strand, counting down.
TGCGGGTACCGGTATGTACATCACGACAGACGTGAAATCTCGAGTTATTTTAGTTAGGCATTTATTACAGTATACCGCGGGTTTTTGATAGTAGAAATAGGGCGCGCGGGAGGCGGAGTGCGTGTACTAACTGCGTATGTACGAGTAATATCCTACAATAATACGGCCGACACGAAATATCGAGTTATTTTTTGTTTACTTTAATAAACTCGACCGACCGACCGACCACGGACGCCCGACCCAGCAGCATGGCTTGAAATCCTCGGAGTCAGCAAGTCGGACGGGTTCACGTACTCGACGAGAAGACGAGGAGTCAGTCGTCGTCGTCGTCGTCGTCGTCGAGCAAAGTCAAAAGTCGACGCACTCTTCTGCTGTACTCGTACTCGTAGTACTGGTACTCGTACCGGTAGCTACCTCTCATTCGTCCGAGGAGTCATCAGTCTTGACGCTTTATTGATGATGATTCCGCATTGCTTGCTATCATAGTGCATTCCATCCATCCATCCATCCATCCGCATCCATCGCGATGCAATCTCTTTTATATTATATTGGCTTGTATTCCAAAGACGAATACGTAAAGTGATATAAATGTTAATATGTACTGCTACAAGGAAGAAGAAGAAGAAGGCTACGGCGTCTCCTGGAATGAAAGAATTCGACCAATGACGGACCGCAACGCCTCGTCGCTTCCCTTCTTCTTTTTTGGTTCGACAATACGTTTACAAGTTCGTACCGGTCAGTTATTACCCGAGCATCAACGAATCACTACCAACTACCGGTACTGGTAGTACCACCATTCCATTACTGCATCATTATTTGTCATTTGTCATTTGTCATTTGTCAGATCCTGGAAGGACCACCACCAATCCAGATCGATAGAGCGATCGATCGATTGTTACTACAAGAAGAGCAACGAGAAAAGAGGAACGCAACTGATGGGACGACGAGGATTATTCCGCCAACACTCAAATTCTTACTATACTTCCACTACTACTCCTACTACGCGCTTGCTTGCTCCATCTTGCTCAAAGACCTACAACTGCAGCATCCGCAGCACTAGCAGTCGAGATCGAGACCGAGACCGAGACCGAGCGCTCTTCTTCCATCTATAAATCAAGACATCATGCCCCTTTTTGTTCCTGCTGGTGGTTTCCTCCGCGATCGATCGACGATCAGAAAGAAGGAGAAGAAGAAGAAGAAGAATATTTTGATAATGATGAGAAGTCAGAACGCTGGATCTACCATCGACGAAACACCAGCACTACTAGTAGAATGAACAGGTGCTATTGTACAGTACGTACGAATTGATCCATCCATCCATCCCATCCTTCCTTCCTTTCATCGTCCGATTGCAATCATCATTTCCATGTCACGGTCGTACCGGTATAGTATTCGTCGTCGCATGAATAGCCATCTTCGTAATACGACTACGACTACGACTAATAACTCTACTACTAGCTCTACTAGCTCTACTACTAGCTCTACTAGCTACTAGTAGTAGAGTAGATGAGTACCAAGAAGAATGGATTGCTACTAGTAGATCTTTTTGGCGGCACTTCTTACTTCCTGCTGATCCTTGTTCCTACTACCAACTACTGTACTACCAGTAGCTAGTACTAGTAGTAGTAGTAGTATCACCACTCTACCACCAAGTCGTCGGCCGAGTCTTCTACTCGAGCTACTAGTAGTAGAGTAGAGTAGCTATAGTAGTAGTAGTACTACTACTACCAGCACTAGTACTAGTACTATTACTACTCTAGTACTACCAGCACCACTTTTGTTCAGTCGTCGATCATCTTTTGGAAGATAAAATAGTAGTAGTGAGCGATGACATCATGATGTCGGCTCCTCAGTGCCATGATGATACTACTACCGGTCGTACTACTACTCTACTACTACTAGTAGTAGTACGAGTAGTTACGATGGTCGACGAAGAAGAAAAAGATGATGATTCTGGATCCTCGGTGAATGATCATCATGGTCGACGACGACAAGGAGACCACCACCAGCCAGATACGATGATGATGATGCTTGTGCACATGCTAATGATTCTTCTTCAGAGAACAACAATGTTTGGGTAAAACGTGTCACTACTAATAGAAAATAATTATTCGCTCTTTGCTTGCTTGCTGTTTGTTGTTCGTCGGGCTTGAGAGGAACAAGAAGAACTCATCCAGCAGCAAAAAGTAGATAATAGTCGATCAAATCCTCTTAGTACAGTGGCACGCCTCCCCACTTCCAACAATCGCGATGATGGGAACTTGTTTTTCTTTTCTTTTCTTTTCTTTTCATTTCTTTTCTTGAACATATAGGTCACATATAAAAATTCCCTGGCAATCGAAGACTGCTGCTGCCAAGGGAACAAAACAAAACAAAACAAAACATATTGTGATTCATCAGGCTTCGAGAGGGCTCAACATATAATTCATGCAATCAAGGCGGCGTGAGAAGCCATCCTCCTGCACACCACGACGACAACCATCTTAGGATTACGCGCAAAGACCAAAAGCGGGGTCGTCTTTGACGGACCTGCCACCACCAAATTTGCCGTCAAAGCTCTTGGAGCCATAGCCTGGAACCACAGCGGAATCAGGGCAACAGTTGCATCCTACCAAGTAATAGTCACCGTCGTAGGGTTCACTGCTGCCTGGAGGCTTTCCGGCCAACTTTTCTTCGTCCACACACTTTTGCTTGAGAAAGGCGTCGCCCTCCTTGTAGACACAGACAAAATTCTTGCCGTCGGCGCATATTTCACCCTCTAGTCCACTGTCGGGAGGGCAAGTTGGGGGGGGGCATACAGTCCCATCAACGATGGAACCTTCGCAGCACGTTTGGCAGGTGTCAACAAATGGGGTACCATCGCAGCAAGACATCGCTGTGCCGGTTGGTATGATAAGAAAACCGCAGCAGTCAAAAGCGCCAGCAGTTATATCCCGCTTGAGCACGATACCACAGCAGATATCGGTACCACTTTCAGAGTTGTAAGACTCAGTTCCACAACAGGCGTCGTCCGATGTACCCTGAGTGAGCACTCCCTCGCAGCAGATATCACTTGTAGAGTCGTAAGACTCAGTTCCACAACAGGCGTTGTCCGATGTACCCTGAGTGAGCACTCCCTCGCAGCAGATATCGGTAGAACTTGAGTCGTAAGACTCAGTTCCACAACAGGCGTCGTGAGTTGTACCCTCATAGAGCACTCCATCACAGCAGATATTATCGGCAGTAGAGTCGTAAATTTGATAGCCGCATTGCTTGTAGCCTAAGGAGCAGCTGTCAAAGCATTCGGTGATTCGGATTTCACCTGAACTGGCGCTTCCATCGAACCCATCCACCTGTATAGAGTATGCAGCTCCCGGGGTAACAGGAGCGCACTTAATGAGGGGCGAAAATTTAGAGCCACTATCGTCGTTTGCGGCAATCTCGCGTATGATACCGTTGACAATGCTGCAAGGTTTGGAAATGTCGATTTCCCAAAGGGCCATTTGAGCATCCCCATCGCCGGAGATCTCAATCGTCACAGACGTAACTCCATCTGGCGCATCCAGACCAAACCAAACTGAGTTTTCCACATCCGTTTCGCCATCGCACCAACCATCCAGGCTCTCGCAACTAGAGAATTCTTCTCCTGTTCCTGTTCCTGCCCCTGGCGACGGCTCACCTATCTCGGCGGTAGCTCCTTCAGTGTCATAGAAGTTACTCCCCCCAATCGGAATCACCGGGTAAGTGCTACAGAAGTCGTCATTCGCAGGCCTCAAGAAGCGACGACTGCCTTTCGTAGATGCATCCTGCAGTACGATCGAGAGCCAGCACCCGATTGTGTGAGTCGTCCAAAGGTAAATAATGTATACGGCGGTAAAGTAGACGTTCCACTTGATGTACCTTGGGGTTTCCTTTAGTTCCGATGGAGGATTCAACTCCACCAGCAAGAAAGCAAGCAAGAAAAACAGATCCGATACTGAACTTCATGACGACGATGAATCAAGAAAAGTATACAGTTTGCGTTTTTGATGATCCGAAATTGTGTGAGCAGATCTGGAATCGATTTTCTTCCATCCCAAAACTTGGACAAAACATCACCTGAACTGCGGGGTAGTACAAAATCGACACGCGACCCGTAGAAATGGACACATCCAAGCATGGGTCAAGATGACCATGCGTGTTTTTTATCTTTTTGGGCTTGTGTACTCCACAAGATTCCAATCGTAGTGAATGTTCTACATCCCGCCACATCATCATTACCATCTCTGGGCATATAGCTTGAGCGCTATTCGCAATTCAGGTACTAGTTCAGATACTAGGGATCTCTTCTACTTGAAGAAAAAGCGGCGTTTCAAGCCTTACATTGTTCGCATTCTTCTCTCCGTACTGGCCTCAGTGAGTGTGGTGGTATTAGTATGAGCGGATCAGAGAAAGTAGGCAGCTCCGAAATTGTCTGAGCAGATCTGGAATCGATTTTCTCCCATCCGAAAACTTGGACAAAACATCACCTGAACTGCGGGGTAGTACAAAATCGACACGCGACCCGTAGAAATGGACACATCCAAGCATGGGTCAAGATGACCATGCGTGTTTTTTAACTTTTTGGGCTTGTGTACTCCACAAGATTCCAATCGTAGTGAATGTTCTACATCCCGCCACATCATCATTACCATCTCTGGGCATATAGCTTGAGCGCTATTCGCAATTCAGGTACTAGTTCAGATACTAGGGATCTCTTCTACTTGAAGAAAAAGCGGCGTTTCAAGCCTTACATTGTTCGCATTCTTCTCGCCGTAGTACCGTACCGTTTGTAGCGTGTTTGGCATCTTGCCAATGGACGCGTATCGTACCCGTACTGTAGGTACTAGTACAGCTACTAGATCTAGTAGGGATCTCTTCTACTAGAAAAAAAGCGGCGTTTCAAGCCTTCCGTTGTTCGCGTTGTTCTCAACGTATTGACGTCAGTGAATGTGGTATTAAAGAAAATCATCCCTAGTACCTGTAGTGACGAAGATGATGACGTCTAGTGAGAATAATGCTCAAGCTATATCTTGCCCAGAGACATATAAGGAGTCATCTTGCGGAGTACACAAGAAGCCCGAAAAGTTAAAAAACACGCATGGTCACCTGGGGCGCAAAAGTGCACTCTAGAGCAGTTCCGTGCTTTCCTGGTGCGTCTTCCCCCCGCCCGCCCGTCCTTCGAGAAAATGCAACTCATTCAATCTCGTGGAGATGCCGAAAAAACAAAACAAAAACTGCCACAAACATCACAATCTGCTTGAGACGAATCTCGAGAAGGGCTTTAGGTTCATTGTTCATCGTCCATATTCATATTTTACATCACACTAAAAACCCATACAACGCCGATGAAACTTTACTCAAGTTTTACTACTTTTCTGCTGGTGCTGGCGACTGGCATCTCGGCTGTGGTAGCTGCTGCTGCGGAGAGTCTGAATATGGATCCATCCTTCTCCACACCCACACCCACAACAACAACAACAGCAACAGAATCGTCCACAAGAAGAACTCTGCAGCGATCCCCCGACGCCCAACCTGGAAGCCCGGACAATATTAATCCAAGAGTCGACTACAACAGCGCAGCTCCCAAAGCCGGAGGAGGCGAAAATACGGGTCTCATTCTGGGGATTGTGGCAGCCAGTGTGGTAGCTTTGATCCTCGTGTGCTCTTGTTTGCGATGGTATCGACGTGTTGTCGATCGTGATCGTCAAAAAACAAGACCCTTTCCGTCTTTCAATATTTGCGAGGCATGAATGTCGACGATATCGATATAGTACGACGTTCTCCGGCCGGTGGATTTCATGTCTCGTATCTGAACAATCTGGCACAAGGAAAGAATGAATGGGATGAAGATGAAGAAGAAGAAGGCAGTGGTGGTTCCAATAGTGGATCCCAACAAAGTAATAGCAATGGATCATACAAATAAGGTGGTGGCGGCGGGGCCAAGACGGAAGAGACAGTTTCTCAAGTCGGTGATTAAGACGAAGAAACGAAGGGTCTCTTGGCATCGGTCTAGATATGATAATATATATATTATTCTACGTAAACATAGCATTCATGATAAGGAAGTGTGTGGTTGGATTTGATTCGATTTGATTTGATTCGAAAGAAGGAAAAGTGGATGGAGAAACTTGAAAATATGGGACCAGAATGTAACCAACTATGGGACGGAGAGGTAGATGTAGTTACTTGTTTCACTATTGTGTAAAATAGACCAAGTCTTTTGGCGGTTTGTCTTAGATTTTAAAAGTAAGAAGTTGCTAGTAGGTAGTAGTCTTCCGATGAGAGGCAGCATGAACTGAAGAAGGAAGTGATTATTCCGTCATTCTTGTTGTTCGGGGGGCTTGTTTTCGGCGGGAGGGGGGAAGCAAAATCCAATTGCTACTAGCGCAAAGATGATAAAGAGCCGACTGCTGGAGATAGTGGTAGTATTTGTCCGTAGTAGTTGTGACTCCAACAATAAGATTCGAGGAAAGCGTTCGAGAATATGTGGAATAAATGGAAGCTTGGTTGGAATAAGAAGCCGAATAATCCATAAGAGTAGTATCATCCTCTCTCGTTCTGGAATCCCCACGAGCGTTTTGAACTTGCATCATGATCGTCTATTCTCAAGCGTCGCATCTCATTGTCGGGTCTTAAATTCCTTTCACTTTCAAGGATGCGAGGAAACAGGAAAACGGGTACGTGGTATTAGCGGCAGTCCTAAAAACAAGGCTGCCTGGTGCTGGAAGAACGGCAGTGATAGAAAGGCGGCTGTCGATGTCGTGTTTTTGCAACAAGAAAGATCACTTTCTTTTTCACCTTCTTCGTACTGTACCGGTAGTTGATCGTTGACGACTGCGCAAGCGTTGTCAAATACTCGAAAGACATCCCCCGACGCCGATGCCGACGACCGACGACACCCACATATCGGTACTAAAGCAAGGCCGCGACTCGGCGACCTCCATCTCTACCTCCACTGCACCAGCAGCACTATCGTTACGGAAGCAAAAATGATGATCTCATGATGATCATGGTCGAGGATGTCCTCGAGGCGATGATGATGACGCTGTCCTCCGAAGGACGACGACGGCAGGGAAAGTAGTAGTAATTGAATAAAATATTATAATAATGAGGCCATCGCCCGCGGCCGCCCACAGTAGTACCGGTACCAGTCAAAAATCGCTTTCGGGACTTATCACCGCTTTCGGGACTTATGCGTTATCTCTAACGTGATATAGAAATTATGAATTATTTTACTGGTGTTTTCGTCTATTCTCAAACCTTGGTAAAACAGAGGAGAGAACCCAACGCTTCGGTTGAACCGTTCGGAGTATCCCAACGTATGTTGGAATCCACAAATTTGTGACGTCACGGCTGATGATGCCTTACGGCGCGTTATCCAAAAAGGGGGACGTGCTGGATAGCGCACTCTGCCTCTCCAAGGTTGACGTTCGCAGCGAACGCTTGACGTGAGAAATAAAGAGGAAACCTTGAAGAACAAGGAAGAAAACCTCTTTCGTCGGTTACTAGCGTGTCCGAGATATCTATCGCTCGCTGGCTCAATGGTATCTCAATGGAATCTCACCATAGGAAACAGTCAATTGAAAACATGAAACATTTAATGAGCAAAGAGGTAGGATCGCCAGCGAACGTAGAGTATTTAACGAGTACATTCGCCATTGAATTCGTGCCTCGGACACTCTATTGCCTGTAGGGCTTAATTCGTCGTAGTGAAATTCTTTCAACCACGGTCGGTGGGGGACAATCGAATTGTCACGGTACCATTGGTATGGACTTGTTCAATAACATGCGGTCCGCTCAAAGCACGAGCTTCAAGTTTGTTGGGCTTATACGCCAGTTTGAGTACTGCTTCGCCAACACGATAATCATAAGAGAATCGTTTTTGGTTCGCATGGAGATAAGATCCATGGGATCGTACTGTTTTGGAATTGAATTGTTTGGCGTCGCGATTCGTCGCTTTGCGCCATTGAAACTGAAAAGTTCGGCGTCGCGATATTTTGACATCCTGGAAGGTTATAATCCAATGTAAAATAAACCAATCCGATGGTACATGAGGAAATCCTGAGGCTTGCACTCGGGCACTTGGCATTCGGCCTTCGGGTGCAAGACCACTGCGGCTCCATAAATCGACCCACATCATGGAAAACCCTTGACTACTCTGATTAGCCAAATACTTTCTAACAACTTTAGTTTTCTGTGCTCTTCCCCCACTTAGAGCATTGTTCCCGCCACGGTGAATGCGCGGCGTGGACTTCGATCGGAGGAATCCAATATCGATGGAAGGACGGACGCCCATGATTCATTCGATCAAGGACGATGATTCCTTCGTCACTTGGGGCATAACGAAGACGATTGACGGTTGGAAGTAGCAAGACGGGATCCGACGACCTCGTTGAAAACGCTACAAGGCTCAACTTCCATCACCACATATCACATATATTTCACATAAAAATGACGGTGCCTGTAAGAGAAACGAGTAGTCTAGCCAATAACGAGTAACGAACTAATAATGGAAGCGCTTGACCATATGGATGAATTGTTGAAAGGCTTCTTCGGAGCAGGTCATCGATCGAATACCGGTGATGGTTCCAATCAGGTGGAGCAAGCCTCGAACAAGGACGATGCCGATATCGAAGGCTTGAAGCAAAACGTTTCCTTTCGGCCCGACGAAGAAGAAGGAGGAGACGAGGTCGTGCGGGTTGTGGATGAATGGACAGCGAATGATGCATCAGGATCATCAGCATCCGAGATAGTGGTCGAGGTAGCGCCAGAAGCCGAGCTAGAGCTGTGTTTGGAGCACTATTTTCGCGATCACTTTACGCTCTCCACGCCGTCGACGTTGGTAAGATTTCGACCCGCTCGCACGGCCTCCCGTGTCTTTGAGGACAAGACGTCCCAATTTATCCTGGAGGAAAGTATTGAGGAGGTCACGCTCCGAAGAAGGATCCAAGTCAAGCAGCTCTCGGATGGGACCAGTGGGTTGCAATTTCTACGATTGCTTTACACCGTCATGTGCGTGTTCTGGACGGGAATCTTTTTCGTCTTGTGCCTCCAAATATTGCTCGTCATGGTGTTGGAAATGGCGATACATGTGGGAACGACCGGCATTAATGACGGCAAGGTGGATCCAGCCAGAGTCATTGGGTACGTACATTTTCGTTCGTACTACTGTACCACTATATTGTATAATGATACGCGACACATCCATGGGTCAATTCATTTCTTTTCTTTTCATTCCATCGCCACACGCACGCAGGATTCTTCTTGGAATCTGTGTCTTCGTCTACGGATTTTCACAAGGACTTGTCATTGCAGGAGCATTCGTGGGCGATGCCTGGACGGGCCACTACCTCATCAAGCTGTTTTTCTTCAACAATCGATACGGCAACGTTTTGGTCGACTGGCTCTTTTTTTGTTTCTTCGTCCTCTTTCCGTTACTCGTCATGTGCATCACGCTCTTGATGAAACAAGACGAATGGTGGACCATCACCTTGCTCTTTTGGTATGCCACGATATCCGTCTTCTTTGTTATTTTTGCCATCAATTGTGTCTACTTTGAGGTGAAGGGAGCATTGAGCTTTCTATCCAAGCGCCAGGATATGATTGGAAAGGGGTTCTGGACGCGTGTCAAGGAATGTGTTCTTCTCAGACAGAGAGCATCCTACAGTGGCTGCATCACGCACAAGTATGTTGCTCGTTCCATGGCGATCATCACGAATAATACCGAAGGACAACTAATCAACGAGCAGGACTCCATTTTGGAGTGGAGCAGACAAGAAAGGACTGGGCCTTGGGCACGGATCACTAAATTGAGCTTTCTATCGACGGCTTCGCAATCACGATACTCTGTTCCTTTGTTTTCACCCTTGGAACCTCCCCAACCACTACATACAATCGACGACGTCCAAGACAACAGACCGTATGTGACGAAGAACACCTGGAGCCTGGAGCGATTATTTTGTCGACCGAGAAATTCGCGATATGTTGTCATTGTCGGTGGCCCGGGTGCGCTGACAGAGCATCAGATACGAAGTAGCCTCATATGTTCCGTCATCGGCATGATCGTTTTCTTCTTGGTCCTTCTTTCCTTTCTGGTTTACATGGAATTACCAGGATTGTCAATACTCGGTGTCATGGTATTGTGCGCTCTAGCTTCCATTCCACTCTTGAAGGATCTACGCCGCCAGGTCAGAGTAACCAGGAGGATCTTTCAAGCCAGAAAAGAGGATAGCCTAAAGAAACAAAGCTATTCTGTCATACCAGTAGTAGCAGCAGCAGCAGCAGCAGCTACCCCTTCCAAACGCCGACGACAATCGAGACGAGAGTCGGAGATATCAGACGAGCCAAACGAAGGATTGTTTCTTGTCGCACAACAGGAACGGATAAACCAGGCTTCGGATCTTCTTTGCTGGATCGCAACCGGTTTGGAAATATCATTTTTATACATCTTTCCCTTGGGTGTTCTTTTTTATGTCCGGAATTTTCCACTCGCATTTCTTTTCATCATTGTTGCTACTGTCTCATTCATCCGACACTACGTCAATCTACTGTCAGTGGTGGAAGAGGTGGGTCAACTAAGTCTAATAAGTGGAGCAACCAACAAGATTCGTTGGAGTAAGCAATCCAGGCTCAACGATTTGATAGGAGCTATCAGCTACAACAAAACTCGAAAACTTTGGCAGCTCATTTTGGCGGGTTGTGGTATTGTCTGGTTGGCAATATTTTTCGTGGCATCGCAACAAGGCTGGGAGCCCTCCTCTCAAAAGTCTCTCACCTTTGTCGATGGTTATGCATGGAAGCCTCAACCAGATGATGTTCGTTACGGAACCTGCGATTTATCCAAAAGCATTACCTTTGGAGTGAATGCCACGTTGGCGGACTTTGCCTTTCTCTCGGGTCTAGCCTACAAGACCAATGATACTGCCAAGTCGCAACTGGAGGGGTGGTTCAACAACTCGGGGGAAGTCGTCGAGGAGGACCTTTTCACTGTATCCGAATATCGAAGACGGAAGGGCAACCAGAACTCTCCTGTCTTTTTTCGTTTGTTTCGTTTCAAATCGGATAATGTGGATGGTAAAGATCGAGGGGTGGTCAGCATCCGTGGAACGCAAACTAGCTGGGATCTCGTAAGTAATGTTGTACTGTACTATTCTGACTGTGACTGCCTACAGGGTGAAAGGATCATTTGGTGTTCCGTCGCCTACCTTCAGAGCCTCTCAAAATACGTTGCCTTGCCTTGGGTTACGTGATTTCTTTTTCGGCAGCTCGCGGATTTGCAACTTTGGTCTGCGGCAATGCTTTCACAGGGGCTTCGTCTCATTCTTCCAATAGGCGAACTGTGGACTCCAATTCTAAGCGGTGAGTTTTGTCAGACCTGGTCGTCAATCATCAATACCGGTATACAGACAGTCACTACTCGAAAGGCACAATCGAAACAAATTCTATATTATAATTCATTCGACCTTCCTCACTTCTCCTTGTTGTTTTATTGTCTTGATCAGATATCGTTGCCATGATAAGTTTTGTTCAAAGTGGGTCGGTCGAAGCAGTTTCCTTCTACAAGGTCACTACCCCGTTTGTAGAAGAGTTGAAAAACGACCCAACGTTTGATAGTAATAATATCCAATTGACAGGTCATAGTTTGGGTGGCGGTAAGATATTGTTCATGTTCATGTTCATGTTGTTGTTGTTGTTGTTGTTTCAACCACAAACTCTACCGTTCCGACACCACGAATGACTAAACCCTCTTCCTTCCTTTCTTCTTGCTACTTGATTTATAGGACTCGCGATGATCTCTAGCGCGCAGAGTGACGTCCCCTCGGTCGCATTGTCCGGTCCCAACGCGATGATCAGTGGACAGAGTTTTGAACCAAAAGTCCTTCCGGATGCCTTGAACAAGTATACGGTAAGTCTCTTTTCTTCTTCTCTTCTTCTTTCTTTCTCTCCATCCCGATTGGTTTCTCATGTGTTTGCCTTCTTTCGTCTCTCCCTTTTCTGTTTCTTCATCCATCATTTCATCCATCCATCCATGATCGTCGATCCAAATCCATCATCATGATAGTTCAATATCGTCCCGGACCGTGATCCAGTACCACGTTTTGATGACTTGGCACAGAACTATCAACGTATTCGATGCAATGCCGCACAAAACAAGTTTATGAGTTGCCACTCGTTTCAACGGTAAGTAAAGTTGTTGTTGGACTCTTGAAAGTATTGGTGCGGCGAGTAAAGTGAAGTGAAGTCATTTGCGATTTTGATTCATTCATTCATTCATTCATGCATCCATTCATTTCTTGTTTTCACATCATCTCACAATACTACTACTACTACTGCTGCTGCTGCTGTATTACCACCACCACCTCCCTGACAATGATTTTCCGCGCTCTTCCCTTTTTTGCGAATATTACCGGTACCGCATTGTAGTTCATTATGTGAAATTGGTAAGTCTGAACTCTACGCATACTTTCATATTGAGTGAATGGACTGACTGATATGGTATAACGGTAGTTCGCGACCTGACACTATTATTTCTTGTTTGTTTGTCATTCTTCCATTCATTCATTCATTCATTCATTCTCTTTTCATGATGCTATCCTATCCTATCCTATCCTATCCTATCCTATCAATACTCATTCACTACACGCACTATACTGTTAGTGTACACCTGCGGCAGTCAAAATCGACCTGCCATTTGCAACTGTGTGTACGAGTTCAACTACCCAGAACCAGAACTGGTGAGCCAGAGCGATGGCGATGGCGATGCCGCTGCCAATCCACCAAGTTTCGAACAAGTTTGCAAAGACAATGGCTACGTCCCACCGGCCAACGCATAGATTATGATGCGTTATAATATACGAGTATGTACTGTACTGTATATATTTTAAAACGTACCTGTACTGTATAGACGGCCCGGCCCGGTTAGTTACAGCCAGTCAGCAGTAGTATGTGCAGTGTAATGATATGGTAGAGTAGTAGTACCGTACTATTAATTTTACTTTATTCGGAGCTGTTCCACCGCGACCGCTTTCATCATTGCCTTGAGCCTAATGCCCAAATCCTCCGCCACCATTTGGAGTAGTTCGGCTTCATTGGAGGCAGCGTTGGCGTGTTCCTTTCTCATCCCCTCCAGCACTTGCAGATATAGTTCCTTTTCGACACCCAGTTCGGCCATGACCTTTTGGCATCGCTCCAATACCGGAGCCGCCTCGGCCCCACCGGCACTCTGCGCCTTGTTGAAATCGTCAATACTCTTCAACCCCGAAGCCTCCGCCGCTTGTTCTCTCAAGTCGGTCCCACCCAAGAAGAGTTTCTGGCCCTCCTCCTGCTTGACTTGGCTGCATTTCCCCGTCTGACATCCGGGAATTCTTTGAAAGTCGTCCCAGTCATAGGCTTTTTTGTTCGGACAGCACGCCCAATATTTGGCCGTTTCATGAAAGACGGGCGGAAGCTGATGGTACTGACAATCGGGGTAGGGTCCGCCGGGAGGGAATCGATTTTGGCATCCAAAGTGGGTGCACGCCACGGAATTCTTGAGCCGGCTGGCCTGCTGCTCTTCTTGCAGTCTTCGTTGTTCCGCCGCACGTTCGGCTACCGTCTGACTCGGTCCATGACAAATGTACACATCGGCGCGATCGGCCATTTCGTCCAGCACAATGGCATCACTGCAAATCGGCACCAGTTCCGTCTTGTCGTTACCACCAGTACCACTTCCACTTCCACCACCACTACTACTACTTACTTGACAACGTTGGGCCAAATGCAGTTCTTCCTCGACCAGTCGATGATTCGACTCGGCCAGAGCAGTGTTGTTATTGTACGATTCGACAAACTGCTTTAGCAGATTGGAAGCGGGACCCGTCTTCCAAGATTTGGGCAGCGTGATTTTGAGCGATTTGTGGAGATCACTGTCTTCATTGTCTTCATAGTGCAAAAATATCTTCATATTGTTATTATAATACTAAAAATATTTTGATTCTTTGTATTTTGTATTTTGTAATATCGACAAGTATTGTTGAACTAAAAGTGAGTTATGAGGAGGCTTTCAATTCACATAATATTCAAGAGTGAGTGATGATGAGTAGTGCGCAGTCGTTTTGTATCTTGGAGCTTCGATGATATACTGTACCGGTACAGTAAAAGCAAGTTTGTGGCCACGAAACGTTCCCTCCGCATGATGTTTCATCAATAATTAATTAGTCGTATCAATCAATCCGATGTGACGGCGGACGGACGGACTGATCATCAGTCGAATCAGTCCTGTCCTATCCTGCCGGCGCCCGATTTTTGAATGAGAGTGTCCGCGCGAGCCTCGCCTACGGGAAGTCTGGTAGAAACTCAACAGGAAGATACACTCCGCTACTACTCGTAGAGCTTGCCCTTTCGTGTGGCAACAACAACAACAAAAGCAAGAACAACATCCATTATTCATCATCATCATCACCTTTACTACAGCACCGACTGTACTCTACACGTACTGTACGAATCGGTACCGTAACTGTCATTCACCATGGCGGCAGTACAATCGGCGATTAGCGATGCCTTTCAGAGATTGTTGGAGAGCGACGGAGTTCCTATTACCGGTATTACCGGTGCTGTTGGCGGAGGAGCGGCCCACTGTCACCTTCACGTTCATTTGAACGATAACGATGGCGACGACGATGAAAGCACCGACAGTAGTTCTGCCATTGGAGCTGGAGGAGGAGGAGGAGGAGGAGGAACCTCGTCGTCGGAACTAGCACGCCAAGGCTACTTGTGCAGCGTGTTGGCGCAAGCACTTGTCAACGCGAACAATGGCAATGCCAATGTTACTAGTGATACTAGTAGTAGTAGCAAGGCCTCGTTGCGAGATATATTGGGCGATCAAGCCTCGGCTCTGGGTCCGCTGGTGGGTCCTCTGCTGCAGAATCGTGTCGACCGTCAGGACCTAATGCCCGCCACTCAAGACGTGGAAGCAAACGAAGAAGTCCTGCTGGATGCCATGGCTGCTGCTTCTGCTTCTGCCACCGCTACCACCCACAAGAATGCTCAGACCTTGACGCTCCCGGCCGTGCAAGCCGCGTGGTTGTACGCCAAGGCGCTCAGCCTGCCGGGAGCACTGGGAAGCGGTCTCGTCGACTTGGAATGGCTTACCGCCTTGACCGCATTGGTTCGTCGCTGGTCGCTCGAGTGCTGCGGCCGTGAAGACGATCTTGTGGTCTGGCGAGTGGAATCATCATCTACTACTACTTCTAGCACTTCTATAACTGCAAAGTCGCCCTCCAAGTCTCCTCCCAAGAAACGAACTCGACGCAACGATCAAGCTTCACCACCATCACCCGACGACCATGAGGACGAAGAGGAACTAGACGAAGATGATATGCTGGTAGACGACGCCGACCAAGACACCAACAACAAGAATAATAAGATCTTGCAGATTGGACTCCAAGTCGCCTTGGCAGTGTGTGCCATTCCCCACCAACGGGAATTCGCCGCTTGGTCCTTTGAAGCACGAGAAGCCGTTCTAGAGGCTGTCTGTGCCTCGTTTGGTACCGCGGCGGCTCTGCAGTCCAAATTCCAGCATGAACATGATGATCATGAGGAGGACCAGGACAATGATACTCAACAACAACAACACATCGGCTGCTGCTCGAATATTGTCCAGCAAGCATCCAAGGCCCTACAAGCATCCTTGGCGCATTATCATCATTCCAATCATGGCAACAGCAAATCATCCAGCAACAGCAACAACGGCAGTAGCAACAGCAGTAGCAGTACCAACACAACCCGCCAACACGAAACAGCCGTACTGGCTTGTCGAGGATTGTTGCATCTACTTCAATTCAAGGAAATTCTACCCAATGGAGAAAAGGGAAAACTCGACGCTCAAAAGGCCGCAGCCGAAGCTCTGCAAGACTTGATGGAAGGATTCCACCGTGCTTCACTCAGCGAATCATCATCACGAGGAGCAGGCGGACGTAGATCATCCCTTGGCGATGCTACCAATCAACAAACCCCCTCTCGTGGTGGTCGTGGTCGTAGAAGATCGACTGGCGGCCTCTTGATGACGCCCGCAACGACTACAGCCAAGAATGGGAAAACGCCACGTCGAAGGAGAAGTAGTGTCGAAATCCCCGGTACCGATGGAGGACTCACTCTCATTTCCTCGCCAGCCCTCAAGGGACGTCGATCCTCCCTCGGCGGCTCTTTGGGAGGGGGAGGAGTAGGAGGAGTCACGCCTTTAGCGGGGGGATCGTTGTCATCCAAGCCACGACCCGTCTGGTCCGTCTTTGTGGGACTCTTGCAGAAACTCGCCACCACGCAAGGCTTGGAGCGAGCCAGCGCTAGAGGCCCCACGGTCGACGCCTTGGTCCATTGTGTCCCCGCACTGCCTCTCGTGGAACGTGCTCACTTTTTGAGGTACCTGCTCAAGCTGGCCAAATCCAAAGTCTCCCTTCATCGATTGCTCGCTTGTGAACTCTTGGGACGCATCTTGGCGCAAGACTGGCTTTCGGCGCATCACGAGGATACCGTGGTCGTATTAGGAGGAGCTGCAGATGGTAGTACTAATTATGCGGCGGGTGGTGGTGGTGGTGCCAACACACCGGCAGCACCTGAAACACCCATGTCGGCGGGAAGCAATGAAGACGGTAGTACCCTCCTGCCACTCCCCGTGGCCTTGTGGAAGGCCTTGCAGGGACGCTTGGTCGACAAATTGGCAGCCGTCCGGGCACGAGCGGCAACTTCCATCGAAACTGCCACGTCGGCTCATCCCGACTGGTTGGATGAAACTCTACTCTTCTCCCTCCGGAAACGAGCGCTTCGGGATGAGACTGCCACAGTTCGCAAGGCGGCCGTTTTGGCACTCAAACAAGTATTGCTGGCCCAACAAGGCGACTTGATGTTGTTGTCCGAAATCTACATTGCCACCTTTTGTGAGCTCTGTCAAGACTCGAGTTTGTTGACACGCAAGGCGGCTGCTGAATCCATCACCCAATTGTTGGAGGCATATCTGAACCATCCCACCGTCGGATCTCTTCTCGAGCAAGCTTGGTCGACGTGTGTCTTGCCCATGGTATTGGATGAAGATGTCTCGTCCAAAGCGATTGGAAGTCTTGATCAAGTCGTGGTGACGCCATTGCTGCTTTCCATGAACGAAAATGACGGCGACCACACCATGTCCGCTGCCAAGACTGCTGCGGCATGGCGTCTCTTGGCACATGTCGCCAACTCGTGCAGTAGTCAAGGTGCTTCCAAGGGCGCCCGGCAAGCTCTTCAGACGGCCTTGCGTCAAATGGCTCTCAATGATTCCGATCGTATTCACAAACAACTGTGGAAACAGTCTGCCATTGTTGCCCAGGAATCTTTGCAAGACCCAGAGACCTCGGAAGCTCAAGTGGTGGGAGTTTGGTGTTTGCTCGAAGCTCTCTTGCTGTCCGCCTCGTCATCTTCCAAACAAGTCAAGACCATGGTGCAGACCCTTCAAAAGAATAGCAAGAGATCCTCGTCATCGTGCGTGGGTCTGGAGGCCTTGTGTGGAAGTTCCTGGAAAATATTGCTTTTACGATGCGGTAAGACTTCATCAGCATCAGCATCATCATCATGGCTCCGAGGCACTTTGAGGTCATGTCTTTGCGTTGTATCGAAACTGGCACCCGGTTTGGACGAAGAATCGGCGCAGAACATCCATGCCGACTTGCGAGATGAAGTGTGCAAGCTCAGCTTTCCTCCCGAGGTCATTGGAGGAGCCATCTCGGCACTGACCTCGGTTTCCATGCGTTTGGATCCTGCCAACGCTCGAACTCTATGCTCGCAATGGATCCGCTTGGCGTATACGGCATGCGAAGAAGAAATGGCCACTTCCGTCAAGTACGGCGGAGGGGACGACATGGCCTTTACTCCAGATCGTCAACAACGCTTGGTGCGGGCCTTATTTTGTGTCGGGGAGTTGTCCATGGTGGGATTTCGAGTGGACGACGACGAAAAAGATTCTTCCCAACAGAAAAAGAACAACGACGACGCTGCGAATCAACTTCGAGGCATGCATGAAACGCCATCTAAACGATTGCAAGAGCTAGTCCAGAGTCTACTTCCACCCACGCTTCCTGGATCGAGTAGCGTGACAGAGACTCCCACTACCATCCGCGCTCATGCGTTTACCGTTCTCGGTAAACTCTGTTTGAGAGATGAAGCTTTGGCCAAGAACTCGTTGAATATTTTTGCACGAGAGCTCCATCCTTCTGCTCCGAATCCAAGTCCTGCGGTTCAGAGCAACGCCTTGTTGGTACTGGGCGATTTGTGCGTCCGCTACACCAACATGGCCGACAGGTACTTACCAGTCATGGCGTCTTGTCTTCAATCCGGAACCTCCGACCCCGAAACGAATCTTCTTCAAAGCAATACCAATGCTGGATTCGCCATTACTCGAAAGCATGCCGTCTTGCTCCTTTCGAGTCTTCTACTACAAGACTACATCAAGTGGCGTGGTCTTTTGTTTCATCGTTTTCTCGTGGCTTGTTCCGACGAGAATGAAGAAGTCGCTGCCTTGGCCGAAAGTGTCCTCAGTGGGCCATTGTCGACACGCAATCCGAAGCTCTTTTTCAATCACTTTGTCGAAGCCTTGTTTGTGTTGAACAAGTGCACGGCGCATCCTATTTATGTTGCCGCTGCTAGCCAAGGGGATGGTGGCAGTGGAATCGCTGTCGGCTTTGAAGGCATTTACCTGAATGGGGAATTGGGTCGCCTTCGCCGACGACGCATGTATGATTTTTTGTTGAGCAAGTTGAGTGACGAAGAGAAGATTGGAGTAACGGCCCGGTTGGCCAAGGAAGTCTTGGGTGAGGCTGTCAGTAACGAGGGTGATTTGGGTAGGGTGTGCCAGATGAAGACGGGCAACCAAGACTTTGGGCCCAAGTTACAAAGTGCTTGGAATGTCTTGGTGGACGCCTTTTCGATCTTGACGAGCAAGTCGATCAAGGTTGGCAGCAAGATGAACCAAGAAGAGCAGGATTACATGATGGAAGATCCCAATGTCCCGAATCCTACCCGCCAAGTCTCCATTGCCAAGAATCGCTTGCTGTCCAAGATTAGCCGCAAGCATTTGATTGAGATTGTCCTTCCGATTCTCTGCAACCTCAAGACGAAATTGCAAGCGAGTTGCTCTCCTTTGTTGAAGGAGCTCATGACGTATCTACTGGATATTTTCAAGTCGTACAAGATGGAAGTGAAGGAATACTTAGCGAATGATCCTACTCTGTTGCAAGAGATTGAATATGACGCTCGTCAGTATGCCATGGCCAACAACAACAATGCCACCAGCCGTAATAACGATGACGACGCATGATCGTTCGTGATGTGCTAATACATCTCTTCTCCACTACTATCCTATCCAAGACTTTACACGCTTCTCTTACTTGTTAAACACCAAAACGAAAAATCAGAAACTATGATTGTATTGCATTCTTCTAAATTCTAAACAAATAATGTTTCTGTTTTATTATTTCTTGATTAATTTTAGATTAGACATTCTTCTTTTTTCGTTCTCGAAGTACCTGTGAGTTTTCCCGTACCAACGAATGGATGGCACCAATCATGAGTTGGGTATTCGATCCGACCGGATCCGTCGTAATGACTGGAATGTGTTTCGGAATCGCCAGATCGACAATGGCCTGTTGGACGATCTGGGGAATATCTTCCGTCACGTGCCGTCCCGGAGATAGGAAATAGGGATGGCAGACAATTTCCTCCACGCCATGGTCCCGAACCAGAGCCTTTAATTGATCCGGAATACTCGGCGTGGCAATTTCCATGTGCGCTCCCAAGACGACAATCTCGTGACTTTCTTCTTCTTCTTCTTCTTCTTCTTCTTCCGCGTTATTACCACCAACTCCAGCATTTTCACCCGCAATGGTCAATTGGTAAAGTTCCGCGAGACGATGCAATCGAGCATTGCTAGCTGGATTCCTTGATCCATGATCCATTAGTAAAATACCAATCTTCTTCTTCTTCTTCTTCTTTTTGGAGGATGACGCCGAGGATGATGATGATGATCCACCTACCGGTACTCCTAGTAGGCTCTTGAATCTCAAGGGATTGTATCGATCATCTTCTTCTTCTTCTTCTACAACGTCTACAACTTCCAAAGGTTGTGGTGGTGCTGATTCTTGTTTCTTCATGTTGCTGCTGCTGCTGGTCGTGGGAGAAATTCCATTCGGATACGCGTGCGGACTGAGCAGTGGATCGAAAAAGTCAAACAAATCCTCATCGTCGTTGTTCTTGCTGGGAGCAGCAGCAGCAGTAGTATCAGTATCAGTATCCGTCTCTACTTTTGCTGCTGCTTCTTGTCCTTTTTTTTGCGACAAGTAGTCAATCCCAAAGGGATTACCGAATTGGGGTTTGGCCTGTTTCATTGTTGGAAAAGAGGCATCATCAACCACTGGTTGCAGTGGTGTTTGGTCGGGAGAAATTCCATTGGGATACGCGTGGGGACTCAAAAGAGGATCAAAGTACTCAAAGAGGTCCGGTTCTTGTTCTTGTTCTTTTTCTTGTTCTCCATTGGTATTGAACAGTCGGCTACTACTACTTCCTTGCCGGATCTTGCTCTTGCTCATGGCGTTATTCCTCGCAGTATTAAATGCAAATGCATCACATGTTGTTGTTTGGGGGGAACGATCCAACCACAACAACAACAACAACAACGCCAACACGGCTTTGCCTCCTCCTCGTCGTCGCGGCTTACCAACACTTGCACCATTATGACCTTGAGGATTCATCATCATCATCATCATCATCATCATTGTCATCATTGGAATAATATGAAGAACTCAACTATGACGGGTGGGATATGCGGTGCACCATCCGAAACCGGTAAACGCGATTTATCGCGTTGTGATAGAATAGATGCGAAGAAAAAGCAAGACGGACGGATGCGCGAGGAGAAGAAATCCGTCGCTGAGCTGGCATGGTGTGGCGGACAGTCCGAATTGACTCAACCGACCATCAAAAACCTTTGTTTTTCTGGCGCTGGCGATGTACCGGTACCAGGTAGTACAAGTACTGTACTAGTCTCCTACCTCTCTCTACTCACTCTCTCTCTACTCTACTACTAGTGGGCGACCCTGTCGGACGTGATCTGGACTTTCTCGCCGGATGCATAGTCTTTCAGCGTGCAGACTGGCGTGTCCTTCTTAAGACTCCCGCCCGATCCAAATCCAAAAGCATTACGACGATACCATTACCGCGATAGTACCACACCGCACCAAACCACCCGTCTCACGGTCCTTCTGTCTCGAATGGTCAGATTATTTGCTTACTCTCACTCCGTGGGAACAATCTCTCCTCGATATGCTCGTTTCGATACTACTACTACTACTACTACTATTAAGGTAGTAACTAAAATAGACAGTGCACTTTTTCGCTCCTTTACGATATATACTATTAAAGTAGTAACTAAAATAGATTTTCTTTGCTGCTTTACGATATAGTAATCTACTACTACTACTAGTAGAGAGAGAGAGACGAGAGAGAGTACACGTAGCGATCATGCGGTCCGTGCACCCCCTACTACGGCTATCTTCTTCTGTCAAGAACTAAAGTTAATAACATTATTTTAAAATACATACTGTAGTACATAAATTCTGCCATCTACTAGAGTTAATACTATTTTGAGACACATAAATTCACGACAGGGGCCACCATCACCACCACACTTCTTTGCTTTTTTTTTTGCGAGGAGATTTCACCAGATATCTTCACCAGCACCAATCGTCTCTAGTCGCTGTCAGGGAGGACACTTCTTCAGTTCTTGGACTACACCCAATTTACCTCTTCATAGTTACACATCAACCCCATAGTCACACACCTCATAGGAAGTGTCAGTGGTCTCGACCTCAATCATATGGGGACCAAGAACAGCCCCGGCTAGCTGCCAGTCTGCGAGTTCCGGATTGTCAAGGTCTACGTTGGTCCCTAACACGGCAGCAACGAAGGCCATGTCAAGGAGATACGGCCCATCTTCAAGGGAGTCGCCGGGAATAAAAAACTTGACAGTCGTCGTGGAGAGCTCCAACTGTCCAAGAATCTCGTAATAAACATCTGGCTCCAAGCGACGATCACCATCCACATTACTAGTGTAGCCACCAATCACGGCAACATCAAGTGGGAGGAAAGGGGATGGCTTGACAGCACGCACATACGTTGGATCCGTGGAAGCGCGGCAGGCATCGACAACACAGGTGTTGACCTGTTCCTCAGTCTTTTTCGTTTTCAAGGATTTACATTGCTTAATGAAGTCTCCACAGTACTGAAGAATCGGGTAAACAAGTACCCCAGCTCCAACAATGTAGACCTGAGAAGTATCATCGCTCGATTCTAGTGGATCAGCAACTTCTCCTCCTTTAGCTACTGCCAGCAGGGTGGTAGCGCTGACCTCAATGGTCACCGAGTGGTCCTTCTCAACATCGATGAGCCCGAACTCAAGGGAGGCTCGATCTAAGTCGCCGTTAATACCAGTTTCGTCAAGGTCAAAGCTTGCAAGAGTGACCAGATCGTCTTGGTAGCAGATACCACCGGTGCCAAAGTCGACCCCCCCCTTACCGCCTTTACCAAGACGCCTATTGGAAGGTCCACTTTGGGTGGAAGCTTCCTTTTTGAGTTCACCTCTGGTCTTTCGATGGGCAGAACCTGAGTTGGTTAAGGATCCCCTCTTTTTGTTACTGGAGAGGGCGTCCAGCCTTCTCTCGAGTTCTTCCACCTTCTCGAGCAAAATCTGCTCAGTAGTCGTGGACTTCTTGTTGGCCGAGACGCCACCAGCGAGGAAGAGCGCCGCAAACACAAACTTGTTGAAAGAAAACATGATGATGATCGACGACGTTCCTGTGCATGAAAAGAAGAGCTGGTGAGACCTCGGGAAGAAAGAATGAACGACAAATGGTGTAGTCTGTCTACTACTACTCACAATGATTTTATTTTTTAGCGCAGTAGTAGAATTGCGATTTCGAGCTGATCCGAAATTGTGAGCAGATCTGGAATCGATTTTCGGACCTTCAGAACTTGAGGAAATTATCACGCCGACCTGCACGTGGTTACACATTTTCATGGATGCGCTTCGTCGTCGCCTCTCTGTGTGTGTGTGTGTGTGTGATGATGATTCTTCGCTTTGCATTATTATTTATGGTACATATGTGACTTGCCTGTTTAGTTGTCTGTTCTCATTTCGTCAGGAGTGCCATATATCTGCAGCTGCGAACCCCCGCCTACTACAAGTTTTAAAATAGAATTGCACTGGTAGCACTTTGCAATAGCTTTTAGATCCTCCAAAATAATAAGTTTGATAATTTACCGACGAGGGGGCGACAATAGATGATTACTTTGAGGTGGCGTAAATTTATCCGTATCCTGCACAGCAGCTTTCGAAAAGCAATATTTATAACAGCTTGTCCTTCGCGTTGATGCAGAAAGTTGCATAGTTGTTGTTCCGTCGATTAATAATGGAAAATGTTCGTCACTTAAAATGGATGAAGAAAGCGTCGTCAGGAAGAAATACCGAGTTTATTTGCGTAGAACTATGTACAGGCACAGTCCGGGTTCGTACTTGGCACTTGGTGAAGGCGAAGCCCATCTCTTTCGTTCTCTCGGTTGTCGCGAAGCCTTCGCGCCCTCCCTCTGCTACTACATACCTGGAAAATGAATGGCCGTGTAAAATGAATGACCGAGCGAACAAAGAATAAAAGCGCCCGTGATAGAACTACTACTACTATCGCGGATGCCATTGAAAAGTACTCCTCGTACGCAATGTTATTATTTTTATGGAGCAGATCGATCGATCGTTCCGAGTATCCAAACTGAGACGTGGAACTCGATCACGAGCTGTCGACACATTCGATTCACTACGTCTGGCCATCTGTCCAGCACGATTTCCGACAGCGATGTACTACGGTACCTGGCTAGCTGGTACTGTATGAGCAGCCCTAAGTTGTTGACACTCCACGTCTCCTCTCTATCTCTGTCTATCTCTGTCTATCTCTGTCTATCTCTGTCTATCTCTCTCTCTATCTCTATCTATCTCTCTCTATCTCTCTCTATCTCTCTCTATCTCTCTCTATCTCTCTCTATCTCTCTCTATCTCTCTCTATCTCTCTCTATCTCTCTCTATCTCTCTCTATCTCTCTCTATCTCTCTCTATCTCTCTCTATCTCTCTCTATCTCTCTCTATCTCTCTCTATCTCTCTCTATCTCTCTCTATCTCTCTCTATCTCTCTCTATCTCTCTCTCTCTCTCTCTATCTCTCTCTATCTCTCTCTATCTCTCTCTATCTCTCTCTATCTCTCTCTATCTCTCTCTACTATCTACTATCTACTATCTACTATCTACTATCTACTATCTACTACTAGTAGTCTACCACAGCATGACCGCAGACAAACTACTGAACTTTTATATTTTACTACTAGCTACTAGAGTAGTGGAGTAGAAACTATTTACTACTACTTGTAGTACTCTCTACTAGTAGCTAGTAGAGCTACTACTACTAGTAGAGAGTAGAGTATACGACGACTACTAGAGTAGAGAGTACGAATACCTCCACTACTAGCTAGTAGTAGAGAAGACATTCAAGTAGTAGTAGTCGAGTACTAGAGTAGAGTAGAGTAGAGTAGAGTAGAGTAGAGTAACCGTATTTGAGTTTGTTTGTTGTTTGTGGCAAGAATCTCGATCGACTCTCTCTTACATTATACGTACAAAGTACACATAATAAAAAGGTACTCGTGTCGTCTGTCATGGTCATAGATCGTAGATCATAGATATTATATAGATCATACTACTCTACTACTAGAGTATATAATGTGCCGCAATGGAAGCATTTTGTCGAGCATTCAGTGCTCCAGGACTGGCACAGGCCCCATCCAATTGCAAATAATCCGTCACGACCAGTGCCGAATAGAGCGCATTCAAGTCCAATTTATTGTCCTCTTGTTGCATGGCCTTGTCTAGGCTGTTTTTATTCTTGGACAGAACAAGATACTCGGCCTTCATGACGTCAAAGCTTGCATCGTCCAATAATAATAACGTGTCGGCATGTGCGACGGTCTTGAAATGTTCCATATCTTGATATCGTATCGATGGATCCTTGGATCCATCAATGGCAATCAAATCGCAACGCAAAGGACGGGAAGAACCGTTGCTATGCTGCTGTTGCTGTTGATTTTGTTGTTGTTGTTGAATAATATATTGAGGAATCGTTTCGAGGGAATTTCCCAAGGTAATGGCCGTGATTCGACTGGCATAGTGCAACTTCAAAAAGTCATAGGCCGCTTGACTGTACCGATTCTTGGGCAAATCAAACAGGACGGCATTGGCTTCCGGACAGGCTTCCAACCACAAGACGGACGAATGTCCCGCATTGAGACCGACCTCACATACCGTACGGCATTCCACCTTTTTTTTGTTATCGCCGCCGCCATCGCCGTCGTCGGCGCCATCGCCGTCCTTCCATCGTTGAATGACATTCCACAAAAAGTTGACTTTATATCCTTGCAAGGAAGTCGCTGCCACACTCATGGGTCGTACATCTTTCCAATAACGACGTCTACTAGTAGTAGTAGTACTACTAGTAGTACTACCGGTATTATCGTGACCGCTCAAGGGAGCGTGTTCATCCAAATGAGCATCGAGTAGCCGAAAGGCATCTTCGAGGACTTGAGGGATGGAAAATGATGATGATGGTTCTGATGATGTTGATGATGACATTGTCGTCATGGGTCCACTCTTGTATGGACGCGTCACGCAACCATCCGGTAAATCTCGCCACGACAAACGATGCGAAGACGAGGAGGATGAGGAGGATGAGGATGACAATGCTGTGCTGGATATTTCTGTCGTGCTGGTGGTGGTGGTGGTGGTGGTGGTGCTGGAAGAGGCGGAGGACGATGGTCCCACCACCACCAAGAATGATTTTAGAATCGAGGGGTATTTCAGTAGCGTCGATCCAACCATAAACACTACCACAAGACCAATCCTCATGGTGCGGGTACTAGTAGTACTGCTAGTACTGCTTCTACTTCTACTTGAAGAGGAGGAGGAGGAGGAGGATGGACGAGTCGTCGTCGTCTTGCTCGCTCCTCCTACTACCACTGGTAGAGCCATACTGAATACTGTAGGTAATAATGTACTGTACGAAACTTATTGCGGAAACTGGAAATGGAAATGGAAATGGAAATGTCGTACAGGTATGATGATGATGGTGGAAGTGTGCCTGATGATGGATGATACGAAAAACAACCAAAAACCAAAAAGCGATGCCGGTCGAAAACAAACACACACACAGTGCGTACTATCTGTCTCGGTGTCATTGCTCATTATTGAATGGTTTTGGGAGGGGATTATTGCCCCCTTCCCCCTTTCACAACAGCAGCGCGCTCGCCCCCCTTTTAGTTTCGGGCATTGCTCGGCGGCAACGTCATCATCACGTCATCACTTATCATGTACTGTATCGAGCGTACGTGTACGCATATTATTATTATGTGCATCTTCATGAATCTTTCTCATGACACTTTCTCACTTTCTCACACCCAACATACAGGATCATCGCTCGTGTACATTATTACCATCTCGCAAAACTACCGGTGATAACTCTTCCCTTCCCTTCCCTTCCAACCAACAACACTATTATTTGAGCTACAGTACTACCTCGGTACAGTACCTCGGTAGTGTCAGTCTCCTCCAAGCCGATAATATACTCTGTGTGGGCTTGTTCTTCTTGTCACAAACAAACAAACAAACAAACAAACACACAATGATGGGCTCCTCCCAACAAAAAGTCGACAACGACAACGACAACGACAACGACAACGATGGCGCTGACAGCATGATCATGGAAACTCGCCTCTTTCAGCTGGCACAAGAACTCGTGCATGCGCATGTGCATCATGCCACTCATATTGTCGCCAGCGTATTGTTACCGTCATTATCAACATTAACATCATCATTATCATCAACATCAACATTATCAACAGCATCATCATCCCCGACGTTATTAATGCCATCGGTGGTGGTCATGGCGCTGAACGAGCTTGTTGGGATTACCTTTCAAGAACGATTAGGATTTATTTTTGTACAGACGGTGGATAGTACTCTGGGTCGTCCCTTTGGTTCCAAAACCCACATTCGACCGGGACAATGTTTGTTGTGTATTCAGGGAAAGGCAATCCGACGTGGTACCACTCTTCAACAAGTCCACCAACAACTACTAGAAGAAGTACTACAATTGCAACAACAATTGCAACAACAAGCAGAAGCAGAAAAAGAAGAGCAAGAAACTACCAGGAGCAAGAGTCATCAGCAGCAGCATCATCATCATCATCGATTGACGATTGAGACTCTAGATGGATGGGGCACCAGCACACTCCATTCCAATCCTCTTCGTATACTCGTGGAAATCGAAAAGGAAAAGCCTCCACCACCACCAGCTGTGCCAGCACCAGCAAACGACAACGACAACGACGACGACGAAGCAAACGAAAACGACGACGAAAACGACGACAATGACAATGATGAATCCACTCCTTCTCTTCCAGCACTACCAATACCACTACTACTAGGTCTTTCATTCCAAAAACATCAAACGACCAAACAAATAAAACTCACACGAGTCACGAGGGATGGCTTGTTTGGATCGGTATGCCGCCGCGACCAGCTTTTCCATGACAAAAAAGACAACGACGACGAAGACAAAGACAGAGAAGATAGTAGTAGTAGTACCTGTACAGTGCTATTTGTAAATGGCTTGCCATGTCCAAAAACGACCCCTGAAGTGATCCAGCAATTGCAAGACGCACACCCAATGGTATCGCTGGAAGTTGTTCGAGACGACAACAACTGTACTGGCACTAGTACTGGTACTACTACCGCTACTACTAGGAGTGGTAGTAGAGCGGCTACTTCCAATACTACTACTACTGCTACCTCGAGTACTACCTCCTCCTCAAGAAGAAGAAGAAGAAGTAGGAGCAACAATACAACGACAACGACGGCAGCGACAACAGCAGCGACGATGCCTATTCTTCTGGAACCCGTATTGTTGGATAGATTCACCGTGTCCTTGTCCAAACCTACCCCACAGACCAAATTGGGAATTTCCTTGAGAAAGAGTGTTCAGATTCAATCGATTCTTATTGCAGGTCTGACGACGGCGACAACGACTGCGGCTGCGGCTGCTGCTGCTGCTGCTGCTGCTGCTGCTGCTAATGGTAGTAGTAGCAACAGCAGCAGTCGGCAACTTGAAATTGGTCAAAAAATACTGCAAATCAATGGACGGCCCTGCCCATCTACTACTGCCGCTACCGTGCAATGTTTGCAAGAATTGACAGGAACCATAACTCTTCAAGTGGCAACGATTGATTGGAATGCTACCACCGCCATGTTGCTGCAAGTAAAACAGGAGCAACAACAAGAGCAACAGGAGCAACAGGAGCAGCAGCAACATCAGCAGCAGCAACAACCAAATTCGACTACCACCGCCACCAGCAGCAGCAGCAGCAGTACTCCCATTTTATCGCGACTTCTTGTTTCGAGAATGTGACCTTGTTGTCCCCTTCTTTCTACTACCAGCGAGTGTTGTTGCATAGTTAGTATTGCGAATGTAATTATTTTGTATTATCGGCCCATCATCGTCCAGCTAATACTGTACTTAAATACAGTAGTAGTAGCACTGCCCAAAATCGTGCAGCGTTGATTATTACGGTCCTAAAGTATTTTCTCGTCGCGTTTTTTCTCGTGGTGGTCAATTTGTCTCTCAACTTTACTCATTCTGGACGCGTCAAAAACAGCCTGTCGCTCGGCCTTTGGAAATAACGCCTTTGGCCTCTCTCCCATATCAGTCTGTCTGTGTGGAAAATTCACACAGACTCCGCGCGAGGTGGTTCACTGGGTCGGTTGAGTCGTCGCTTCATTTTTCATCCAGGAACTACAAGCAGCAATACTTTGTACCAGAACGCGTAGAATGCTACGCGCGCGGGGTGGATGGAAGATTGATTGGAATCAAGAACACATCAAAGATTGCTCGCACGACAAAATCACTCATTTTCGTCCAAAGCAGTATGCTACAACAAGACTCCTCGACTAGTACTCTGCCTTCGTTCACAACATTCATTCACACATCACATCGCTAAACAACATCTTCGAAACTCAAAAACACACAACGCACCACCATAAAGCCTGCGGTAGCAACCCTGTTAGTGGGATATGCATGATCATCTACAAGAGGAGTTACTATCCACCAGCAGGCCATCGAGAAGAACTGGATGACGATGATGATTCTTCGCACCTCCACCACGGCAAGGATGCTGTTCGCGGCGGCCTCACTGTGCTTGATCATTTTGACGGAAGCCACTTTGGTGGCGGCGGCGAGCAAAAATGCTAGTAGTACTAGTACAGCAGAAGGAAGAACAGCAGAAAGCCGAGAAGAAGAAAAGCAGTGTAAGAAGGACGAAAACTGTTGTAACCTACAGTGATCGGATGTGTGTTTCCTTATCGAGTGTACGAATATTTGTAAAGTTAAAGTTTTTATCTAACTCTTGCTGCTCGTTTTCGTCTCCTGACTCCTTTCACAACATTGCCGCTACTACCAATTCTCGTGATGCATGCCATACTACTACTTTTTCGCTCATAATGTCACAGGCAGCATTTACATGGCGAGATCATCCCTCAAGGGACATACGGGATTTGGGGTGTACACAACGCGAGACATTGCAAAAGGACAGCCCATTCTTTCCGGGCCTCCCGGTACCCCGGACGGCCCATCCATTGCCGTGGTCGACACTTGGCGCAATACGCCCCACAACCTATTGGCCGCCAGGAATCAATTGCTCAATACCTTTGATCATTATTGGTGGGGAAGAGGGGTTCCGGATCATGTTGGATTTGAAAGGTATGCATGTATGTATGTATGTATGTATGTATGCGTGTATGGGGGGATGAATGTGTGATTATGTGTGTTGGGGCGGGAGGAAGAAGAAAGATCCAACAAAAGATATTACTGTAGGATGATCATGATGCGCTCACTGTTTTCGCTTGCCGCTTTCATGTATACTCTGCCCCCTTGCCTTGACATAAGCAACATGGGAGATGTGATGGATTATCAAATTACCTGTACGTTCGGTTTTATTGTTTTTCGCCGCTTTATGATTTCTACATTTTTTTTGGATCCTACGACGGTAGTAGAGTGAAGAGCCAGAGCCACAGGAGGACTTCTTCTTGACGCCGTTCCTTATTTTCTGCTCACCATTCGCTTTCTTCGTTCCGACCCTTGCTTGCTTGCTTGTTCGCGAAATGCTGTTGTTGTTCTTGTTATTGCTTACACACACACACACACACACACACACCACAGTTGGAGCTTTGCCGAATCACCATTGTGCTTTGGGTTCCATCACTCATGAATATCCAGAATCGCCATATGATGATTCCTTACTCAATCGTTACACGGACCCAGGTGCCGGGGCCTTTTCCTATCATCGTGGACGGATCTTTTTGGCCAATCGGCATGTTACTGGTATGTTGTTGTTGTCGTGGTGGCGATGCATACATGCATGCATGTATGCATCGCCAGTGGCGATATCGAGAATGCAACAACGACGACGTTTGTATCATTCTTGCCTTGCTACTACGACTTTCATTATTGTTTCATTGGTTTGTTGTTTTTGTTGTCTTATCAATCTTTTGTATTGTTTCTTCAATTGAAATTTCCATAACAACATGCAAACACAAAACAAAAACAGCGGGCTCGGAGCTCTTCTTGAACTATGGGTATTGCGGGTCTATTTCACCTGGTGGGGCCAAAGATTCCGACGGGGTTCTACATTCGTATCCCCAATGGGCACAAGCTCTCCCAATGATGGGCCATTACCAAGAAGCCAGACGGTTGCTGGATAATGTTTGGAGGACTCTCGTGCGCGAAGCTGGTAGTAAAGACGCGATACCGGATGATTTGGAATTCGACCCAGTGCGACCGGGCATGTCCCCCCAATTGGCCCAACTCATGCCTCGAAACTCGGCGCAGTTGAAGCGTATCGTGGAAAAGTCTTCAAACCACAACCTTTTTGTTCGGGCCATTGCAGAAGAAATGCTGCTGACGGAAAGTCGTACTGTCGACTGGATTCGCGATAATGGCATGTGCGTGGAACATTTAATTCCGGGCAAGTCGACCATCCAACAGGCAGGGCAAGGTGGTTTTGCGCAGCATCGTATTCGCAAGGGTGACTTAGTGGTACCAGCTCCCTCGATCCAGATCACCGACCGTCGGATCTTGACTATGTTCGACGACAATGGCAAACCGCAGGGAACGCAACTCTTACTCAATTACTGCTTCGGACACAATGACACAAGCTTACTGATATGTCCTGATACCAATGCGATTTTGGTGAATCACTGCAGTGATCGCAAAAAGGAGTGTGGCCCCAAGGGTCCCAATGCCAAATTTCAATGGGCATCTGGTTGGGATCCCGACACGCCTACTTGGCTTACAATGACTATTGACGACATGGCCAAAGGAGAAGGCCGCGGACTTTCGTTGGAAATTGTCGCTTTGCGGGATATTGAACCCGGAGAAGAGGTCTTTATGGACTACGGCGAAGAGTGGGAGGAAGCCTGGGCGGCGCACGTAGCTTCTTGGGCACCACCATCACGTGGTGAGAATGATACTGATCCTGACGATGATAGGCGCGAGTACTACTACAAGTCTGTCAAAGAACTCAATTACGACCACTACCATGGGCTCGATATGTTTGTCTCGCACGATTTACGTTCCGAAATCGACCATCCGTATCTTTTTACAGGGTGTTATTTCTATCCAACCTACCTTGATCATGAGAAATACTGGCGAGTCGATGAGTCCACCACTGTTGATTCGGATGAGGAGCTGTCCGACGAAGAGATGTTGGAAAGATATGCTCGAGATGGATCGAAGTACGTTCAAGATTACTTGTCGCATGGTGATCGGGCCTACTGGCCTTGCGCTCTGTTGTATGAAGAAGACGAAGAAGAAAATGAAAAAGATCTGGTGGTAGTAGAAGAAAACGAAACGACGAGCAGGAAGAACGATGAAAGTCTGAAAACGAAACCACCACCCGCCACCTACACGGTCCGCATCATAGAACGTAACTACCACAAGTATGGTGAAATGCCGTGGTCAGTGAATGCCTTGCCACGATTTCTGGTGAATTTCCCACGCGAGTCCATTCGCATTTTTGCCAAACCAAACATGAGCGATCAACATTTGAGCGGTGCTTTCCGCCACCACATTCCTCTTCGTGATGACATGGTGCCGGCGATATGGAGGAACCTGCTGAAGGATCATGATGCTGGTGTACAGAAATCACAGAAAGAAAACACCCTTCCTTCTTGGGCCCCGGTCAGTCTTGTTCTGGATCCAGATTCCAACTTGTCCGTATCATTGTGGCATCTGACGCAAGTCTTTATCGACATTTGGAGTCGTCATGTCGTAGTTGATGACCACCATGAACAGCAACCAGTGAATCTTTCTTGATCGGAGAGCGAGTCTCCTTGAGAGGATGGATTCTCGAGCAACTAATAACAGGCAGTACAGTATGCCGTGTGGTGGTGCGCTACTACAATGGGCAAGACGACCCAGGATCATGGTGGCGACCAGACAGCTTCCGAGGACGAGAGATGTCTCCAGCACGGTGTGGAAATCTATCTGCAAGATACTACTTTAAAAGAGTAGAGAAGCCACAATAATGTACAAGTAGTCTACAAGCAACATCAACTACTATCCTTCGTACGACGTATGTAGTTCCAGTACTCCTACAGTAGCTAGTCTCCTTCTTTCCCCCCTTCTCGAATTTCGGGGTCCACGTCATCATTTTTTGGTCCCTCCGTCTGCCGGCAATGCCACTCGGATCGCCGCACGTTTGTCATCATCGTCGTGTTGTTTGTGCCGTCGTCGTTTTGTCCATGAATAATGACATATATGATATGGGCTTTGTTGTTGTTGTTGTTGTTGTCGCAAGCTCCTTCATTGTGATTGTTACTTCTATCGTTCCATTACACCCATAGATTAACCAAAGCAAAGCAAGGGAAAATGACAAGCCCGGATCGCCTCGCCAAGCTGTCCGACCTGGCGGCCGACAAGATCGGCAGCTACGTGGTGCTGCACGGCTGGGTGTACTCGGTGCGAGTGCAGGGCGCTGGTAGTTTGTGCTTTGTGGACCTCGGCGATGGCACCACGGTCTCTCCGGTGCGCTGCCTGGCCGTCAAGGAAGACGCCGAGAACAGCGACGGCAAGACCTACGGAGCGGGCCTGGAGGCCAGCGGTCTTGACCTGGCAAAAACGACGGTCTCTGCCGACGAGCAGCACTACGAGAGCCTCGCCTTTGAGCAGCTGGACGATTCCGCCAAGCTCTGCCTCGGGTGCTCTGTGCAGATCATTGGCTACGTCGCAGAGCCACCGGAGGGAACCACTCAGACTGTGGAGGTCAAGGTGCTGCAGCTCAAGGTCATTGGTGGCGTCAAAGACCCCGTCGCCTACCCGATCCAAAAGTCCATTTTGAAAAAGCCCCAGGCTCTTCGCCAGCACTACCATGCTCGCTTCCGAGCCCCCCTCATTCAGCAGTGGATGCAAATTCGATCGCAGGCGCTCTTTGCCGTGCACGAGTTCTTCCACAACGAGGGCGTGCCTCTGGTGGATCCCAACATTATGACGGCCAATGACTGCGAGGGAGCCGGAGAAGTCTTTAAGATTTCGCCCCAAATGTTCACCAAGGCTGCTGTTGCCGAGGACGATGCTCCCAAAAAGAACAAAAAGTCCAAGAAACAAGATGCAGCAGAGGAGGTACCATCGGTCGAAACCCTCACCATTGACGATTCTGCAACTGCAACTGCACCGGCACCTACGGCGCCTACCAGCGAAGTCGGACTCACCGTTTCGAGTCAGTTGCCTCTCGAGGCCATTGCCATGGGAACGGGAAGCGTCTACACGTGCCAGAAATCCTTCCGAGCCGAAAAGTCCGACACCAACAAGCATTTGGCGGAATTCCTTCATGTAGAATTCGAACAATACTTTTTGACACTCGATCAGTTGATGGATCAAGCCGAACGATTTGTCAAACACACGGTCGGGACGGTTCTCGAACGCTGCGAGCCACAATACAACTGGCTCAACCAAAAACATGCCGCACCCCCGGAATGCCATGGACATGCAGAATACCTTAAGAGTCTTCTCGATAAGCCATTTGTGAGGATCAAGCATTCGGAAGCGATTGATGCCATGTTGCAAGACCTCAAAGACAAAGTCCAAGCTCCCAATGAGCAAGGCAAACTCGTCCGACTCAAGTTCCAGACTCTTCCCAAACAAGGCGAAGATTTGAAGAGTGAGCATGAAAAGTACCTGGTACACAAATTCGGAACCTTTGTTTTTATCACCCACTGGCCATCGGATATCAAATCCTTTTACATGAAACAAGTTGGTGATGGAACGTGCGAATCGTTCGATTTGCTAGCACCGCTCGTTGGAGAATTGTTTGGTGGAAGTATGAGAGAATGGCGTTACGATGTATTGTTGGAGCAAATGAACAAGAAGGATATGGACGTGTCGACTTTGCAATGGTTTGTCGATTTGAGAAAGGATGGGACTGCTCCCCACGGAGGATGGGGTATGGGATTTGACCGATTGGTCATGTTCTTGACCAATACCACGAGTGTCCGAGATATTGTTCCGTACCCAGTATAGTAAGTGAAACGAATGCATATATGGATGGATTGATGGATGGATGGATAAATTGGAGGTTCGTTGCTTGGTCGTTCGCCAAGTGTTCCAGTTGCTGATTATTGTTTTCTGTTTGTTATTGTCCGTCCGCTACAGCTATGGCCACTGTCCCTACTAAAGAAATAATGAATGAATGAATGAACGTGCTGGAGGTGCGGTGCAGTACCGGTGCATCGTTCGTACCGGTACGCAAGGTGACCGGAAATAGTGCAGTGAGTGAGTCAGTCAGTCAGTCAGTCAGTCATGAGGACAAGAGGCCAGAATGGTTGATCGAGTCGTCCTTCTCGCTGGCTTTGTTTTGGCTACTAGTAGTAGTATAGTAGTATGAGTAGTAGAAGAGTTGACCGAATAGTAGAGAGTGCTCTCTTACACGGGTCGTCGAGAGAGTAGTCTAGTAGTCTAGTCTAGTCTAGTCTGGTAGTGGAGTCTTCGGTCAATTTCGATGCTACTCGTACGCATTTGCTAATACAGTATAGTCCTTAGTAATCGTACTGAAATAATGGTGGTGGTAGTAGTCGTCGTCTACGTACAGTTCAGTTACACACAAAACATCACATTACATCACATCATTCCATTCGATTGGGCGTCGTCGTCGTCGTCGTCCCCTCGATCACATCACATCACATGCCATCACCAGCTGTACTGTATGATTCTTATCATTATTCTTACTACTACTCTACTAGCTTGTAGTAGTAGTAGAAGTAGAATATTACTATGGCAGGACACCCATAGCAAAGAGCACGACAATCACGGCAATGACAGCAATCAAAATGATCCAACTAGACAAAACAAAAAAAGAAGAAGAGACAAGAAAAGTAAAAGTAAAAAGAAAGAAAGAAAGAAATAGTGAGTGATTGAGTGAGATTCCGTACAAGTATATGTAGTGACATGAAAAGTAAGGTATCACGTAACATGAATGAATAACGTACCATTGCTTTTTTCGAATCGCCTTTTGATATTCAATGGCTTGATGGACATCGACATTGGCCTCTTCGACGTAATCCCCCGCCTGTTTGACTTGAAATTCAATCTGATCGAGCAATTCCCCCTGCTGTTCCGTCAATAGGGCAAAATCCAAAAACATTTGATGCAATTCCGCCACGGATTGTTCGAGCGTCAGTACGTCTTGATATTTGCCGGCCACTTTGGCGTAGGTAGTTCTAACAAAGTAAAAAAATGATGAGAGAAAGAGAAAAAAGGTACGGCAGGAGTGTGTGTGTGTGTGTGTGTGTATGTCAGAGAGAGAGAGAGAGAGAGAGAGAGAGAGAAGGTGGGTAAGTAAACCGTCACTTGTAATATATACATTGTATATAGTATATGTATGCACTTCTTCTTCTTCTTTTTGTGATTTGTGTCATTTGTGTGATACAGTATAGTATACAGTATACAGTATAAAAAACGTAACGTACTTGATTTGATCATTGACGCCCCCCGCCAAGATTCGTTCTTTATACAAGGCATCTCTTCCACCTTCGGATTTCATGACCGCATCGACTTCTTCATCGGTCGCATCCGGTTTGACGACCAATACCTGTCGTTTGACCTTGCTTTTTAAATCCGTCTTGTATTGTTGCTGGGCCTGTTGATACAATTTCATTTCATCGACAAATTTGCGGGTCAAGGTCGTTACCATATTTTCTCGAACACTACGTACGATTGAATTGAAGGATGATGAGATATGATGCATGATGCATGATGTGAGCAGCCAGCCATGCAAGGTACACGCAAGAATACAGCAGTCTACAACTACTACGAACACAGCAGCAGCAGCAGCAACAGCAGCAGTTGTTGTTGTTGTACGTACCGAATATCCGAAACATTCAATTTGCCTTGTCCTTTCAACGACGTGGTATCTTCCTTTAACAGTCCCAACAAATTCTTGCATCCCTTGGCACGTTTATTGGTCGAATCAATGAGCGGTTTGAGTTTTTTGGAAAGCTTGTTTTCTTCGGCCGTCGTGGTGGCTCGCATGGACTGTTCGGAAATGTTGGCAATATCCTTGGAGGCTTTGGTGACGGCATCAATATCGGCCTTGATACTATCGACGTGTCGAAAAAAGTCTTCCATATAGTCTGTCGTCTTATTGTTTTGCTGTTGCTGTTGCATCTCTATATCGCCGCCACTTTCATTATTCTTGGGGATATTATGGTCATCGTCACCATTGGCAGCATCGTCGTCATCGTCCGAGTCTTCCAGGGCCCATTTGGGAATGTCTCCCAACCGATTGTTCATGCTGATGATGATAGTGGTAGTAGTGGTAGTAGTTTTTGAATATGTAGTATTATGCGTGCCGTATTATGTGCTGTATGTGCTGTACAGTATGTGCTGTATCCGAATTATCTCAAGTTCTTGTGCCTCTATTAATTTCTACCGTACTACCGTAGACTAGCCTTCTACTACTACAGTAGCCTCTCAAACCGATACAATGAGATGATGGGGTAATGTATGAGACGCTGAGACGAGAAGAGAAGAGAAGAGACGAGACGAGACGAGAGGAAGACCTTTTTATGATGATCAGCTAGCAAGGACGACGAATCCTGCGTTTGATTCCCAGGTACAGTACTTGTACCGATAATAGCCGATGATGCATGCATGCATGTGCATGCATGGGCGCGAGAGGCGAGCGAGAGGTCGGGCGGGTCTCGGCCAACGCACCGAGCGACGACGACCGCCATGGTCACTCACTAGACTACCAGTTGTTGTTGTTTTATCGGCGGTTGAATAATGGGAGGAGCGCGCAGCTATGCATCGTACATAGCGTTGTTCGAAAATTTGGATCTCGTGGAGTCAGTACTGTACTGTACCAGGACTATCTGTCCGTCCGTGTGGCGGACTAAGGCGCGCCGGCCAGCTCCTGTCGTCTGTGCGTGAGTGCGTTGTTGTTCTTTAGCTTTATACATACATACATAGGTGCGGGCGTTCGTCCCCGACTAAATAAAAAATGAGTGAGTCGTCCCAGAGTGGAATGAAGAATCATGATTGTTGACTGCTTTGACTTTGACTACGTACGACCCCTGGTGTAAAACAAACGACAGTACTACTACTGTACGACAACTAGCTACTCTAGTCGAGTACAAGAGTACTTGTTGTCCTCGTGCCTGGACCCCTACTACTAGCTAGTACTGTAGTAGTAGCTACCGGTAGTAGTAGTACTACTAGTCTACTGTACTATGAACATTACTGATGTCGTACTAGTAGTACGAATGCTGGCAACAAGAACATGGTGCAAGAAGATGAGAAGCATTCTTGCCCACCAGCAGGCTCTCTAGCTAGTAGCACTACCTACTACTACTACAGGTACCTGTGTGCTACTACTCTACTCTACTCTACTCTACTACTAGTAGAGTAGTTCTTAATTTAAAAAAGTACTATGTAGATATATATTGTTGTGTTCCATAATGTTGTGGTGGTGGTAATCGAATATATCATGATCCTCGTCGTCCTGTTCATAAGAATTTACAGTACCAGTCTACCTACTCGTAGTAGTATATCAAGACTCACTCACTCTTTCGGAAGAACCAACCAGCCGATCAAACAAAGTCGCCAAATTCACCACGTTTCAAAATGCGCATATTGTCCCAGTGTTTGAACAGCATTTCACCCGAGGCTTTGATACCATGTTCGACTCGTAGTGGGGCAGTGAATCGTTTCTCATCGTCGTCCCAAGAATGCCATTCATCGCTTTGGCAAGGGACTTGGCAATGCTCGGCAGCAATGCCAATCGAGACATCTTCCATCGTCATGAATTTCATGGTAGGGAAAAAGTCCAAAGCGCATCGAGTAAACGAACGGGACAAGACAAAGCCCATTCCTTGGGCCCAAACCGGAAAGTATTCTTCCGGCCAAGTCTCGTTCGATACAAAGTACTTGTGGTCTGGATCACGATAGGGCAAACGGTAAATATCATCAAACATGCAGTATCCCCAATATCCTGGATTATTATTGTGCCGTTCCAAAATATCATGAATCGCATCCACGCCGACATAACTATCGTCGTCCGTCTTCATAATGTAGTCATAGGACGACGACGACTCGCCCCCGAAACGATTCAAGGCATGCAGCATCGCCTGGGTCTTGTACGTGAGAAGAGAAAAGTCTTCGGGCATGTCGAGCCAGATCAAATCACCTTGCTCGTAAAACTCCTCTTCAATGACTTCCCACAAGCCAGCCACAACAAAAAAGACTTGACCTTTGCGGTTCTCAGCCCAAGTCTGACGAATCGAAAGTCTGGCATTACGATTCGTGGGCATGGACAAGACTCCAACGAGCAGGCCATGATTATGATGCTTGTTCTTCTTCTTGGTGCTGTTGTTGTCATTCTGGAGGAGAGTAGAAGGAACTCGGTAGGGTACTTTCAAGCCACTCAAAATGGCAAAGTCTTCCAGAATATCAGGTCGTGGTGGTGGAATAGCATCGAACAGTACTCCTCCTTGATCCGTGTTCTTCTCGAAAGCCTCCAGGGCTTCGCGAAGCAAGGCTGGGACAAAGAGAGAGTCGGGATGGTCCGGCAAGAGGATTCGTTGGGCACGGGTGAGATTGGTCAACTTGGCCCGAAGAAAGTCTTCTGGCAGATTCTCAAGAGCGGCCAGAAGAGAATCAATGGGTGCTTGGAGAAAGGTCTTTTCCGGTATAAAGATGCCAAAGTCTCGCATATCGACAGAGGACTTGAACGGCGGGGCGTACTCGGGATAAAAGTCACTGACGATCACGGGGAAACAGCCCGCACGGACGGCAAAAAAGAGCGAATGCGAATGCGGCGTGTCCCCACGAGTGACCAAACAAAACTTGGAAGACGTAATCCCTGCCAACCACTCACTGTACTCAATGGAGAATCCAATACTAGAAGGTTGTTCTGGAAGGGCCGTCGCCAATCGAGCCCAGTCTTGAAAGATGGCCTTGCGGTACTTGGTCGTCCCAAAGGAGAACTCTCGGTCGCTCGTGTGGTAAAACATAAAGTTGGTATTGTTGTTCCAGAACGTCTCGTAATCCACAACACGCATTGGGAAGGTTGTCTTGTCGTAGCCGAGTCCGAGTCCGATCGAAAAGGCATTGGTGACGGGCGGAGATTCTTCTGGAAAGAGAGCGTCGTACTCGGAATCTTGTTGGACTGCGGCAAGTCTCGCAGCACCGAATGGATCAAAGTGATGAGCGACAGTCACATTCTTCAACAAGTTGTAGCTGCGTGAAAGAGCCGGAATGAAGGCTTGGAATCTGCGGTTAAAAGAGAGCCAGTTGAAGGACAAAAGAACATGCTTGTGGCCATGATGCATTCGAAAGATGGGATGCTTGGCCAAGGCGCCAAAGGCTTCATCGTACCAGAGACAATCGTCCCAGCGACAGCCAAAGAGAAGGAGTTCCGTAACGGGCGTTGGAACAATAAACAGCTCGGCATGGTTGGGATTCTTGGTCCGAAGAGGATGCTCTTTGAGTTGTTCGAGGACGTTGTATTCCGCCATGGCGTCCGTAATGACATGATCCAGATCTTTGCTGGCTTGATCGAACGCCGCCTCGCCAAGCGCACGAAGCTTGTCAACGAGCTTCGATTGAGCAATGGCATGGTCATCATAAATGTAGAACTTGCTCGAGAACAATGCCAAGAGATGATGATGATGATGATGCTGATCGTCATCCTCCTCCTCCAACAACATCGACGGTGGTGGTTGAGACGACGACGACGACGACGACTCCAAATTTGAAACAACGTTGCCTTCATCATCATCATCACCATCATCATCATTTGCTTTCAAGCGTCGAGATTGACCTTTTCCAGCACTGTTGCTAGTACTACTACCGCCTTGTTGTTTGCCAGTAATAGTATCCGCCGAGGAGTAAGAGCCACCTTTTCCACTCTTTCCACTGTTGCCCGCTTTTCCGCCGCCGCCTGGCATGCTCATGTCGTTCGACGAGGATCCACCATATCCTTTGCCAGTAGTAGTAGTAGTAGTACGGGACGACGACTTGCTGCTGCTCTTGCCACGAGGGGGACGAACAAGAAGGTCGTTGCTGTTGCTGTTGCTGTTGCTGCTGCCTATTCCGATCATCGATCGCCCACGAACGCTACGCTTTCGTTCCAAGGTCGCCGCCGCCGATGATGATGACGACGAGCATAGAAGCAGCAACAACAACCACAACCACCACCACAACTGGCGACAACAACTCTTCTTCGACGACATCACACAATCTCGTTGTTGTTGTTGCTGCTGCTGCTGCTGGTCCATGATCCCCATCCTCATTTTCATTCTGGTTCTTGCTGTGAGAAGACTGACGAACAGAGAATATGTCGCTTCCTTTCGTTCCGTTTCCTGATTTCGTTTCCTTCCGTTCCGTTGCGTTGCGTTCCGATCGAGCCACAACCACAACGATGAGTATAATGATGCTCCGATGATTTTTAGTGGCGGTCGTGCGTTGTCTCCGTACTAGTAGTCAGTCAGTCAGTCAATCAATCAATCAATCAGTGACGCTAGTCCGCCATCAGCCATTCTTTCTTTCTCCTTTCTCTTGACATCTTCTAAAACGTGGGCAACGGATGATGGGAGAGGTAGAAGAATCAATGTTGGAATGTTCGTCAGTCAGTCATTCTTATTATTGAGATTCATCATTTTTGGGAATATGTAGTGCGGAAATTGAAATAATGATATCTCCGTTCTTGATGAGACAGACATACTCAATATATACTCATACTCAAACTCATACTGTCTGTATATAATATTATCATCCTCATTCC
Organism: Nitzschia sp. pyKryTriq1; assembly: GCA_956465555.1. Lineage (NCBI taxonomy): Eukaryota > Bacillariophyta > Bacillariophyceae > Bacillariales > Bacillariaceae > Nitzschia > Nitzschia sp. pyKryTriq1. The sequence continues at coordinate 62,082 of OY101121.1, read as the reverse complement.
TGTGTTTGTACTTTGTCAACGACTCCGATGCTGCTGCTGCTGCTGCTGCTGCTGCTGCGCTGCTGTTGCTGCTACTCTATTCGCAGGAACTCTCTTTTGCACCTCCTGTGGAATGGCAAGGCGAAAGTTCTAGCAGCTATACGAAGTGTGTACGTGTGTCCGTGTGTACGTGGCTGCATAATAATAAATAATAATATGGCCGCCAGATAAGACGTTGATTGATTGATTGATTGATTGATTGATTGATTGATTGATTGATTGATTGATTGATTGATTGATTGATTGATTGATTCCTTCCTTCCTTCCTTCCTTTTCGTTGTGCATACACATTATATGATGATGATGATGATGATGATGATGATGATCATTGTCGACGCAGCATGCATATTATGATCATGATGATGATCATGTTGTTGTGATGATGTGATTCATTCTTCTTCCGCGGTGCGATCTTTACGTATTTGGATGCTCCGAAGAAGAACTAACTGACGTCATCGACAATAAATCGATGATCGTATCGTATCGATGATTGATTAGATTGACTGATTGACGACGACTCGCACGACCCTGAGCATGCCGATCGGATTTCGTACGTGTAGTGTTCGTACATACATAATAGTAGTTCCTGTATCTTTTTTTCGCCATGCTATTATCGCATTATGTTGTGTCGCAGGCGCTCAGATACATACTTCTATTCTATTACATACTGTCTCATATCGGTATTACGCAATACTACTGAACGCAGGTATAGGAGAGATAGAAGAGAATACGAGTATGCTTGTGGTGAGCACAATGGTGTATTACTACTACTACTACTTGACTGCCTTCACACTGGCGATCCGCCCCAGCAGCACCTTGCGCACCGCCAGCACCACTGCTTGTGCCTTTCGTTCCTCTTCTTCTTCTTCTTCCTTCGCCTCCTCCTCCTCCCCGCGTCCTCGTTCCATCCCCCTCCACCGACTACCGGTAGTAGGATGGTCGAATTACCAAAAGAGCTATAGCAGCAGCAGCAGTGGTGGTGGTGGTGGTGATGGTGCTGGGAAAACGGCAGCATCACTTTGGTGGACGACAGCGGCGGCGGCGGCAGCAGCAGCAGCAGCGGCCACCACCACCACCAGTCTGGCTGCTGGTGCTGATGCTTCCTCCGAACATTCTTCTCTTTCTTCGTCTTCTTCTTCATCGTCGTCTCCTTCCCTGGCATTATTTCATCGCAGTAATAATAATCAGCAGCAGCAGCAACAACAACAGCAACAACCTCGACGTCATCATCATCCTCGTCATCATCATCAATCTTCGTCCTCATTATTGGCGTATACAAGTTGCGAAGGAGAAGAAGAAGAAGGTTCGCCATTGTTCCTCAATCAGAATGATTATGATCATGCCGATACTGATGATGGTGATGCTGGTGCTGATCAGGGAATATCGACGACGACGACTAGGACGAAGACTCTATTTTTACCTTTTCCCGAATCGGCACTAACCTTTGATCATTATCACGGTGTCACGTTGGATTTGGATCGCTTACAGCAGTACCACCATTCCCTCGACGACGACTATGACCATGACCATGACGACCACAACAACGACGATGATCCATCAGGACGAGTATTAGTATCCACCACCACCTCCTCCTCCTCCTCCTCTTCTGCAGCTTTTGCTCGAGACTTGGCGAATGCCTTGGCGTTTTGGAAGACGGAAGGACGAAAAGGAATATGGATTCGGGCATCGTCCTCCAAAGCTCATTTGATACCGGTAAGTACGTACGTGCTACAAAGAAGTAGTAATACTGGTTTGTTTTGTTCCTTCTTCTTTTTTACATTCATGCATTCGTATTTGTACCACGTGAACGTATTTCATTCGTTGTTGTCCTAACACTCATCTATCTATCTATCTATCTATCTATGACACCAGCCTTGCATCAAGCTTGGATTTCAATTCCATTCGGTCAAGCAGCACCAGGACAAGGACCAGGACAAGAAGGACAAGGACAAGGAGCACCAGGAGCATGTTTTGGTATTGAGTCAATGGTTACCGACCGGCGATGCTGTGTCGCGATTGCCATTGGGACCGACGCATCAGATTGGTGTCGGTGCATTGGTATTCAATCCACACAATCCGTCCCAAATGTTGGTCGTCCAAGAAAAGACGGGTCCGGCCGCCGCGTATCGATTATGGAAAGTTCCGACGGGATTGTTGGATCCGGGAGAAGATATTCCCGACGCGGCCCGTCGCGAATTATTGGAAGAAACGGGATTGCATGCCACCATGGAAGGGATTGTGTGCTTTCGGCAAGCGCATTCGTATTCCAAGGAACGATCGAGTGATTTGTTTTTTATTTGTCACATGGTATTGTTAGACGGCGAGGAGGACGAGGAGCTCGGTACTGATGATAATGGTACTGATGATGATAATGATCCAACAACAACGACAACAACAACAACAAAAAGAAGAAGATTAATCCAGCAAAAGTGGAAGATTCAAGAAGAAGAAATTGCCGATATACAATGGATGAGTGTGGAAGAGTATTGTCAGCAAGATCGATGGCAAGGATCACCGGTCTATCAGGCCATCAATGATAGTATTCGTCAGATTTCTCGTTCCTTGTTGAAATTAAACGAAATGGAACAAGAACAACAACAACAACAACAACAAAAAGAACAACTGGAAAAGCAAAAGAAGAACGAGATTGACAATGAAGACGTCGTCGTGGATAATAATACTACTGCTACGACTACTACTACTCCATCATCATCACCATCATCACCATCATCATCATCATCATCATCATCATCATCATCATCATCATCATCATCATCATCATCATCATCATCATCATCATCATCATCATCATCACCATCACCATCACCATCACCATCACCACCAGCACGTACGAAAAAACGGGTGGTGCCGGGTCTGATTCTTCATGACCAATTGCCTTTGGGATTTGGTACCGAGAATACTACCACCAACGCAGTATTTCGAAGTCAGCTATATAGTAGATAGCTCTACGAGTATCAGGAGTTTTAGTAGTAGTAGTAGGAGTAGTGTTCTGCTTCCCCAGTTACTACTGTACTAACTAGCTAGTAGTAGGAGTATATCCACCACCGCGATCACCACGTCCTGCTGCCCTACTACCCGCACCTGCTACTACTAGTAGTACTACTACGGATGATCACCATCACCATAATGACCATCATGACGAATAACGAAGCCCTGCTACTACTACTACTCCTCGTCGCTCCTTCCCCGGTGCTCTAGTTGTAGCTGCTTTATATCATGGTGCAGGATTCCTCCTCCTCCTACTGTGCACTATTATCATGCAATCATCCTCATGATTGTTCTTTTTGTTATCGAGAGTAGCAGCAAGGAGGGAGGAAGAAGGTGGGAATCATGGACGACATTGTGTTTCATCCAAGAATGATTCGAGAATAGTAGTATCAACGAATGGACGAACACCTCGTCGAGGGACGAGAACAAGGAGGAGGAGGAGGAGTACCTAATAATATAATGACGGCAACAGCAGCAGAACAATCACAACAACAATCACAATTACCTACTGACTGTACATCATGACAAACACAGTTGTTCTTTCATTTTTAAAAATAATGTTACAACAATTATACAGGCAGTAGCATTACTATATTATATACCGGTACGTACGTATAGAGTATCATGAAAATCGAGACTGGTGGAAAGGCGATGGATGGATGGATTGCTGGTGGCACGGACATACAAATAAATGAATACTTCATCAGTCTTCGTTCTTCTCGACATCGATAATCTTATCCAGATTTTCAAGCTTGCCTCGGGATAAGATCTCAAGAATGGACTTTTCGTCCAGCATTTCCTTTTTGGTCTTGTGGTTGTTGTTGTTTGTGATGGTGTTGTTGTTGTTGTTGTTGTTTTCGCCCTTGTTGATGTGGTTGCTATTCTTGGAGAAACCAGAGTGCAAGGGCTCCGTAATGGCGCGTTGCTTCGCTTCCTCCAACACGCGTCGTTTTCGGGCAGCCTCATCGGCTTGGCGTTTGGCTTCCGAGGCTGCTTTCCGTGCTCGTTCTTCTTGGGCTCGTAGTTCCGCCTCGGCGAGCTTGAGCAGTCGAGCCTCTTCCAGTTTGGCGTCTTCTTCTGGTTTGCGAGCATTCTTGGCAGCTCGACGGGCGGCCTCTTCCTTTCCCCGACGCTTTGCCTCGGCCAGAACGGCAAGCTTGGATTCTTCGTCTGCCTTCTTTCGCGCCTCTTCTTCGGCTTTGAGTTTCGTCACGGCTTCCCCACGACGTTTCGCTTCTTCGACAAACTTGACGTGGAATTCTTCTTCTTCCTTTTTGCGAATCGCCTCCATTTCTTCAGCTCGCTTTTTCGCTTCCAGGGCCTTACGGGAGGCTTCCTCTAGACGCTGCTTTCTGGCAGCCTCGAGTTCTTCTTGTTCCTGCTTCTTTTTAGCCTCGACCGCCAGTTTTCGCTTGGCTTCTTGTGCACCACGGCGTTGGGCTTCGGCCATGATATCCAAATTCTTTTCCTCTAGAGTCTTGAGCTTTTCATCTTCCTTGGCCTTGATTTTATCAGGTACGACCTGCCTTTGCTTCTTCCATTGGCTCCTGGCCTCTTCTTCGGCCTTCTGCTTGGCCTCTTCTCGACGTTGGGCTTCGAGCAAATACTCCTCCTTGGCTCTCTCGAGCTTGGCTTCTTCCTCGGAACGTTGCGCTTCGGCCAGTTCCAGTCGTTTCGCAGCAACATCACCACGGCGACGAGCATCTTGCATAATGTGATCGCGAGCTTCTTGTTGGGGCGCGTTGAGTCTTTCACCATTCGTGATGCGCTCTTGAGCCTGCTCTCCAAGCTGCAAAACTTGCGAGCCCCACTGCAAGCGAGCTTCTTCCTTGACCAATTCTAGCTGTGCCAGCTCCATTTCGAGCTGTTTGACCTTGCGTGAAAGAGCGGCGATTTGTTCTTGAGTGGTTCCAGCGCCAGTGAGCATGCTGGTCTCTTCTTCTTCTTCTTGGTAGTGGTGGTGATGAAGTCCGGGCCCATGTTCTAGAGAATCCATTGAGAGGAACATCTTGGGTGTACTACCAGGATCCTTGTTGGCACCTTCCCGTAGCATACTATTTTGGGGCACTTGAGCGTCCCTCAAGCCCGAGAGATTTTTTGGAGTAGTAGTAGTAGTAGACTTTGCTTGTTGCAGTTGTTGTTGTTGTTGGAATTCCATGTCGACTTGCCCTCGACGTTCTGCTTCTGCCAGACGAAGACGTTGAGCTTCCTCGTACCGGCCTTGGTCTTCCTTTTTTTGAGCTTCTGCGTCGGCTCTCATCCGAGCTACCATTTCTCCCCGGCGCTTGGCTTCCTCCAAGATGCGATTCTTGGATTCTTCTTCGGCCTCTCGTCTGGCAGCCTGCTCCTCCCGCAACATGGCGGCTAGTAGTCCTCGCTTTTCGGCATCGGCAAGTCGTTTCTTGCGAGCTTCCTCCATTCGCTCTTCCTCTTCGCGCTTGGCCATTTCTTCGGCCTGTCGCGCCCTGGACGCAGCTTCTCCTCTTCGAATGGCTTCATCCAAGATACTGACTTTGATATCAATTTCGGATAGCTTTTGCTTCTTGTGTTCGTCTCGAAGAATGGACGTGAGTTTTCCTCGCGACTCTGCCAGAGCGATTCGGTCCTGCTTGGCTTGTTCCAAACGAGTCCGTTCTTCTTGCGCTTCAGCTTCTCGTTCGGCCCGCTGCATATAATATTGTTCTCCTCGACGTTTCGCTTCGTCCAACAGACTGGCTTTGGCGAGTAGTTCTTCTTCTTCTCGCTCCCGTTGCAGTTCGGCTGCTTTGGCTCGTTTGAGTGCCACCTCTTGACCTCGACGTTCCGCTTCGGCCAGAATTTGTTCCTTGCCTTGCAGTGCGGCCAGACGCCTCGCTTCTTCTTCGGCTCGTAGTTTAGCCGTGACGGCTCCTCGTTTTTCCGCCTCGGCCAATCGTTGTCGTTCCATTTCCTTGAAACGTTCTTCTTCCTGTCGTCGTTGTGCGTCGAGCAAGGCTCTTCGTTCCATTTCAATCGCTCCTCGACGCCGGGCTTCCTCCATGAGCTCTTCTTTCATTTCTTGTTCCGACATGGGTGGATATTGCTGCAGACGCTGGGCTCGATATTCCATCGCTTCTTGGCCACGGCGTTCCGCTTCGGCCAGTCGTGCCAATCGCATTTCTTCCATTTGCTGTTCTTCTCGTCGACGTTGTTCATTCAGCAGAGCTTGCCGTTCCGCTTCCATGGCTCCACGGCGACGTGCTTCCTCCAACATTTCCAATTCGCTGTTGGAAGAAGAAGGAGAAGAAGAAGAACGTTTGTAACTATTAATACTTGATCGTTCTTCTTGACCTCGTCGTTCGGCTTCTCTCATGAGCGATTGTCTCATTTCTTCGAGCCGCTGCTCTTCCTGTTTTCGTTCGGCATCGAGCTGGGCTTGACGTGCCGCGAATTCCTCGCCCCGACGACGGGCGACTTCGTCAATCATATTCGCTCCGGTGGAAGATGACGAAGAGGTCGGCTGACTTTGTTGTTGCTGCTGCTGTTGCTGCTGCTGTTGACTACTTTCTATTTGCTGCTGTCGTCGATAGGCCTCGGCACCTCTTTTTTTGGCTTCTTCAAGACGTCGTTGACTCGCTTCTTCCATTTGGGCTCGTTCTTGTTGTTGGAGTGCCATTCGTTCCGCTCGTTGTTGGGCTTCTAGTTCCCCCCGAAGCCGGGCTTGATCCAACAAGTCTTCAAAACCAGATCCAGAGGAAGAATATGATGATGATGATGATGAACTTGAACTCGGCATGGCATGATGGCGGCGAGACGGAGCAGCAGGAGCAGAACCAGTAGTAGTAGTAGGAGAGGAATTCGATAATGATGATGATCGTCCTCCTCCTCCATTATAGAGTTGCTGTTCTCTCCAAATCCGATCGGCTTCTTCTGCTTCCTCTTGCCATTGTTGCCGACGTTTCATTTCTTCTTCTCCACGTCGTGCCGCCAAGGCGAGGCGTTCCAACCGTTCTGCTTCCTGAATCTGTTCTTCCAAACGACGTTCTTCTTCGAGCTGTGCTCGACGTCTCGCTTCTTGTTGGCCTCGTAAAAAGGCGGCTTCTTCGGCAGTCATGGGCATGGGCATCTGCTGCTGTTGTTGCATCTGGTAGTCCTGTTGCTGCTGCTGATTTGGATACTGAAACCCTTGTTGTGGATGATTATTCATTGGATTCATTGTATTCATATTCATCATCATCATTGGATTATAGGACATTGGATTATCATCGTAAAAGTACGAGTAATCATTCTCGAACTGTGGAATCATGACTTGAAAGGGTTCCTTCTTGTTATTGCTGTTCGTGCCCTTGTACTGCTGCTGCTGCTGATTCCTGTTGTTATGGTTATTCCTTCCACCACCTCCACCTCCTTGTTGTTGTTGTTGCTGCTGCTGCTGCTTCTTTCTACGCTGCTGCTGTTGTGATTGGACAAACTGTTGATATTGGGGATTGCTGGGCCGGTCGACAGGAATACCACGATTACTGCTGCTACTACGATCTCGGGTTTGGGGCGCCTTGACAAATTCCGAACTTCCATCGGGAGGTTGGAGGGCACGAGGTCCCCGCTTGATCTTGGGCGGACCTTGCGACGAGGGAGGAGGTTCGTCCCAGTTGATGGAGTCAAAGGCAAAGGTTCGATCATGATGATCATGATTATGATCAAAATTGTTGTTGTTGTTGTTCTTGTTGTTGCCATTTTCCAAACTGTTGCCATTGCTTTGTCCACCGTTGTTGTTGTTGTTCCTGTTACTGTAAAGAACGCCAAGAGGATGATGATCGCTGGTACCACCACCAGCAAGAGCAGCAGCAGCAGCAGTGTTTCGAAGGAACGACTGAGGCGGTACAAAGGCATCAGCAGTAATAGTAGAAGTAGTAGTACTAATAACAGCAGTACTCGCCGCCAACCAAAAGGCCCACGCCGAAGCGGTCACAGGGATGATCCTCATACTGACTCAAGTGCAGTGCAGTGCAGTGTACAAGTAGTTGATATGTGATGTGATGTGATGTGATGTGAAGGATGTGCTTGGTGCTCTCTTCACTTCGAAAGCACTGTCTGGAGTATCTGAGTGCCTGGCTACCGGTAGCAGCGATAAGATTGGATATCTTTCGATATAATGATAGATGCTTCGATAATACTAACTGTAGATGCGATGATGGGTGGGACGATGAGATGATGATAGAAGAAGCCAATCAATCAATCCAGACAGAGTTCTCATCAAAACTCCAAAACGCCGAACGCCGAGCGAGTTCGTTCCTTTACTTCTTTTTGCTTGCCTCTACAACAACCCTTGCTTGATTGGCGCGTTGTTTGTAGTATGTTTGTGCCTTCGTTTGATCATCCATTGCATGCATGGAACAACACGCAGAGCCGGCCGGCCGGCCATGGAACAACACGCGGCATGAATGATGAATGCAACAACTAAGAACAGCTGCTCGCTACATAGAGCTGCTGCGAGCTCGCGGCGGCGGCCGGCGGATGATGACTATGTGGTTGTGTTTTGATTGGAGGAATTGGCGAGCGAGACAGGATGATGATTGGTTCGAATTATTTAGAATGAGTAAGGAATGACGCACGTGTCGATCCAGACTTCTATACGACAAATGTCCGCCAATGAAACATATTGACGCAAAGTGACGTGTGATTGGCTGCATGCATGCCGGCGGGCGGATAGAATAATCTGATTTTTTGAAAATGACAAGCTAGGGTATGTTACCACATATATACGCTTTGTAGATTCGTCAGATTATGTGCTCATACGTTCAGCTCAGTCGCGTCGATGCGCCCCGCCCCGCCCCGCCCGCCCCCGCACATTCATGATGAATGAGGATCGCTCTTCCTTCGCACTTCCTCTTCGCTTGTCCTTTATTCCATTCCACGTGGAAATCGAAAGAAGGAAATGATGCATGCGATCAATGAAACGCAACAACAACGCACCACACCACACATTTCCTTCCACATTCACGACTACTCGTACTTTGTCACGCAGGGCTGCATAGTACATAACAACAAGAACAACAACAACAAGGACTAAATAACACTTCTATCCTCAACTCAACTCAACTCAACTCAACTCCACTCACCTCAAGTCAACTCAAGTCAACACAAGTCGATGGTCGTTTCCAAATCCCACCTCTCACTCTTGTGGATGATGACGATTTCCATGATGACGACGATGACATTGCTATCAACAACGTCCTCTAAAATGTCCTTTGTCCGGGCGTTTTCCGTGACGACGACGACGAAAACAACAAGTCGAAGCATCAGCAGCAGCATCATCAGTAATACTATTCCAAGTCTTCAAACAAGTCAAGCGAGTCGAAGATCCATGGCATCTAGACGACAGCCTCCTCCGTTTCTTTCTCAACTACTATTACTCCAAATGACCAACTTGAAAAAAGAAGAAGTGGATCCCGGAGTCGTGGAAGGAACCAATCTTCGAATTGTCAAATACCCGCATCCCGCATTGCGGGCACCGAATCAAGAAATCACTCTGGAACAATTAAAAGAAGAACAAGATCAAGAAGGAGAAGAAAGCAGTGACACTACTACTAGTCGTTTGAGTATTCCCGAATTGGCCAAACAAATGTTAAAAATCATGTACGCCGCCGAAGGCGTCGGATTGGCAGCACCCCAAGTGGGGATTAATCAACGACTCATGGTATACAATCCGACGGGGGATTCGCAAAAAGGATGGTTGCAAGAAACCGTACTGATCAATCCCCGTATCGTCGAATATAGTGAGGCGAAATGTGTCGAAACAGAAGGGTGTCTTTCCTTTCCCGATATGAATGGAGAGGTAGAACGATCGAAATGGATCAAAGTCGAGGCGATGAATTTAAAAGGAAAAACCATCAAAGTAAGTAAATGGAATGGAATGGAATGGAATGATGGTGTGGTGATGGGTTTTGACAGTATTATCTCACAATCCTACTTTTTACTGGATTCGTAATTCTTGATTTCCTCTTGCTCTTCTTGCTCTTCTTGCTTCTTCTTGCTCTTCTTGCTCTTCTTGCTTCTTTTTTTTCTAACAATAGAAAAAGTTTACCGGATGGGAAGCCCGGATCTTTCAACATGAATACGATCATCTCGATGGGACGGTCTATATTGATCGATTGACAGAAGAAGGAAGAGCATTGGTCCAACCAAGATTGGATGAATTGATTCAAGAATTTGGTGAGGAGGGAGGTGCGCTCTAACTTAAAGACACATACGTACAGTATAATACGGTAGTAGTACTCTAGTAGTAGTAGTAGTAGTAGTAGTAGGTTCGGCAAGTGTTGTACTCGTTTACTGCTGCTGCTACTACTAGACTCTACTAGTAGAGCTAGAGCTAGAGTAGACATTTGATGCGAGTAAACTCTTCAACTCTTGATCGCACCACTCAGAATGAATAGTAGGCGGATTTTTTTACTTGTTGGTTACTGGAAAAACTCTTGATTTGTCTTGTTGTTCCGAGGAGGCAACGAAGACTCGTCGTCGGATTTAGCTTCGGTTGCTGCCATGATACCATTAGCAGCAGCAGTAGTAATTGCAGTAGACGAACTCGGACTGCCGCTGCCGCCACTGCTGCCACTCGGTCCTTCTTCTCCTCCACCTGATTGGATAATAGTATTCTCTTGCTTTTTCTTCTTTTCACCTGACGACGATGTCGATGACGATGACGATGTCGATGATTTTAATTTCATGGCATAATTGGCAATCGTCGCATCGTACGCAGGATAAAAGTGATGCAAAAAACTTCGGACGGCTTGGGGCAATAAACTGATTTGAAAGACGTCCAAAGGAAAGGTCGCATCCAACAGTGGTAACAATTCTCGGGACGATACTCGTACGATTTGATCCGTCGGAGGGACACCGATATTGGGAGAGACGAACCGATCCGTCAAGTAGCGTTGCGGATCGGGCAATAATAAATGTTGCACTCCCACCGATTGAAAGGCTTGATTATTGGTACTCTTCCAATTGCCACGGAATTCCGGCCAACCAGGCCAGGACGATAAAATGACACGGGTAATGGGACGAAGACTCCGGCGGGGACCGGTCGCATACAAGGTCGTTTCATCACGACCTAAATCATCCACCAAGGGATACAAGGGATCGTAGGGGGTCATGAATCGAACAATGGGATCCTGAAAATAAAATATTATTGGGTGTGTGGAAGGAATGAGCGTGGGAATGAGAAAAGTGAGTGAGTGAGTGAGTGAGTGAGTGAGTGAGTGAGTGAGTGAGTGAGTGAGTGAGTGAGTGAGTGAGTGAGTGAGTGAGTGAGTGAGTGAGTGAGTGCGACCCTTTTCAAGAAAGTAATCGTCCCAGCCAGACAATAAATAACATTCCATTCAGTCGACCACTTACGTAGGGTTGAATGTAACCATAGACAATATTGGAGGACAGTCCAAATTCTTGAAGGATTGGGCATTCATAGAGGTGCCCTTCTTCGTGATCGATACCACCAATACTATTACTGGTAGTAGAAGCACTACTACTCGACTTGGCTGTTGTTGCTGCTGCCGCCGCTCGACCATTGGCCTTGTTATTGGAGGGGGGGGATCGTTTCACGGAAGAAGAAGAAGAAGAAGAACGACTCGATGATGTCAAGGCCGCGATCGGTGGACTTCCATGAGTATAGACACGAAGTACCTTTTCTTGAACAAAATCGACTGCAACGACATCATGGAGAAACAAGGAGGGGGTTGTGTGAGTACTTTTGAGAGTAGCAGGCAGGCAGGCAGGCAGGCAGGCAGGAATACTTCTCGCAGCAATACTGCAGTATGTCGAGAGTAGCCATATTACGTACCTCCCCGATCCGCCGTCAGTAACAAGAGCAGCAATACCGATAACGAACCACCAATGGAATGCCCATTCAAGATCAATTTTTGCCGAGGACTCATCCAATCTACATATTGAATAACATCTTGATAAATCGCTCTTGCCGTATCGAGCAATCCCTTGTGAAGCAAGACTCCGGGATAATTTTCATGATCCAGGATTTGTGGCTCCACTGGAGTACAAATAACATTCAACAGTCGTTCTCGATCCACGGTATCATCGGAAGCATCAAATCCACGAATCGTAATGGTACGAATAAATCGTGGTTGCTCTTGCTGCTGCTGCTGCTGCCGCCGCTGCTGCTTTTGCTTTTCTGGATCATCTTCTTCTTCTTTGAAAGTAGTAGTAGTAGTAGTAGAAGAAAAATACCGACTGTCGCAAGACATTTCCATGGAATCTGTTACCATCCAGGCCACATCGGCTGTTTTGCCTTGAGCGACCATGGCATGTCCCAGTCCATGCACACGTTCCACCGTGTCTTCATAAATGGCTCCCGCCAAGGATCCCATTTCGGCACCCTTTTGAACAACGGAATCTTGCTGTTGCTGTTGCTGTTGAGATTTGTCAACTACTAAACGTGCCGATGCAAATTCATGAAACAAGGGACGTGAAGATGATGATGATGATGAAGCTGCTTGCAGAGCGGAGGCTGGTGGCGTCACTTCCTCCATCAAGTCATTCATGGCAGTCAAAGGCAGAGGCAAAGAAGTAGTAGTAGTAGTAGTCGTGGTGGTGATGGGTGTGGATGTTTTGACAGTAGAGAAGGAGGAGGAAGAGGAATAGGAAGAAGCAGACGCAGCATATCCTGCGGTAAAGACTGAATTGGCAACCGCCATGAAATTAGCAGCATAATTGGTCGTATCTTGCAAGAGTTGTCGTTGTGGGGCGGGCAAGGATTCGACGACGACGACATTATTATTATTACTACTTTTCTTGATTGGAATAGTAGTAGCATTGGGAGGAGTCGTCGCCGGGCTAATCATCATTGTCTTGTCTCCTGCTTGACCTGGTTGCTGTTGTTGTTGTTTATTCAAAAAGGCAAAGAGTTGACTGGTGCGATCCATCAATTCGGGAATGATCAAGGGGGTGGACGCCAAAACGGAAGCTTCTTGGACCAAATATTCCATTCGTGCCGTGGCATCCTTGAGAATATTGTCAAAGGTATTATTACCATTATTATTACCAATGGCCGATGCTTGAGTGACGGAAAGACGTGCGGCCTTATTATTGGCAGCCGAAGCAGCAGCAGCAGCATCTTCCAAAAACGGAGCACTGCCAATGGTTCGTTGTAGATTGGAGAGCCATTCTTCTTGAGCAATGAGATCTTGGACTGTAGTAGTCACAGAAGACGAGGATGGATCGACAGCTGCTGATGCTGATGATGCTCCTGCTGCTGTTCCATTCTTGTTTGTAATACTGCTGGAGGATGGAAAGATTCCGGCCGTATCCGCAACCACATTCCGAAAGAGTTGATCGGCCAGATTGAAAATGACATTGCTTGAATCATTGTTGTTATTGTTGTTGCTGCTGCTGTTGCTGTTGCCGTTGTTTTTGGACGACTTTTGTTGTTGCTGTTGCTCGGCAGCAGCAGCAGCAGCAGCAGGTACCACCATTTCCAACAGGTCCACCAAATTGACCAACGGATTCGTCCTTATTCCTCGATAAGAAGAAGAAGAACCACGGGATGATGATGATGATGATGATGCCGCTAGAATAGTAGCCTTGACCCAGTCGTTCTTATCGCTGTTGCTGTTGCTTTTGCTGTTACTGCTGGTTTCGGAACAATCATCGAAAAAGAGCTGTTGCTCAGCAGCAGCAGCAGCAGCAGCAAACGTTGATTCTTCTCTGGAATTAGAGCTGGTACTGGTGCTGGTGCTGGTGCTAGTAGTAGTGCCTGTGGGAGTCGTAGTGCTCGTACTTGACGAGTCCGAGCTGCTAGTAGTAGTAGTAGCAGCAGCAACGCCGGCACTTGTTGTTGCTGCTGCTGCTGCTGCTGCTGTTGTTGTTGTTGGATACAACAAGGGCCATTTATTGGAAAGTACTTCGACCCAAGCCGAGAAGTCGTCTGCTTCCGTAGTAGTAGTAGTAGTAGTAGTAGTTATAGGGCCTGCTGGTTCCGTAGTGGGGGGAATCATAGTATTCTTATTGTTTCCTGTTGTTGTTGTTGTTGTTGTTGTTGTTGTGGATGATGATCCCTGCACTGGTGCAGTGCTGCTCTCGGAGGATGCTACTACGAATATACCACTATTACCGGTAGTAATACCTGATGATGTAGCACCGGTCGTATTTGTATTTGTATTTGTCTTTCTATCATCATCATCATCATCATCATCATCATTTTTGTTTCCGCCTTGAAAGGGAATGGAAAAGAGGGACAATGCCGTTGTTGTGGTTGTTGTTCTTGCTGTTTTTGTCTTTGAGCCAGAAGTACGATCACGTGCCAGATTTCCCTGGTGGTGGATCATGCTCTTCTTCTTGGGCGTTGCTACTGCTGCTGCTGCTGCTGCTGCTGCTGCTGCTCTTGATGCTGATGAAGATGGAGGGGATGGAAGCACCGAAAACGAAGTCGCACCGTCTGGTAGCCGCAGCAGCACCTGTACCAACACTGCCATCCAAATCACGAGTAGCATCCTGCTACTACTACTACTAGTAGTACTACTACTAGTAGTAGAGGAAGAAATAAAGAGGATCGGATGGAACATCTCGCTTATTATTTTGTTTCGTTGTTCAAGATGATGATGCGATAATATATTATGATGAATGATGATGAGAGACAGTGAAAGAATAATCATCATCATGCCATGCATCTTCTTCACAACATATATCATCCACGCATCTCCTCGCATCTTCTCAGCTACTTATTCCAATGATCGATCATGATGATGAGGAAATAAAGTGTCACGCAGCTAGCGCGTGGTGGAACGGCCATCATCTTCGCCCCATTCGCTCATGGTTCGCTTTCGATCGATCGATCTTTCTCTACAGTAGTACAGTACTGGTACTGTATGCACAGTAGATGTGGTGCAGTATGTTCGTTCTTAGCCATGAAAATAATATTATTATGGGCATGCCTGCCTGCCGGCCGCGCCGCCATGCATGCGCTGCTGTCTGGGTCGCTCGCGCGCATGCCGATCGCTTTCAAATTTTGACAAGCCCGACCAAAAGCGAACATAGTACAGGTACTAGTCCTACATATATCATTAATCATTACGTTCTTCTTGTACTACTCTAGTAGACTACTACAAATACTCGACTACTAGCTAGCTAGTAATAGATTAGAGCTAGCTACTACTACTACTACTACTACTACTACTACTAATAGCTACTAGTAGAGTATTAGAGGAGGACAATTACTACTTTGTTTCTTCCTGCGATACTACACATACAGTACTCTAATAGTAGTAGCAAGAATAGTATACGACGAGTGTTGTTGTTGTTCGTCCATTCAAATTAGTAATTCCTTCGGTCTACTATCACTACTCTTAGAGGAGGAGTACTAGTACTACTAATTGTTCCCCTTGTTCTTGGTTTTGTGGTTGTGGTTGTGCTGGTTGTGCTGACGTTGCTGCTGCTGGTGGTTCTGCTGACGTTGCTGCTGCTGCTGCTGGTGTTTTTGAATCTTCCACTTGAGCCCCTTGACAGTTTTGGCGACTACCCACTCGGGTGGTGCTGGCTTGTTGTTATTCTTGTTGTTGTTCTTCTTCTTGTTCTTCTTTTGTTGCTTTTGCTTCTGCTTCTTGGCAGCAACGTCGTTCATCAATTCCAAGAAAGAAGAAGAAGAAGAACGGTTGGTAGTAGTAGCAGTACTTTTGTTGTTGTTGATCTTGTTGTTGTTGTTCTTGAACTTGGGAACCACAATGTACCACGAGCTCAGATAGGGGGTGGTTTTTCCATCGCTTCCAACGTGCTCTGGTCGGCCACCACCACCACTACCACCACCAGCATTGTCTGCTGCTGCTGCTGTCACCCAGGATGGCATTGTGTACGTGTACGGTTCCACAGGGGATAAGTAAAACAACTCGTACTCGTACTGGTGTTGTTGTTGTTGTTGTTGATCATCATCATCATCATCATCCTTGGCTCTTTGCATCATCATTAGCGGTTCGACAAAGTTTTTGGTGTAGTCGGCTTGGCGTGATACCCAATTCGGAAGCAATAGGCAGCATGGTATTGGTTTCTTTTTCTTGCTCGTATTGTTGTTGTTGATCTTGTTGGTATTGGTATTGGTGTTGGTAGTAGTAGCAGTAGTAGTAGTAATACCGAGTTCATGCTCCAAAACAAATTGAAGCAGTCGCGGAATGTGATCCCCGCTGTAGGGTGGATTGGTCACCAAAACGTCATGTCTAGGAATTTTTTGGCAGTCGTCATTGTCTTCGTCGTCTTGTTGTTGTTCTTTGTCTTGTTGTTCTTCGTCTTGTTGCTGTTCTTCTTCTTGTTCAATGAGTTGATAAAAATCGACATTTTCATTAATGACATTGGAATATCCCATTTCATGAAATATCGTCTTGGTTGTCCCGGCACAAAAAAAGGGATCCCAAATGGTCATGCTTTTGCTTTTGTTGTTTTTGTTCTTGTTGTTTTTGTTCTTGTTGTTCTTGGCATCCTCGCCATTGTCCTCGCCTCCGAATAATATTGCCAAAAATTCCTCCAGGTGCTGGTAAGCCACCTTCGGTGTTTCGCAGTGATCCAGAGCATTGGTGGCAAAGGCATGATGAGGCGGATGGTGCTGCTGGGGCTGGTTCTGCTGGTGCTGGTGCTGCTGGTTCGTTTGGATACTAGTTCTACTGCCGCTAGTAGTAGTAGTAGTTGTTGTTGTTGACGTAGGCCCACCACCATCACCACCACCACCACCACCACCATCCCACGATGATGATGATGATGATGATTCCTCGTTGTTGTTGTCGTCTCCTCCTCCTGCTGCGGCGGGTGATAATAATAATAATGGCGACTTCTTTTTATTTTCCTCCTCCTCTATGAGTGGTAGTTGTAGTAGTACAGCATCGTTGCGCCGCCGCGGTCGTTTATTCCTATCATTATTATTATTTTGCTGGACAACGCCGACGCCGCCGCTTTGGGGAGGATTT
>OY101121.1:0-44927 GCA_956465555.1 Nitzschia sp. pyKryTriq1 | reverse complement strand
GAAGAAGTTGGTCTTGTCTCCTGTCGTTGGAGATGTCACCATCATGCTCCTCGCAGGAGGGAGGGATTCCTTGGCTTTTTTAAAAATTAACAATTACTAGACAAGCATGACGGTCTTCTTTGTTGTTACTACTAGGTACATCCTCTGCGTTGAAACAGTACTAGACGAAGCAGCTTTTGCATCTTCATGTGGGATGAGGACGACACTAGCTGGTGGCGATGTGGTGGACGACACAACGAGGATTTCATGTCGTTGATTTTGTCTACAGATGGGGTAGGGGGGGTCGCCAGAGTTCGAGAGGAGGAGGATGTCTAAATCTGAACCTCGTCTTCTTTTGAGCTGGTAGAACATCTCTTCTTTCATTCGATACCACCACCACAGTGTGCTGGAAAAGCAATGCCGGGGAGGTGGTTGCATTCGACCACTGCAGTCCTGCTGATTGGTTCTTCTGCGGTATTCCTGTTCGTGATGGTGATCATGGAGCTACAGGTTCCATCATAAGGGTGCATGATCGAATCCAATATCGGTTCCGTAGGCAACCATGCGATGTTTCCGGGCTGGACTGCTACTGGAGTGTGGTTTGCTGGGCATGGTACAGCAGAAGGAAACAAACGGCGTACTATGGCCGTTCTAACAACATAGTACAGTACTGTTTCGTCGTAGAGCTAATTAGACAAAGTACAGGTTAAAGTAGTACATCTACGTTCTTCTTAATCGTAATAGAGACTGTACTAGCTTTTTTCCTTTTGCGTGCAATGATCTTCTCCGGTCATTACTCTACTATTAGTACACTACTGTTTCGTCGTAGAGCTCCTGACGAGACAAAGTACAGGTTGAAGTAGTACATCTCCTATTCGTAGTAGAGACTGTAGCGTTCCTTCTACTTACAATATTGTTCTCCGGTCATTACTACTAGGCCATCATTATCGTTTCATAGGTTCCTCCTTCTTGCTGATGACGTCTCGAAGGTCGTACAAAGTAATGTTCCATAAATTCGACCATCAAAATCGCACAGAGAACGACCAACAGTGCAACTGCGGCCCAGCCATACGCCCACCCGGCACCCGCCGTATCCTGACTGACTGTACTGGCCACCATCTTCCAAACAAAAGACGCCATTCCATAGGCGACTCCATCAACATACGCAGAAAAGAGTCCCTTGTGATTGCCAAAGGTGGTTCCCACCAAACCAGGAATATGGTAAAACATGACAGCAATACCCATACTCATGCAAAAGGATGCAAAGCTATGATGAAGGCATGGTACCGCGAAGGTACCTATGATAGCTATTTTACGACTACTCCGAACCTGGTACCATATTATGGTAATGGTACCTGTCCGTCTGACCACCAGGCGTTTGCCACAATCGTCATATTTGACATTTTTTTTAAGTCAAACGCTATTTATCCCACTACTACTAGTAGTAGCAGTCCTTTACACCTTATAAATGTAAAGCGGATAGAAAGAAGCGGAACTTTGATGACGAATCAAGTATTCTGGAGTTGCTTGAAACCGTTCATGCCACGTTTCGTCTCTGCGAGAGGTGGGTGAAAACTTTTAGTCCGCCCCCATACGGTCTGACATGTTGTGGTTGTGCCATTTATGTGGACAGCGTACCTGTCCTTTGCAAGAGGAAGTCACCAAGAGAAAAATTGTTGTTCCACTAACGTTGTATGTATTATTTAACCTGTTTCATGAAGTGCCGTCACTGTTTGACGGCAAACTGCGTGAAAAACAATCAGAATGCTACCCGCGATGGGGAGGAATGCAGTATCAACGCCAGTCGCCAGGCCCGGAGATACGAGGGCGCTTCGCTCCCACTGGAACATCATCATGCCACGCCGGGAGTGCGGTAACCTTGGAGTCGTCCACCATGGCTTGTCTCTCCTTTTCTTCATCTGATGGCTCGGACTTCTTCTCTTCTTTGTACGATTCGAAGGAATGATAGCTTGGCAGGGTAGAACTGTCCAGAGCATCAAGAGTTTTGATGAATTGCACCATCAAATCTTGCACCAGAATTCGTGTGAGATTGCTCTTGCAGACGATGCGAAACATGGTAGCATCCGCCCCCACATCTGTGCAGATATTTTCTCTCGCGCATCCGTTAGTCAAGTCATGAAAGCTTAGACTGTAGCCGCTCACATACCAGTGACTGACAAATAATCATGATTCAATTCAAGAAGAGCAAAATGCGTCAGGGCATGTCAGTCTACACTTACTACTTCAATGATAATCAGTCCCATACCTAGTTGAGATTGCGCGATGGAAATCTATGTCGTTGTACCTGAGCTGCACCTCTGGGTTCAGGCGAGCTGCTACGACAGGAAGGCAGCAGTTGTTACCACCATCCACAATTTGAAAACGAGGCAATCCATTTGGATGCTTGAGGTCCTTGAGAAAGGTCCGAATGCAGGAGGCAACATTCATCTGGTTTAACACCTTAGCGCGATAGCCTTCTTTTCCAAGACGAAGTAACTTGTAGAACTGAACGTAGGGTCCTGAGGCGGGTCGCGAGAAGTTCAGCGTTATGGAATCGCAGTGGCCCCCGAGGTACGTTACAGACACAGCAATATGCTCTGCCAGATCATGACGCTCTCGAAAGATGACCCATCCAGTGCCACAGATACTTTCGCCAAACTTGTGGCCACTTGCAGACATAGACAACACATTCGGGAGTCGAAAGTCAAAGGGAGGGGGGCTAGGCATCTGGAAGGGAGCAATGAAGCCTCCACTTGCTGCATCCACATGAATGCCAATCTGCCAGCCTTTCTCCATGTTGAGCTGCTGGATCTCGTGGTCGATATTCCAGACAGGATCGTATACACCATTGTAGTGATTACCGAGGATGGCAACGACACCGATTGTCTTATCATTACATTTTTTGACGAGTTCTTGTGGGTCCACTGCCATTTTCTGCTGAAGCAAGCTTGGACGCACTAGTATCGGTGATACGTCAAAGAAGCGGAAGAACTTTTTCCACGAATGAGATTAGATTGTGAGATGCCGCAGTATTAGAGCTAACTTATCAGATTGTTTCACATTCAGTACGCACTTTTTCCCATGCAGCATGGTGTGCTGTCGAGATGACAATATTTGGCTTGATGGCCTGAACTTGGTCTTCCGAAAGGCCGTGGTGTGCAGCATACCACTTTCGCCAACGAAATTTGAGGGCCAATCCTAAGGATGGAAAAAAGAAAAGGAGCAATTGTGTTGGATGGCCGGAAGAAATGAGGAAGACGAGAAGGCACTGAGCATGACCCACCCGCCAGAAGGCAAGCTTCCGTGGACCCAACCGTTCCAGCCCCTACGTAGTTCCCACCCCTTATGGCAGGCTCTGATGGGGCATTCCAGAGTTTTGCTAGGAGATTGACTACAGTATCATGGAGGTTGATACTTCCTGGGTAAACAGCAGCATTTGCCAGATTGACCTCGGCGCCCATGCTGGCAACCTCACGTTCTTCGGGCTCCGAAACGACGTTAACATAGGAACCTGTGTTAAGCTGAGGACGAGAGTCACAAAGCCGAACTGAATCTATCAGTTCCTTGACAAAGCGTGCTGGCATCCCATTCTGAGGAATCTCGTTTCCCTGCACCAGCTGGGCATGGGAGCTGGCATAGAATGTAGTTGACTCGTTCCAATGATTGGCCTGGGTTTGTTGCAACAAGGCGATTGCTTGTTTCAACAAGGATGATTCCTCGCGGAGGAAAGAGGTTTCCTCGCGGAGGGCGGCAATGAGCTTTTGGTTGTCATTGTCGTGGTCGGCACCTGCACCTGCACCTGCACCACCTGCACCGGTACTCGCCATGATGGCGTGAGTGCGGAGGGAGTGAATGAATGCTTTTGCAATTTTAGATTTCAGGCTTCAGGCTATGGATCGAAAGCTTTTGGCGGGATCGAAAGCTTTTGACGAGCTCTCAACGTATCTTCAGAAGTCAGAAGGAAGCGTGGTGTTGATTGTAGTAGCGAGACAACAGGAGAGGAGGACAGACGAACGACGGACGAACACATACTGTGAGGATGAGAGAGAGCAGCAGCTAACGGATGACATCCACCGCGGCAGACTCTCTCATTTCTATTGCTGTTGCAGTTATCAAGCCGGAACGCCGGACCTTGTATAACTACAACCTATTCTTGACGACACATCGGTGCCGTTGAGACTTAGATAGAATGATTAATCCTACGGCAGTCACCGGTGGCCAAGCCACCGGTGCAGCCTTCACTCCTACCAATTATCGGGAGTTGTACGAAGCTCATGGGAGAATTGCGAAGCATGGCGTTAGGCTTACCGGGCTCGGCCGGCCTTCTTTCTCTATTGCAAAATGGGCTGACCGTAGCCCTTCGAAATAGACGACGGGTGCATTTGAAGCCAGCCGTCAAGGCGCACATCCGGGATCTACTCGCTTTGGCGAGAGACTTGGGGCGCCGCTCCACACGCATTGCAGAATTATTTCCAGCTCACCCAGCTCATGGCTATGGTGTGTGTGACGCGGCCAAGTCTGGTTTTGGGGGTTCCTTATTTCCTTCCGCCTCCTTGCGCATACCCCCAATCGTATGGCGAGAGCCACTTCCCCGACAGCTCCAAGACAAACTCGTCTCAGAATCAAATCCACAAGGAACGATTACAAACTCAGACTTGGAATTGGCCGGCACAATCATGCAAGAAGTGATCTGGTCAGAAGAAACAAGCATCACGGAAAAGACGATTATTACCGGATGCGACAACACTCCAAGCGTGGCGTGGAGACACAAGGGTAGCAATAGCCTGGACGGGCCATCTGCTTACTTACTAGGTGAAGCCTCCCTATTGCAACGACAACAAAGACATGTCCCATGACTTGCGTACCTCCATGGGACAGCCAATGTTCTCGGCGATGTCCCGTCCCGAAAATTTGATTGGAACGACTCACACTTGCTGCACTTCCTGGATTCTAATTTTCCACAGAACGAACCTTGGCAAATGCGACGCTTGCCAACCGCTTGGCGTTCGAGACTGATCTACGCCTTGCAAACCAAATCGCCCGAACTGCTGTCACTCGAGACTGTGCCAAGGCCACCGATAGCGTCTGGGAAAAATGTTGGATTCCATTCCTTACTCAGAACGGAATCCAAGACCCTTTCCTCTCCAGCCTCGATGACAAAATCCCGCTCCTTAGGGTTTTTGCCACGCGGCTCCGAGATGGACGGCTCTCACGTAGTGGCAAACCAATCCGATCGTGTCTTATTTTTTAACTGGATTGTTTTGAGAAAGTGAGCCTCTCAAAACACTTATGTATTATTCTACTGCTAACTTGTCCGCGCGGCAGCTATCCTTCACCACGTCAGCCCAAGTCTTCTTCTCCTCCTTTAGGATGTGGGAGTGATGCTACGAAGGCCTCTAAAGTGCCTCGGGAGGCTGCTTGCGCGCGGAAATCGCGTAATTTCTGAGTATGGATACCGGTAACAGTACGGGGGTTCAATGCTGTTTTGCTTTCACAAGAACACCGCAAGGGCCACCGGCATCACAAATAATGTTTATCAATATCAGTATCGCTGCTTGATGACTTCTCAAACAGGATTGATCAGTGGAGCTACTCACCTCCTCCTCCTGCTTCTTCCGTGCTTTCAGACGACAAGATCTGAGGTTATCTCTCCAAAGTGCTACGCAGGTCATGTCACCAAGGAAACACTACTGCGGACGCCGCACGAGATAGTTAATGCCAGCGAAGGAGGCTGGCCAGTTTCTGTCGACGAGGCCCTCAAGGCTCCATTCGAGAAAGGCGATGACGTGATTTGCTTCACCGTAGGATCTGTTCAAGGTTATCTTGATATTCAATACTGCAGGGTAGAATCGACCACTGACCACATTGTTTCGGTATCATGTGGCTTTGATGGGGTTGATACAGACTTTGATGGGGTTGTTACAGAAGTGGCGGAAGAATGCTGTGAACGCTATTCTCTGGATGACACTACAGTTTTCAAATCACCAGGAAGTGGGCTACACTACTCAATCCTATGGCAGACAGAGGGCATTATGAGAGGATTCTACGAACTGGAGCGCCAGTATCCAAATCTCAGCTTTGACGATGATACTCTCTTTGCCTACTATGGCTACTATGATTGGGATGGTTGGTCTGATAATATGGATGATGAAGGAGGGCACTACTGGATTGACACAACTTTTCCCAAACGTATCGAGCAGTCTACCAACAAGTACAAGAAGATGTATCATGCTCTCACACGCGAAACATCCTACCTCATCGATGACAAGTTGAAACTGGCGAAGAGGGCGCACGAAGCAGGGCTGGTGGGACTTGGCCCCTTTCCTAAAACCTACCTGTCTTGCGAGGCAGCTCTTGAAGCCGTATCAGATGCGGAAGCACTCTTTTATGTCAAACTACCAGATGCTACCTGGGGTTTGGGAGTCGACGTGATTACTCGAGAAGCGCTCCAAGAGAAACTGGACGAAACCGATGAGTGCAAGGAGGATTTAGTTTTCCAGGAAGCAATCACAGACCTTGCTCTCATTTCGGGGCAACGCTTTGACATTCGCTTTTACATCCTTGTTCATGGCGAAAGCGTATATCTCCATGAGAATTCACATGCTAACTTTCACGCTGCCGCAGAGGAGGATACCTTTGATGCAACGTCTGTGGACCAAGCTAACGCGTTTGTGAAAAAGTTTCATTCAACAGGACACATTTCAGCCTTTCTGGAAAAGGATCAACAGACAGGCGGCTGGATGGATGCTCTCCATAAGGCGCTTGTCGAGGTACTTCCCGTATTTGAAGGTCTTTTCAATGTCACGGCCAAAGACCATGATCGCTATCATATTTTCGGTGGCGATGCCATGATTCGTGAAAATGGAGAAGCCATTGTAGTTGAGTTCAATGACTGGCCCTCGATGAGCTCTGTAGGAGGTGTGCACCTGACCACGCTTGACATCAACGGTAAGGAGGTTGGCGAAAGGACTTACAAGGGAGGGAGAGAGAAATCCTTGGTCGAGAAAGGCATTGTGCTCTGCGATTTCTTTGCAATCGTCATGGGACTAGTCGACACCAATTCTTGTGGTAGTGATGGAACGCTTCTGGATGGACGCGTGAGGGAGGTTTCGGCTCAAACGTGCTCTGGCAGCACTTCTGCTGAGTAACTTGACCGTTCGTACTCCGTACTCCTACTCTTTCTAGTTTACAACTATTTAATAAGTTAGTTGTGATTGAGCTGCAAATTTTGATCCATGGTGCCTTTATACTGTCGTATGGTTTAATGCGCTGGATATCGCGTCCTACAATCATGTCATTCTCGTCCTCGTCGTCTTGATCAATGCCGTCCTCCCCCATCTCATTAGTAGGAGAGGGTATGGCCTAGGCGATTTCTGAGGATGAGGATTCCTCGTCGCCGCTTGTCGCTAGTCCAAAACTTCGACATTTTCATTGTTCGAATCTTTTGTGCCGTACAGTATCAAGTATGTTGAGAATGAATCATCATCATGCCGTTATGTATATGACTAACCGGACCAAATCCAGCATAATCGGCGGGAGCATTACAGACGCTATCACACGGACCACGTGGACAAGGATGCGGCGGACATCCGATCGCCCACCGATCGGTCTTTAGTCATCGGGATCCACCGATCGGACATCGGTCGCCAATACGTACGACGTACGGACCGATTCCACGCCAGCATGGCCACATTCGTTCTGCCCAACGAAGATCGATGCGGAACCGATGAAAAGCAACACGGGAAAGTACGGGGAGATAGGAACTGGATAGGAAGCGCTGCGCGCAGACGAGCGACGAGATCTTTTGTTTTACTGCACCATACCGTAGGTCCCTACGAAGTACTCGTACCGGTATACCGGTACCGGTATCGGGGAGATGTGTCAAACCTGGCTTCCCCCAATAATTCGAACTCCCCTTTTACAGTCGGCCACGTCGTTTGGCTGAAATTTCACATGGTCGCGAATGTCAATAAGTGAAGTACCGGCCGGCGCGACCCCACAACTTTGTGGGTTCTGGGTCATAGGTATGAACCATACCCTACAACATTGTGGGTCGGCGTTGCGCGAATTGGTGACTGCCCGGTGGGACCCCTTGACGTGAAATCTCAAATCTCAATAAATTTCGTGCGCGCGGAGAGCGTGTGAGAATCTCAATTTTTTACGATCTCAATTTTTCACGTGCGTAGCTTTAATATTTGGATATTTGACCTGGCAGTCTGCTGATAGATTTGGGGGAATAAACGAGGGGAGAAAACTGACGTTGACACATCTCCCGGTACCAGGTACGCGGTATCTTCGGCACATATTTGACCTGTGTGCCCTGGACTTTATGTCATTCTTTGTGCCTTGCGCGCCGAAATCGGAAAAGCGCTGGAGTCGGAGAAACTATTCGTGCCAGTCAACCGACTCCAACGCTCTACGTGCAAGTCTACGAAGAATTGTGGTACACGGAGTCGGTATTTGAAGGCACCGTCATTTTACACCTGCCTGCTGGGGCACATATTTGACCTGTGTGCCCTGGACTTTTTGAAAAGAGGGGAAAAGGTGAAATTTACTAGCCGCTGTCGGAGAAGCTGTCGGAGTCATTCTCACCGATTAGTCCGACCGAAAGTTGATTTTGAAATCAAAAACTCCATCGCGCAGAAAATACGTTGGAACCCGGAGAATGCGTTGGAGTCGGTCTCGGAGTCCCTTGACTGACTTGACTCGACTTGGGCCCCGTTTGGGGGCGGATCCCACAGGAAAGCGGGGGTCTACTCTAGGGGCAGCAACCCCCACCCCGAAAATTTTCGGAATTCACGCGCGCATCTTCCAGTTGTTCGTACACATTTTTTATGCGAGCATTATTGTACATTCGAGCACGCGAAAACCACGCGATAGCACTAGTAATAGACATTGTTGTACATTCATTCACGATAGCGCTAGTAACAGACATTATTTTATTTTTATCCACGCGATAGCGCTAGTAATAGACATTGTTGTACATTCGTTCGCGCGATAGCGCTAGTAATAGACATTGTTGTACATTCGAGCACGCGATAGCGCTAGTAATAGACATTGTTGTACATTCATTCACGCGATAGCGCTAGTAATAGACATTGTTGTACATTCGTTCGCGCGATAGCGCTAGTAATAGACATTGTTGTACATTCGAGCACGCGATAGCGCTAGTAATAGACATTGTTGTACATTCATTCACGCGATAGCGCTAGTAATAGACATTGTTGTACATTCGAGCACGCGATAGCGCTAGTAATAGACATTGTTGTACATTCATTCACGCGATAGCGCTAGTAATAGACATTGTTGTACATTCATTCACGCGATAGCGCCAGTAATAGACATTGTTGTACATTCATGTGGTAACGACAACAACACAACAAAAACAACACGTCTACATTTTTAGTTGTTCGTACACATTTTTTATGCGAGCATTCTTGAATTGCAATATTAATACGGGTGTTTTTACATAGTTTCCTCAATGAAGGATTGTTAAATAATATATTTCCTTACATTAATCGAGGCGATTTTATATTAAATTAATCTATTTTTATTTCTTATTGACATGCGTTACAATTTAAATGTTTCATGTTTTCAATTGACTGTTTCCTATGGTGAGATTCCATTGAGATACCATTGATTACATTTTTATTTTCAGATATTGAGTGGCACGTACGAGGTCAATATAATGACCTTTTATCGCCTCCAGTATATGGCGTCTACCCTCCATGCCAAAAGTCTCAGCGGTAGTCGTTATTTCAATTGCAATAGGTGCCGTTTGCTGCTGCTCGTTCTTGGAGGAATATGCTTGTAAGAAGCCTGCAAAAAAGAGCAGCGTAAAAACTGCGCAGTCGTTGGAGGAGGAGCATTGTTGAGGAGTTGACATCATGCACACTGGTTGTTCTGGGAACATTGGCATTTTTCGGAAACGCTGATCGACCACAGTTTCCCTCCGATAGCTTTTTAAGCTGTCCATGTACAAGGGTGTGATAGTGCCGTTGTGCTTCCAAAGAACGAAGGCAGTCCAGTGCCCGCTCTGATTGTTTCCAAAGAAGCATGGGATGAATACAAGATCATCCCACAGAGTGCCCAACGTCTCATCCTTGGCCCAACTCAAGTGATCATCCGAAGAATGACGGAACATGATGGGCGGCTTGTATCCAGGAACAATTACATGAGTGATCCGAACAAGTGCCTTCCCTTTCCCGACAGTTTCCTTGTTACACCTGCCGACGCGAGCGCTCCTTGAATAGAGAGATTGGAAGTGGTGAGGACGACGACTCGAACGAGTCATCTGGCCCAAAAGGTCATGGCATTCGGTCCCTGGCTGTCGTGCGCTCTCTCTGGCTGGTCCGTCTGTCTCCAGTCGACTGGTGCCAGCTGTCGGTAGCCTCGGGCTTTTGTTGTGCGCTGGCTCACTATGACGATCGAAGATCGTCAGAGACGCCTGCTTACTACAGTTGCCCTTTCGCTGCCCCCGCCGCCTCTTTTGGCCGCGTGGGTGCGCTGTGACAATGTTGACCCATAATATGACATGCCAGCGCTATGCAAGGATCTTGGCTGCCCCATGATCGTTCCTCCCAGCCTCTTCCTTTCTGGATGCCGCCTCAAGCCACTCCACAGGCTCGTCCCACAAGGCCGCGGATGTCTCTCGAAAGAATCCAAAATGACCCAATTTGTCGACTGGCAGGTCGGCTGGATTCAGATGCTTTCGTTAAACGTTGGGATATGCGGAAAGCATGAGGGCATCCACCGATCTGGCGGTCCCCCACTTCGGCCACAGGAATAGCTCACTACTACTAGAAGTAGCAAAATAAAAAACTGTACTAACGAGGTCCGCAGAGTGCGTATTCGCATCAAGAAGAAGGGACACGAAATCGGTTTGCTGACATGTACTCCTATATGTATTGAGTTACGGCTACTACTTGCCCTTCTCATCTCTTTCTCGTATAAAACAGCCAACGAGATCGCTTTTTCTAGGTTCATTTTGTCTCGTCAACACGGACGGATGGTTGGCTGCTGCTTTCATCAATGCAGTTTTCATTCTTTTTCTCTTAGTTTTTCTCTCTTTCATTGTTCTTCTTGTTGCGGCTGCTGGTCATGATGTTTCGACCATTCTTGTTCATCCTCTTGCTGGAGATCTTGACATCTCCTACTGCTTCTGGAGTTGCCAGTCTGCGATTGCGAACGTAGACACAGTGACCACCTTTCTTGGAGGCTCTGATCGGGACTCCATCTGCGGTATCGCAACAGCCACACTTCACAACAAGGCGATCATCCGACTTGGTGATACCGGGAATGATGTCTTTGGACAAATCCGGATCACAAAAGTTGTGATAGTGGTCATCGACTGCGTCAGCAGTGCTGGGATTTCCGCCGTAGTCATGCAAAGTACAAACGGCAATTCCCTCGTATCCGTAGTTATCATAGCACTGATCCGAACAAAACTCGGGGCAGTCGTCGACGATGTTAACAAGTTGGCCGTTTTCGCAGCATTTCTCGGAAACGGGGTCGTAGGGCAGATCGTCGCAGCACTCTGGTCCCACAGCGTTGGTGGTCTCGTCGCAGCACTTGTAGCCATCGCATCCTGATAGGAAGGATCTGCCACAAAAGCCTGCTCCCGTAGTGTTTCTACATTCGTCAAGTATCAGGTTGACGTTATTGCTTTGCAGCGGAATCGGGAACTCGGTGGTAATGAAGGGACAGTTTTTGTCATCGATGTTGTCATCGTCGTAGAGATTGTTCATTGCAATCGTGGTCGTGCCATAGAGATAGTTGTTCTGAATGTTGAAGACTCGACAGTTTGTCTCGGGAGGGCTGTTTGTGTTGCATCCGAGGTAATTGTTCGTCAACGTAAAATCTATGAGAGTGTGAGTGCCCGGTCCATCGACAAACGGGGTACTCCCACGTACGCCGAGAGGTTCGTAGATTGAGGCTGCTGCTGTTCCTGTTACCTTGAGGAGATTTCCATCATACTTGAGGTTCTTCAAGGTGCAAGATCCGGTGTCGCCTCCGATTTGATAGCTGGCAGAAATTTTCTCTCCAACCATATAGTTGTTGAGGACTTGAATGTCCTGGTAGAAGTTGTTGGCACAAGGCGAGGCAATATTGATCATGCCGCGCCAAGTTGAACCCTCTTCTCGAAAAGCAAGGCCATCAATTGTAACGGATGAGCTGAGAACAAAGATACCTTCAAGACCATTGAAAGCAACACTTCCATTGGCTATGATTGTAGTTTCTCCCGTTGCCGCGCAGTTATCACGAGGAGTGTCATGGTCTATCGCCTTGCCTATGGCAGCGTTGGTCACAGCAACTCCTTTGCATGCACCCAAAATGGTGAGAGGTTTGGTGACATAAACGTTGCACTCAAAGTAGTACGATCCAGGAGCCATCACGATGATATCTCCAGGCGATGCAGCATCGATCGCAGCTTGGAGGACATTGATATTGGGATTTGTTGGCCACCCAGTAGAGGGGGCAGGGCGTTGAGAGACACAACCCGCACCACCAAAAGGGACTGTTGGGGGGCCGATGTTAATGGTGGCTCCAGCACAACCCGAGGCTTGAAGAGCAGCCACGCAGAGGACAGCATGGAGGGTAGAACGGTGAACTTTCATGATTTCTTGGTGGAATTACCGAAGTAGCGTTTTATGATATTGCTCGTCGTTCTTTCTCGCTAGAGATGATGAACAAGAACTCGGTTTTTATGAATGCAGCCCCACGAAAGGGCGGCAGCAAAACTGAAGAAAGGACAAGACGATTCGCATTTCATCGGCCAGGAGATCGCTTTTGATGGATACGCACGTGCTCCAAGAAGATGTCGACGAAGAATCTATATAACTAGATTGACACCAGCACCATTCGCGCTTCTCTTCTTGTTGTTCCACACACGGGGTTGTTAAAGAACGCAATAAGGTCCTCGTCTTCCATAGTCTTTAGATGCATGATCATCCGGACAAGAAGATGCCGACGAAGAATCATCAACTTCTTCTTCTCAAACTGAAGAAAGGACAAGACGATTCGCATTTCATCGGCCAGGAGATCGCTTTTGATGGATACGCACGTGCTCCAAGAAGATGTCGACGAAGAATCTATATAACTAGATTGACACCAGCACCATTCGCGCTTCTCTTCTTGTTGTTCCACACACGGGGTTGTTAAAGAACGCAATAAGGTCCTCGTCTTCCATAGTCTTTAGATGCATGATCATCCGGACAAGAAGATGCCGACGAAGAATCATCAACTTCTTCTTCTCAAACTGAAGAAAGGACAAGACGATTCGCATTTCATCGGCCAGGAGATCGCTTTTGATGGATACGCACGTGCTCCAAGAAGATGTCGACGAAGAATCTATATAACTAGATTGACACCAGCACCATTCGCGCTTCTCTTCTTGTTGTTCCACACACGGGGTTGTTAAAGAACGCAATAAGGTCCTCGTCTTCCATAGTCTTTAGATGCATGATCATCCGGACAAGAAGATGCCGACGAAGAATCATCAACTTCTTCTTCTCAAACTGAAGAAAGGACAAGACGATTCGCATTTCATCGGCCAGGAGATCGCTTTTGATGGATACGCACGTGCTCCAAGAAGATGTCGACGAAGAATCTATATACAGTACAGTTCTACGTTGTTCTACCATGAGCGAGCCTGCCTGTCGAAGGATCGCCGATCTGCACGCGAGGGGTGCATGGAGGCGCTCTCTGCAGCTAAATTTCTCGAACATCTCATTTGTTTAGCAAATTGTAGTAACTTCTTACGTGTATGTGCAAGTACCGTAGTATGTATTGCACTCATGGGACGATGCGAGATGCGACCATCATATTTCATCTTCTACTACTACTACCATGTATGTAACACCGGAATTCCAGTATTAGCGCTGTTATCATCATCATCATGTTGCCTCAGAATAAGATCATCGTCACTACTACTGCCTCGTCAGTCGCATGTGGATCAGGGCTTTCTCTATCACTGGACAAAATACATGAAACAAAATGTCACCATTATTGCGGGAAACATTATTCAGCATTGGAGAAGCAGCAGCAGCAGCAGCAAGAACGACGGAACTGCGCGGTATTTGGAATCCACCACGGATCGCATCCAAGACGTAGACGGGAAGGTGCGGGATGTATATTCCGAGTTCAGGCATTATACCGGGAGGGGGAAACCTTGGCTTGGAAACCGGAAGGAACTTGAACTGAACCCAATTTACAGAGACTGGTTCTCAACGTTGAGGCAATTAGAAATAAAAGTGGACAGGACTCTGGAGTATGATGGTCATCCTCCTGTTGGTGCGTTTCCATTCTTCAAAGTCCGCCTGGGATATATTCGAGAAAAGAAGTCTCGGAACTGGAACCAATACGAAGAAGTACTTTTTTCATTTTAGATTACAAAGAATCATCGGAAACAGTACAACTGAAACCGCTGGACATTGTAACATCATTGATTGACTTGCATCCAATGATGATTAGGCTACCGTCACAAGTACTTAGTACTTTTAGTAGTGTTCATATCCATCCATCCATCCATCACCCATCGACCAGTCTCGATTTTCATTGACTATATATAATTGTTGTAGTAACATTCTTAAAAAGTGAAAGAACAACACCTGTGTTTGTCATGCACAGTTGTTTTACCTGGCGTTGTGATTGTTGTTGTTGTTGTTGTGCTGCTGTTGCCGATTATTACAATATTACTATACTTCTTCACGTCCTTGTCCTCCTCCTCCTCCTTGTTCGTTTCCCTCGACTTGTTCTTCCATTTGTTGATACCATTCTCGAATCAATGGATAATTTGACGAGGGATGCAATACAATATCGTTCATGACGGCCAATCCTTTCAATCCACGAAGGACACCATAAATGGTCAAATCTCCCAAATGGGGCGGTCGCCGCCGCTGCTGCTGCTGCTGCTGCGTAATATCATTATCCGTGGTGGTACCGCTGCTGCCACTTAAAAATACAAAATCTCGGTTTTTTCCTTCCCGCTGGTGCTGTCCTTGTACAACTTGTCCTTGTACTTGTTCAAGTTCCCGCTCCAGTTCTTGCAATGCCTCCATCAAGGCGGCACGTTCATCGGTAATGTTGCGTTTTTCTAGTAGAACATAATCATATGTTGTTGTTGTTGTGGTTGTTGTTGTTTTTGTATTACACAAACAAGTACAGAAAACAAAGACGAGATGAGATGAGATGAGGTGAGATGAGGTGAGAAAGCAAACCAACAAACCAACAAACAAACACTATACAAACAATAGTCGTATGTACAGTAGTATGCTATACAGCATGTACGTACTTTTGATTTTGGATGCGGCCAGGTACATGGCCAAGGACCCCAAGAGTTGAATCGAATATCGTTGGACAAGAGAAAAGGAAGATGATGA
The DNA here is from genome assembly GCA_956465555.1 of Nitzschia sp. pyKryTriq1. Taxonomy (NCBI): domain Eukaryota; phylum Bacillariophyta; class Bacillariophyceae; order Bacillariales; family Bacillariaceae; genus Nitzschia; species Nitzschia sp. pyKryTriq1. The sequence continues at coordinate 29,568 of OY101121.1, read as the reverse complement.
TGATGATCCATGATCCGCGGCGGTGGCGGTGGTGGCATGATGATGATGATGATGATGATGGTGGTGGACATAGTCAAATGCTCGATACGAATTGCCAAGCGTATTGCAGAGGTTGGGATACAACAAAGGTGCCAAATCGTCTCGGGCAAAGGCCGTCCATTTTTGAGCCGAAGCGCTCGTCGCATCAATACCAGTACTAGTAGTAGTAGTCGTACTAGTAGAAGTACTACTAGTACTAGTTGTTGTTGTGGATAGTATATAGTCCACAATGGATTCCGAGCCGTTGACTTGTTGCGGTTGCTGTTGTTGTTGGTCATCATCATGAGCATGAGCATGAGCATGCGCATCCTTGCTACCACTTGTACTCACCATGTGTGGTGGTTGTGGTTGTGGTTGTACTTGTGGTTGTGGTTGTACTTGTTGTAGTAGTAAAATGGGAACCTGGTTATAGTTTGGATAGTCGGGTAGTGATTTGAGTTCTGCTTTGGTCAATGGATTGACTTCAATCGCTCGGTAGGGAGTCTGGGTATAATGCAAGAGTGCCTTGACCATGTTGCAATATGGACAAATGGCATATTGGTACAAAGTCAATAACGACTGCTGATTTGGTGGTTGTTGTGGTTGTTGTTTGTCATTTTGATTGCTTGTACTTGTGCTACTGCTTGTACTTGTACTTGTAGCAGTAGACGTGGAAGTCAATGTCGAAAACAGGCGCAAGACGTCAAGTCGCAGAGAGAAGGACGACGACGACGACTGATGCTGATGCTGGTGATGGAACGACGAGAACGTGGTCCTCGGGACAACCAGCACATGACGAAGAAGATGGTGTTGATTTTTATGGACAATAATACGAGTCAGCATCATTATTCGTTCGTTCGTTCGTTCGTTCGTTCGATATTTGTTGTTGTACAGTAATAGTGTAGACGGGTGTGATTATTCTTATACCGGTATGCGGAATGGCGTACGAGTATTCTCTATATTATAATATAATATTGATGATGATGATGATGTTGTTGTGTCAAGAGCCCCCCAACATCTACCGGTACAGTACATACTGTATGTATGTAGAGTACGGTACATGCTGGGCGATGGGCGATGCGATCCTCTCGCCCATCGCCGCATCGCCCGCCGTCATTGTCGATTTCTCTCCAAAAAAAGGGATAAGGATGGTGGTTGGTCGGTATGTATCATACGAACAGTATGCCTGCATATTATTATTATTTGACATGTTCGACTGCAACGACTGACGACTCGACGACTCCTCCTGACTGACTGACTGACTCACTCTCTGCTCTCTGCTTCTGCGTGCAACGCGCACGCATGTGACGTGACGTGTGCGTGCGTCACCTATCTTCTCACCACTCGCATGTACAGTACTGTATCGCGATCTTTATTTCTCTCCCAAAAGAAGAAAGAAAAAATGAGTGGTGTTCGGATGACGATGATGAATGATGAATGATGATGATGAATGAATGATGATGATGTCTTGCGATATGCTGTTGGATGCGATATAATCTTCTTCTTCTTCTTCTTCTTCCAACCAAGAACTTGGATTCCATATAGTATACTCGACTACACTACATTGAACCATGACGACGACGACGACAACTCCATCGCAATCACCGCCATCACCATCTTCTTCTCCTTCGTCTGCTTTACCATCCAAACAGAAGAAGAAACCACCATCCTGGAAACGACCCACCCAACAATCGTTTCACGCTCATTTCGATTGTTTTTCCGGTGCTGCCGGTGACATGTTATTGGCCTCCTGCCTGGATGCTGCTGCTGCTGCTGGTGCTGCTGGACATGATAATAATGGACATGATGATGATGATCATGATGATGGACATGATGGACATGATGGACATGATGAACATGAACATGAACATGATCATGCTTTGGTGCGACTACTACTCGAGCATGTCAAGGAATGTCTTCGACAGGGATTGCCAGACATTGCCAATGATTTTGATATTACGTACCATCGCGTCCAACGAGGAAGACGGGCCTCGATTGCCGCCTCCTACATTAAAGTTCATAGCCGCTATCAACATGCTCCGGCACCGGTTCCAGTTCCGATGAAACCTCAGGATGGTACTAGTACTGGTACGTCGAGCCATGATCATGCTGGCCAGCAGCATCCAGCACATGATCACAATCACAAGCACAAGCACAATCATGGCCATAGTCATGATGCGCATAGTCACAATCACGGGCACAACCAAGAGCACGAGGATGAGTCGTCCCATACGACGAGTATGCCAACAGTACTACCAGTACTACCAGTCTCGACATCTGTCTTCGACGCTACGAGTAATACTGCTACTTGTGACGATCAACACAACAATCACAATCAAAATCACAACCACAGCCACAACCACGGGCATGAATTGAACGAACATGCTCATGGACATGATGATCACGATGAAGCGGAGACCGACCACCATCATTCCCATGCTCACCACTCGCATTCCCATGCTCACCACCACCACCACGACGACGACGACAATGGTATTACTAGTAGTAGTAGTACTAGTAGTAGTATTGGACCCCTTCGCAATCTCCCCCAAATTCAACAAATGCTCGAACAGGCCTCTCCCGACTTTATTCCTCCTTGGGTCCGCGATACGGCCATTCAAGTCTTTACCGAACTCGCCAAGGCCGAAGCCAAGACGCATGGTGCGAGCAGCATGGATACGGTCCATTTTCATGAAGTCGGTGCGATTGATAGTATCGTCGATACGGTCGGGACCTTGATCGCACTGTACGCTCTGAATGTGACGACTGTATCGTGCAGTCGATTACCGTTGGGACATGGAGGAGGCGGGAGTGGTACCTGTTGGGGTGGTATGCATGGCATTCTTCCCGTTCCTGCACCCGCCACACTACGATTACTCCAAGACATGGCCGTCTGTAGTGGACCACCCGGAGTGACGGGAGAATTAGTCACACCGACTGGAGCTGCTTTATTACGTGTCTTGGTCCTCCTCGGCAGCAGCAGCAGCAGGAACACCATGACCCAAAGTAGTAGTAAAAGTAGTAGTCGCAGCACGAGGAATGATGATGATGATGGTTCTAACAAGAAGAATGACAATCCCCGCCGCCATCATCATCATCATCATCATGATCCACAACCTCCCAATATGACGATTCGAGCGATTGGACATGGTGCCGGAACCAAAGATTTTGACAATCATCCCAATATTGTGAGACTCATCTTGGGAGAACGAGACTAAATAATACATAATTAATACTACTAGTAGTACTACTAGTAGTACTACTACAAACTACTACAAACTGTAGTAATGCGTAGACATGGTGATAACTTCTTCGACTTCTTGACTACTACTACCTTATTGCTTGTGGATGACTGTTTCGTTCTTCTATATCTTCGCTTACTACAACTCATACAGCAGCAAGGCATCGCATACTGGATTGATGGATTGAATGATTCATTACTCGTTCGTTCGTTCGTTCCTACCTTTATTCTTCCTTTGTCGTATTCTTCCATTCAAAAAGACAAACGGCATCGCATCCTGGATCGATCGATTGATTGATTGATTGATTACTCGTTCGTTCGTTCCTATCTTTATTCTTCCTTTGTCGTATTCTTCCATAAAAAATGACAAACTCCATATAGAGCACTATCGTTCTATTATTTGAAAATGATAAATGCCAGGACCAGGACACATCCCGTCACAATGGCAATAATCCAGCTGTGTTATGTTGGTGGTGTGGTGGTGCGGGTGATGATGAATGAATGAATGACAGCAAAGTAGTAATAATAGGTTAGCGAGAGTTGTTCATTCCCATCGATTCGTAGTACAGCAGCAAGCACAGACATGGCCACACTAGTACGTACCATTGTTTTTTTCGAATCGCCGATTGATATTCAATCGCTTTATGAACTTCTTCATTGGCATATTCGACATGATCATTGGCCGATGTGACTTGATACTCGATTTGATCGAGTAATTCACCCTGTTGCTCCGTCAACAAGGCAAAATCCATAAACATTTGATGAAGTTCTGCCACGGACGATTCCAACGTCAATACATCTTGATATTTGCCAGCCACCTTGTCAAAGGTCGTTTGAATTTGATCATTGACACTGTTGGACAGGACGGCTTGTTTCATGAGCGCTTCTCGTCCTCCTTCACTCCTCATGACCTGTTCGACCTGTTCATCGGTCGCTTCCGGCTGAATGGACCGAATTTGACGCGACGCTTTGGACTTGATGGCATTCTTGTAGTCTTGTTGCGCCGATTGATAAATTTTCATTTCATCGACAAACTTGCGAGTGATGGTCGTATTCAGATTTTGTCGTATACGAAGATCGGACTCTTTCAGGGTCCCATCTTCCCTCAATTTTTGCGTCTCTTGATTCAGCAATCCCAAGAGCGTTTTGGTACGTTTGGCACGATTGTTCGTCGCTTCAATAATCGGTTTGAGCTGCCGCGAGAGTCGCTCTTCGTCGGCCGTCGTTGTGGCACTGAGGGCCTGTTCGTGCAAATCTCGAATGGCACGGGTGGCCTGTCCCACTGCCCCCAAATCATTTTTGATATTGTCCATTTCTCGAAAGAAATGCTCCATATAGTTGATCTTGTTATTGGTGGTGGGCGGCTCGTTTTTATTGTTGTTATTCCCACTTTCCACATCGAGAGCTAGGTCGTCCTCGTCATCGGAAGAATCGGGCTCATCTTGGAATCCGTCTTGAACGGCATCCAGTAAATTGTTCATCTTCTGCTTCTGCTTCTTCTTCTCTTGTCGTTGCTTGCTTGCGTGTTATGCTTGCTTGCGTGTTATGCTTCTTTACTTTAGTACTGTACTGTACTGTAACGATTGAGCAGCAGCAGCAGCAGTAGTAAGATGGTCGGTAAAGGATGCCCTTACCCTGCTCTCTAGTAGTAGTAGGTGGTGGTGGTGGTGGTGGTTGTTGGCGGTGGTGCTATGCTGGTCGGATCGATCTTTGTTGTGCCAAACTAACGAGAAAGTCTCGAGAAAAAAATAATAATAATCATAAAATGACTGTTTTGTTGTTGCAGCAGGACGGATGATGCATCGATCGATCGATTAAAAAATAGTCTAATGATCGGAAGAAAGCAAAGCAGGCACATCTCATCATAGTGCGCCGGGGGATTTTCATTGGGCCTTCTCGCTCGGTACAGTACATGCTGTAAATGTGTACGGAACGCTTGTACCGCAGTACAGTACGGGACGCATGATTAGGGTCATCGAAAGTCATTGAACAAACAGGGTAGGACTACTTTCCCCCACAAGATGATGCTGGCAAGGCAGGGCGCGCAGGAAGATTTCAAGATGATACCGGTACGAGTACACCGACGACCGAGGCGATGATGATGGACAACCACAAACCGACAAGCGGACATACAAAGAAACCGCCAGAACCATCGTTAAATGAAGAATGTATGTGTGTGACAATGCCACATATGGTAGCCTTTCCTGACTATGTGCAGTTTGTAGCGAACGGCTATTTATTCCGCGCCTTCCTTCTCATCCGCCTTCGGACAATAAAACGCCTTACTTGTATGATACTCGCTGAAATAATCCCAGCTATTTTCCTTACTTCCTCACAATTTGCTTGCATTGTTGACGAAGTAGTACAAAAGTGTAGTACGGCAGCATTCAAACAACAAATCCTTTTCATCATGAAGGTCGTCGATCGCCTTTATACTACTACTAATAGGACAGGAGGAGCTCTCCTCCTCCTCATTCTTGCTGTTGTTGTTGTTTCTTCGTCCGCTTCGTCCGCTTCTAGTAGGACTACTACTACTACTACTACTAGTGCTACTACTGCTGGTGTTGGTGCGGCGGCTGATCACGGTGCTGGTGGGGTGCGAGGAACCACCACCAGAAAGGAAAACGAACGAGAAGGAATTCTTCCATCAAATGTCCGTGTCCTGCAGGCGGCACCATCGAATGATAATATCTGCAACGCATCGGACCTTTCAACAGGCGGGGGTGTCTTCACGAACGTTGGCGCCACCATTGAAGATGGAGAGCCCCTCTACGGCCCTTATTCCGTCTGGTTTTACGTGCAGCCTACGACTGAATGTCTCAATATTGTGTTTGATGAAGACAGATATGACCTACTGACTGCACTTTATGAAGTGTCGTCATTGCCAGGCTGCTCTTCCCCGTACGATGCCTTTCCGATCTTCACCTATGGTTGCCCCTTCCAACCGCTGACTGGCATCACCGTCTCTAAGAACAAGGTATACATGATACAAGTCTCGTCCTACTCATATTCTAACGTGGATGTTCAAGCGGGAGATTTCACCATTCAGTACAATGATGATGTCAACAAATGTACTCCAGCACCGGCCAATGATAATGTGTGCAATGCAGTGGAAATTACGCCCGGAGAGATTCCAAACGAGTTCAATAACTATGGTGCCACAATTGCAGAGGAAGAGCCCACTTTCAATGTCGGCCAATACTCTGTCTGGTTTTACGTTACAGCTACCAGTGAATGCCTTAGCATTTTCTTTGACGATCCAAACACCGACGAAGGCACCAACGACCTAGCCGCTGCGATTTATGAAGTGTCGTCGCTGCCAGAACCGGATGGTGATGGTTCCTGTCCCACTTCTTCTTATGGCGACCTCTTTCTGCTGGCTCAAAATGATAATGGCTTCTCCGGAGCCCAAAATTCTTTTCCGCAGCTCACTGGCATTACTGTGACTACAAACAAGATATACATGATTCAAGTCACTAGCAATACTTGCAATGATCCTGGAGACTTTAACATCCAGTATATTGCTGATATTGGCAAATGTGAAGCGCCATTGAATGACAACGTCTGCAAAGCAAAAGAGCTTTTGCCCGGAGGAGGAGCCGATGTCCTCTTCACGAACGTTGGCGCCACCATTGAAGAGGGAGAGCCGTTCAACGGCGCTTTTTCGGTCTGGTTTTACGTGCAGCCTACCAGTGAATGTCTCAACATTGTGTTTGATGAAGACAGATCTGACCTATCGACTGCACTTTATGAAGTTTCATCGTTGTCAGGCTGCTCTTCCCCGTATAAACCCTTTCCTACCTCCACCTCTGGTTGTCCCTTCCAACCGCTGACTGGCATCACCGTCTCTACGGACAAGGTATACATGATACAAGTCTCGTCCTACTACTATTCTAACGATGTTCCTGCGGGAGATTTCACCATTCAGTACAATGATGATGTCAACAAATGTACTCCAGCACCGGCCAATGATAATGTGTGCAGTGCAGTGGAAATTACGCCCGGAGAGACTCCCAAGGAGTTCAATAACGTTGGCGCCACGATTCAAGATAAGGAACCCAATGATTCTGATTCTTTCGGCTACAACTCTGTCTGGTTTTACGTTGCGCCAACGACTGAATGCCTCACCATCGTGTTGGACGATCCAAACCCCGAGGAAGGCACCTCTGCACTATCTGCGACAATTTATGAAGTTTCGTCCCTGCCAAAACTGGACGATTCCTGCCCCAAAAGCTTCGAAGACTTTGTTTTTGTGGCTAGAACTCAGAGTTTCTCGTCCTTCCCGCAGTTCATTGGCATTCCTGTGGCTACAAACAAGATATACATGATTCAAGTCACTAGCCAAAGTTGCAATGATTCGGGAGATTTTACCATTCAGTATATTACTGATGTTGATCTATGCCAAGCTCCATTGAATGACAACGTGTGCAATGCTGCGGAACTTTTACCTGGCGATGTCATCGCCTTCGATAACTTTGGCGCCACCATTGAAGGCGAGAAGGAACCGAATGTTATCGGAAGTTGGACAAGTTCTGTCTGGTTCTACGTTACGCCAACAAGTCAATGTCTCAACGTTGTGTTTGATGACAAAACCTTTCTAGGCAACAACGACCTAACTGCTGCCCTTTTTGAAGTGCCATCGTTGCCAGAAGGGGGGGGGTCCTGCAAAAAAATTCCATACAAAGACTTTAAGAAATTCGTTTTCAGGGCTAGCAATGACGATGGTTATTCGGAAGGCGTTCCTAAATTGCCGCAGCTCATTGGTATTCCAGTGTCTACGGAAAAGGTCTACATGATCCAAGTCGACAGCTATTCTTTCGAGTCTCCCCGTGGAGATTTTACCATCCAGTACATCGCGGATCGCGAAAATTGCGAGTCATGCCAGGTTGGGCTGTATGATGGATGCAAGGATAAGGGCAAAACTGCAGTATGCCTTCAAAAGGGCGATGGTCATTACCTCAGCATTTGCAAGCCAGATGACCAAGTTCGGACTGCGTCTATTGGAGACATCTTCCCGGGCACTGACTTTCCAATGCTCGCATGTCACAACTGCCTGTGTACTTTTGAGACCGATATTGAGAAAGGCTACGTTGTCCATGAAGTGCACAAATCGTTCAAAGACGACAAATCACTCGAGAAAGATTTCAAGCGGGACCCTGATTTCGACTTTTGCGAACCCAAACCGATTCCTCCAAAGAAAGCAAAGAAGGGGACCAGTGGTCGTCGCTTGAGCAAAAACTAAGGCGTGTTCTTCTTCTTCTTGCTTCTTCTCGTGGACCGGACCCCAGCAGCAAACCGATTGTTCATCCAGTTGTGGTCGTCAAAGTGCATTCTCATCGCTGAATCTTAAACAAAAACAACAAATGAATGTATAAATAATATAGAAACGCGACGTTTCATCCAAACTCTCGACGATATTCATGTCGTACGAAGAAGTAGACGTACTTCTTGTTGCCGATGCATGGTCCATCTAGTACCGTACCTCGTGTTGGAGTATCAGTTGCCGTACACCAGTAGCGCGCAGAGGATGGAGTGTTGGTGGATGGCTCTCGTACTACCGGTATGAAACAGCGGAGGAGAGGATGATCCCGAAGCGAAGCTAATAATGTTTCTCGGTCCTATTCATCATCATCGTCGGATAAATCCCTCTTGAACAGCAGCAGCAGCAGCAGCAGCAGCACCGAGTACTACATGTAGGTTGTTATCACCGAGTACTACAACAACAACTACTACTACTACTAGAGTGGATTGTTCTTCATCTTGTTCGTCGCGATCATGGTGATGATTCTTGTGGGTAATAGTTGATGATTGAAGACTAATACGATATTAACAAAATAAGACAAACAGAAGCAAAAGATTTTTTTGGATGTGCTTCGGAGTGACGTCATCGTTTTTCTACTAGCAGGCGAGGCGAAGAGCGCGCCAAATCATGCTCCGCGTGGAGCTGCGTGACCGAAACGTTATTGGGACTAAGATTGTACTACTGTACTACCATACTGTACCTACAGTCTAACACATGTATTATCATGTGCTTGCGAGCGAATTAGCTCGTAGAGATAAGCCCCAAACTGACACTCACTGACGTCCGATGGAACGAAATTCTTTTTGATTGGCTGCGAGAGACGATCCGTTGTCCTCCTCGCCGAAAGTATGTATGTCCATTCGTTCTATCCCATGCTACCAGTACCGTGGTATTAGCTATTATCGATCGGGAGAATACACCCATCACCTCTCTCGAAAGATACATCATCTTCTCTGTTATTGTTGTCGTCGTCGTATGCTACAATACGAACACTACTTTACATACAGTACTTACTTTTTATTCATCATCGCATTCAGTTTTACGGAACGAACTTGACGATTGAAAGTATTCATTCCATCGAGCAGCAGTGGTGTTAATAATTGACTTGTATTGATTCTCCTCTCGCCGATCGCAGAAAGAATTCTCGGATTATCCGCGATAATACCATACGATACGATACCAACCATGAGCCGACAGTACCACTATCAGCATCAGCATCAGCATGAGCGCACGTCTCGTCGTCGCAATCACCATCAGCGTCGTCCGGTATGGTCACTAGCAGCAGCAGCAGCGGCCGCTACCACCTTGGCCATTACTACTACCTCGGGGAGGGGCGGAGGAGTCGTCGGCGTCGTTGCATTTGTGCCCCAACTAGGAGTATCCGTCTTTTCCAGAGCGAAACAAGGACATGGAAGCAGCAGCAGCCTTCAATTGTCGAATTACAATTATAATTATAATTTCCAGGAAGGTCCAAACGATGAGGATGATGATGAAGACGATGACTTCTTTCCTCGTTCTGCCTCTGATGGTCCGTTTCCTCCTCCTCCTCCTCCCCCTTTTGGATCGTATGCAAATACAAATAATTATGGCGACAAGCCCTTTTCGTCGTCGTCGTCTTCGTCGTCTCCTCGAGCCGATAATCCATTCAACGACCCGTTTGGAAAGAAGAGTTATGCTGGTACTTCTGGCTTTAATAACGATGGCAGCGGCAACAACGACAAAGACAACAACAATGATGGGCGTCCTCCTTCTTCTTCGTTTGGAACAAACGCTGAACCACCGGCCAACAAAGGTTCTTCCATCTTTTTTCCATTTGGTGGTGGTGGTGCTGCTGGTGGTGCTGGTTCTGGTTCCACAAGCGACAGCAGCAGCAACAACGACAATGCCGCCGACGACTCTGCCTACTTCGAATCCAAGATTGCTCGTCAAGAAGCCAAGGAAGAAGAACGCCGCCGACAGGCCGCCATGGGATTGCAAGAACGAACTGCCGCTCAGTTGCGTGCCGCAGAAGAAAAGCGATTGGCCGACCAGGCGATTCGGGACGGACGACAGGAATCGATTCGTCAGGCCGAAGAGGCCGTGCAGGAACGCAAAAAGAGCATGTCCACTCCGGAATGGAATGCGCAATTTGAGGCCGGAAGTGAACAACGCATTGCCGCCGCGGCCGAAGCGGCCAAGAAAAAGGCACAAGAGATGCGTCAACAGTATTATGGTGATGGAAGTAGTACTACTGCTCCAACTCCTACTAACAAAAATAACGATGATATGGAGGATCGACAACGTCGAGCGGAACAAGAACTCCAAATCCGAGCCGATGCGGCCGCGGCTGCCCGCGCCAAGGCGGAACAGCTGCGCCGAGAATGGGAGGCCGAACATCCTCCCTCTCAGCCCGAGCCGGGAGCAGCCAACAAGAGCAATTTCAATACTAACAACAACAACCCATTCGACAATGGCATGTTTCCCGAAATGCCCAATCCCTTTGCCAAGATGAAGAAGGAGGAAGAAGACAACACGTCGGCTCAACCATTTGGTGGTGGAGGACAAAATCAAAGCTTTGGAGCGCAGTCCCCAACAAAGGACGACGGATCATCATCATCGTCGTCTTTTCCGGGCGCCTCCCAATCTCCAGCATCTCCAGCATGGAGTAATAACAACAACCCCTTTCAATCACAGCCAAATACTACACCTCCAGCAGCACCTCCCGCAGGACCAGGCAAATCTACCAATCCCTTCGCTCCTTTTGAACCCACCTCGAATCAATTGTCTGCAAACGACGCCGCATCACCACCACCCAAGTCGTTCAGTCCTTTTGGTCAAGGTAAATCTCCTTCTTCCGGAGAGAGCAACAAGATCAATCCATTTGGCTCCTACATGAGTTCCATGGACCAAGGCGGCACAACAGCAACACCGCCTGGTGCTGATGCTGACGACTATACGAGTGGACCAGCGGCCCCGGTGGCCTTTACTCCCTTGGATGCGGAAGTTGTCAATCGTGAAGCCCAAGAGGAAAAGGAACGTTTAGAAGAGGAACAGCGCCGTGCCGAAGCCAAGGAAAAGTTCAAGGCTCAGCAGCAGCAGCAGCAGCCACCGCCGCAGCAATATACTGGTCCTGCTGGCGGTGGCGGTTCGTTCATGCCGGATGATTTCAAAGCACAACAAGAAGCCGCGATAAGAGCCGAAGAGGAAGCTCGTTTGGACGCAGACCGAAAGCGTGCCGAGGAAGCGAGACGTCAAGAGTTGGAAGCGAATCGACTTCGAGCCGAGCAAGCGGCAAAGGCAGCCGCCGAAGCGGAGGAGAAAGCCCGACGTGAATCTATTCGTGCCAAGACCGCCGAAGAAGATCGAGTCCGAAGTGGGATCAGCGACAAACGCAAAGCCGAAGAAGACTCCCGCATGGCACGATTGGAAGCTGCAAGACGTGCGGCCAGAGAACAAGAGGAGAAAGAAAACGCGATTGCGGATGAGCAGCATAAAAAGGCCGAGCAGGCTAGGTTAAACGCCATTGAAGCGGCCAAAAGGAAAACCGAAGAGGAGAATGCCAAGAAGAAGGAAGCCGAAGATGCGCGCAAGAGAGCCGAGCAAGAACGAGTTCAGCGGGCAAGGATGAAGGCTGATGAAGTTCGCTACAAGGCCGAAGCCGAAAACAACCGTGAGGAAATTCGAAACTTTGTCGAATCCAAGCGTCGAGAGGTCGGCAGAAACCAGATGAATGATCTGGATTTGCCACAACTCAATGAAGAAATACGATTCCGAGCTGAGGAAGCCAAGCGATGGGCGGACGAAGAAGCTCGTCGCAAGAACGGTGGTGGGCCCATGGGAGGGGGCTTTGGCCAAGAAGAGGATGAAGAAACGATGCGTATCCGCAATGTGTACATGAAGTGGTGTGAGTTCTACGGCAAGCGTTTTGATGAGACTCGCTTGGAAACATTCACACGAAATTTGATTGAAATCGAAAACCATTACGCAACTTCTGGTGGACCGGTGCAATTGAACGAGTTTGCGGATCTAACCGCCGAAGAGTATCAGCTGCGAGAAGAAGATCCTGTTATGTGGGAGGAAAACGAACAGCGCCTTGCAGAGGAACAAGCGCGCCGATGGGAACTCGAATCGAGTAGGCTTCCAATGGAAGACGGTGAGCCTATGTGGGGCGGCGGCCAAGGAGAATTCCCGCCCCCTTCACGTGCCGAGTTTGGTCCGAGTCTTGACGTTGACCAATGGAGATTGGATGAAGAGGAATGGGGAATGCCTCCTCCTTCCAACCGATTCCCACCAAGTCAGAGCTCCTCGAGTGGACTAGATATCTTGGATGAAGCGAGACGCCGTGGGGACTCGGAAGCTCGGAGAAAAGCCGACCAGGAAGCTAAAGCCAAGGCAGACAAAGCAAAACTCGAAGAAGAACAACGGCGTCTCCTGGACGAGGCCAAGGTTAGAGGCGAAGCTACCGCGCGGTTGAAAGCCGAGGAAGAGGCAAAACGCAAGGCTCAAGAAGAATCTCAGAAGCTAGCTGTCGAAGAGGCTCAGCGCCGAGGTGCCGAAGAGGCAAAGCGTAAAGCCGAAATAGAGGCCAAACGTCTTGAGGAGGAAAAGCGGTTGGAAGAAGAGCGTGAGAGAGCCCTGGAAGAAGCCCGCAAACGAGGTCAGGAGGAAAAGAGACGTAAGACTGAAGCAGAAGCTCGGGAGGCTGAATTGAAAAAAGAGGCTGACAAAGCCCTCGGATCTCAGCCTAACGAAGCGAGTCCTGTCTCATGGCGCACAGACGCAGGCCAAGCACAGCGAACTCCAGTCTCATTGTCTGATGACTCCCAGCAGCGAGGTGCCTTTGGAACGAAGCAACCTCTGACTCCTGATAAAGCAACCGATCCATGGAATGCTGCTTTACTGCGTGGTCAAGAAAGCGCTCAGAAACGAGCCGAACTTGATGAAAAACGTCGCGAGGAAGAAGCCCGTCAAGAAATCGAGAAGCAGAGTTTTGTAAAAACGGCACAGGAGCGAGCCCGTGAGGAATCCATGAAACGCGTGGAAGCAGTCGAAAAGCAACGACGAGAAATCGAAGAAGCCAAGAAGCGAGTTGTTGAAGAAGCTAAGAAACGAGCCGAGGAAGAACAGAAAAAACGCGCCGAGTTTTTGTCTAAGCAGCGAGAAGACCTCCAAAAATACGCCGAGATCGAACGCCAGCGTAAAGAAGAGATCCGACGAGTAGCCGAGGAGGCTTCGCAACGTCGTCAAGCCGAGGCGACACGCTTGCGTGAAGAGAAAGCAAAGATGATCGAAGATGAGCGAGCAAGGAGAGAAGAAGCTGCACGACGTTCAGCAGAAGAAGCAAAGAAGAAGGCTGATGAGATTGCCAAGCAAAGAGAAGAGAAAATCAGATTGCGTTTGGAAGAACAAGAACAAAAGGAATTCGCAAGGAGGCAGGCTATTGAAGATGCAAAACGCAAAGCGCAAGAAATCGAGTTGCAAAAAGCGGAGCAGCTCAAAGCTCTTCAAGAAGACAGAAAGCGAATGGAGGAAGCTCGGAAGACTTCTTCCGCTCAGCTGCTAGCAGACCAAGAGAAAAGGGAATTGGCGCGTTTTGGAATGAAACGACAAGCAGCCTTGGATATTGCCGCACGCAGGGCCGAAGAGGAATCTGCACAAAAGAAGAAGGAAATGGAACTAAGACAATCCGCGCGAGAAGCTGCCAAGATCAAGAACGAAGAGGAGAAAAAGGCTCAGCAGGAGGCTATGAAGAATGCTCGACTTAAAGCCGACCAAGATCTCCTTCTCAAGAGACAAGCAGCTGCACAGTACAATTCAGGCGGAGACAGCAGCCAAATTGGAGTAGGCACTAGCTACAAACCATTTCAAAAGCCGAAACCGAAGGCTCCGGCAAGCCCTTCTCCTTTTGGTTCTTATTCTCCAGCCAAGGAAACACCCCTTCAAACCACTTCTTTTGGAGCGGACTTCCCCAAGGCGGACACCACACAAACACCTGTACCCGTTGCGTCAGCTCCCGAATCGAAATCTTATAATCCGTTCCAAAAGCCGAAACCTCAAGCAGCCACCCAGTCTCCGTTTGGGTCTTATATTGGCTCAGTGGACAAGCAGTCAGCCACCGATGAAGTTGTCGTGTCGAAATCAAAAGTGGATGTTCCAGCGAGCACGTCCTCTCTGCCATCCTCAAAATCCGATGAGCCGCCCGTTCAGAAGAGCTCTGAAGATAAGAAGAGTTGGAATCCTTTCTATAAAGGCCAAGCAAAGTCATCTGACCAATCTCAGCCCAAGGCCTCTACTCCAAATCCATTTGGATCATTCCTTGATCTGCTAGGCGGAAGCGATAACCAAAACGAAAAAGAAGCTCAGTCCAGAGAACCCGAGGCCTCTTCTACTGCCTCCGCAGGAACCGGCATGCCTTCGTTTGCTGATTCTCTCTCAGGCGGAGGTAAAAAGGTTAAAGAGTCATCCTTCATGCCCAAGTCTTACAAGCAGCCATCAAAAACTGGAATGCCATCCTACTTGGACAAAGTTGCACCGCCACCTGGCGGTGGACAGAAACCTGCACCGTCGTTTGGCTCATATGTGAGTTCAAAGGATAGCGGCAACGATCAGTCATCACCTTCATTCGGGTCCTACGTAAGCTCCAAGAACACTAGTTCGTCAGCTTCTCCAAAGTCTGAAGCATCTTCGATGCCGCAACAACCAACGGCGTCAAATCCATCGTCTCCGTCTGCTGGAACTGAAATGGGCTCGTTCGCGGATGCGCTATCTGGTGGAGCTACCGGGAATGTGAAACCATCCTCTTTCATGCCAAAGTCGTACAAGCAATCGTCCGGCGCTGGCCTGCCGTCGTACTTGGACAACGTGAGCACGGCATCTCCTGATTCTTTTTCGGCTCAACCAGCAGCTGCCAAGACGCAGGAGCCTACCGTCCCTGCTCCAGCTGCGAGTAGCACGCCATCTACTGTCACTGGAGTGGGGTCATTCGCGGACGCAATCTCTGGTGGCGGTAGTGGCAAGGTGAAGCAATCCTCGTTTATGCCAAAGTCATATAAGCAACCGTCATCTGGTGCTGGACTACCGTCGTACTTAGATAACATGAGTACTGCATCGACCGATTCTTATTCCGCGCCTCCGACAGGTTCCAAGACGCGCGAACCACCAAGTGAATCTTCAACTGCACCAACGCAATCAAGTGTCAGCTCATCTTCATCTAGTACTGGAGTGTCGACATTCGCTGATTCACTTGGAGGGGGGAGTGGCCAGGTGAAGAAATCGTCGTTCATGCCGAAATCTTACAAACAGCCTTCTGGTGCTGGGCTACCATCCTACTTGGACAACGTGGGAACCGCCTCTCCCGAATCGTTTTCAGCTCCGTCACCAGTTTCCAAAGCCCCCGAAGCCGCAGGCTCATCAGTGAGTTCCAGTAGTTCATCTTCGGATGGCACTGGAATGTCATCGTTCGCGAACTCTCTCTCTGGTGGTCCGGCGAAGATGAAGGAGTCTTCGTTCATGCCCAAGAAATCGACCAAGCCATCATCCGGGGCCGGACTTCCGACCTACTTGGATAATATGGGAAGTGCTTCGGGGGCGACGTTTACAACGCCTCCCGTCGCTCCTACACCGGCGGTCACATCGCAACCACCAGTTTTGACCTCTCCCATGCCAGCATCTCCAAGCAGTACTGGTTCCGGAGCTGGCATGACATCGTTCGCTGACGCTCTATCGGGTAACAAGAGTGGTGGCAACAGTACGAAGAAGAGCTCGTTCATGCCAAAATCCTACAGGCAACCCTCGACTGGTGCTGGATTGCCATCGTACTTGGACAACATGAAGAGTGCGGAAAGCTTTACTCCGCTACCGGCATCGTCACCAGTAGATGCCAGTACACCACCACAACAACCAGAGGCAGCGGCGGCACCCGCCAGCTGGGGGTGGAGCCAACCAAAGAAGGAAAGCGCTTCGACGTCGGCACCTCGAGGCAGCGCCGGAATGCCTTCGTACATGGACAATGTCGCCAAATCTTACGTTGCCGGGTCAGACCGTCTGGAAGAACTAAAAAAGGACATTTCGAGTATGGAGAGCAAGCAGAAGAGCAGCAGCCCCGAGATGAAAGCCAGAGACGAACCAGAAGAATTAGAAGAAAAGAAGGAAGCGGGTCTTCCTAGCTTTCTCGCATCTTTCTTTGGCAAGGGCAAAAAGAAGACGGAAGAAAAGAAGCCCACGGCAGCACGCTACCAAGAATCCGCTGATGGCTCGTTCCTTCCCCAAACAAGTCAAACAAGTCAATCCGGCAATACGGCTGGAACAGTCAAGAAGGATAAACCCGTAGAGACGGCAATCCCCACCATTTCGTCATGGGCTCAAACGCCCGAGGGCTCCATCCATGGATTTATTTACGGATCACCCAACTTCGAAGATGGCGCATACATTATTACGACTCCTGTCGGCAAGGGCGCCCAAGGAGGAAATATTGTCACGACCGCATCGGGTAGCCAGTACCGCCTATCCATGGAACAAAACAGTTACGAGACTGTCAAGTCTACCTAAAAGTAGAGAGAGAATGAGAGACAGCAATCGCTCTATAATACATACGGTAACCAACAAGTAGTGTACCAATATCAATGTATCCTTTAAAATTTAGCTACTAGCCAAAAGTATTCGTAGGCTACGAAGTAATAACAAATGTGATACCCATATTCTTGCTATAAAACTAATAGTTAGTTTTTCTCTTCTTGCTGAATGCAGATCGTACGGTGGTGATGTTGTAGGGTGGTGTCGTGTCGTGCCGTGTCGCTTAGTGCATTCGCAGAGTCTGTTTCCCCTGAATCCCATGAATATACAGACAGACAGTAAAGAACTTGCTCTACCACTGCTCTAGGCCGAACTGAAAAAGGTTGCCAGTGGATTGAATGTTTCTTCGGCCGATGTAACGACCGTTTGATTATCATCCTCATCATCATTTTGATCGTTTGTACGCGCAGCAGCAGCAACAGGTGCTGGTTCTGCATGCTCCTGTTTCGTCTTCTTGTCTGCACTATCACTATTACTAGTGCTGTTGGACGTCGCACTGGCTTGATCGGGACCAGCCGCTTTCGTTGAATGGCTACAGCTGTCGTTTTTACTGTTCTTGAATTCGTGAATGACTGCCAATTCTTCCACGACATCCTCCAGGACGTGATGGTTGAGACTTGCTTCCTGTTGTCTGGCTCGCATACGCAAGGCGCGTTGTTGCTGATGTTGTACGACGGCCAACCATTCCTTCAACAAGGCTTCTTCTTGTTGCAACAGTTCATAGTTCATACTATGAATGGGATTTCCAGTATATTGACTGATCAGAGACCGATCAAAGTCTTCCTCGTTCTCATCGTCCTCGAATTCTTGGCCATCTTGTTTGGTCGGTGGATCCGGTTTGAGTTTTTTCAATTCCTCCATCCGATAAATCAAGGCTTGATCGTCGGCTCCCATGTCGGCTATTTCCGTTGGATCGCTGGCTACGGGCTTGTCTTCCCACGGCATCCATCCTCGGGGCCAACAGGCAATGATGCGTGTGGCGGCCAATCGGGCTTTCAACGAATTATGCTGTTTCGGCATGATATAGGAGAGTGATTCGGCAATTTTTCCAAAAAATGTGGATAAAAAGACAAATCCAATCATGAACAGTACTGAATACTTGAGCGTATCACTTGTAAAAATCACTTCGGGTTGCAAATAATAATCACCCAATCCGATCGTGGAGGTGGAAATAAAGGCAAACCACAAGGAATCGCCACGATCAATCCCCAAGGCATACTCGGGCAATCGTGATTCCCACCAGAATTCGACATCGGTCGCAATCATCGTGGCGAAAACGATCCAAATCGCTCCCCACAAGATCACACCGGCGAAGGGATGAGTCATGAATTTGGAAAACCAAAAGCGTCCTACAAAGTCATCCGTAACGGCTATCAGGACGTAACCACACACTCCCAGCACTGATGCGAATAGAATGAGTGAAAAGAGACCAGCACCGGCCGTTAACAAACGTCCTGCCTCGGTGACTGGAGCTTGGTTTCCATAACCTAAGATGTAAAAGGGGAGTAGGAGTTGTGAGTGCGTTTGTTGTTGCTCATGGGGAAGGACTTTCTACTCTACATTAGTCCACCATGCTACTCTGTTACTTACCGACTGTGGTCATGATGGTGAAGAAGAACCATGTGGTGCCGCCAATATTTTCGTAGCAGGCTCCACCTCCCGTCGCCTCTTGGACGGATTGTAAAAAGGCCGCATATTCTTCGTCGGGCGTGGCAGGTCTATTTTGGGGCAAGTATTTCAAATACAACGCTTCCTGACTGGCCTGCCATTCTTGTTCGAAATAAGCTTCTTGAGAACTGGGATTGGCCGCGACAATCTGTTCCTGGGTCGGATGAAAGATGAATGTCGAAGTATAATTCCAACATCGATTCCAATTAAAGGTCAATGAATTAAAAGCGATGGAATTGTTGGCTTGTAGTGCTGGGCTACCATCCTACTTGGACAACGTGGGAACCGCCTCTCCCGAATCGTTTTCAGCTCCGTCACCAGTTTCCAAAGCCCCCGAAGCCGCAGGCTCATCAGTGAGTTCCAGTAGTTCATCTTCGGATGGCACTGGAATGTCATCGTTCGCGAACTCTCTCTCTGGTGGTCCGGCGAAGATGAAGGAGTCTTCGTTCATGCCCAAGAAATCGACCAAGCCATCATCCGGGGCCGGACTTCCGACCTACTTGGATAATATGGGAAGTGCTTCGGGGGCGACGTTTACAACGCCTCCCGTCGCTCCTACACCGGCGGTCACATCGCAACCACCAGTTTTGACCTCTCCCATGCCAGCATCTCCAAGCAGTACTGGTTCCGGAGCTGGCATGACATCGTTCGCTGACGCTCTATCGGGTAACAAGAGTGGTGGCAACAGTACGAAGAAGAGCTCGTTCATGCCAAAATCCTACAGGCAACCCTCGACTGGTGCTGGATTGCCATCGTACTTGGACAACATGAAGAGTGCGGAAAGCTTTACTCCGCTACCGGCATCGTCACCAGTAGATGCCAGTACACCACCACAACAACCAGAGGCAGCGGCGGCACCCGCCAGCTGGGGGTGGAGCCAACCAAAGAAGGAAAGCGCTTCGACGTCGGCACCTCGAGGCAGCGCCGGAATGCCTTCGTACATGGACAATGTCGCCAAATCTTACGTTGCCGGGTCAGACCGTCTGGAAGAACTAAAAAAGGACATTTCGAGTATGGAGAGCAAGCAGAAGAGCAGCAGCCCCGAGATGAAAGCCAGAGACGAACCAGAAGAATTAGAAGAAAAGAAGGAAGCGGGTCTTCCTAGCTTTCTCGCATCTTTCTTTGGCAAGGGCAAAAAGAAGACGGAAGAAAAGAAGCCCACGGCAGCACGCTACCAAGAATCCGCTGATGGCTCGTTCCTTCCCCAAACAAGTCAAACAAGTCAATCCGGCAATACGGCTGGAACAGTCAAGAAGGATAAACCCGTAGAGACGGCAATCCCCACCATTTCGTCATGGGCTCAAACGCCCGAGGGCTCCATCCATGGATTTATTTACGGATCACCCAACTTCGAAGATGGCGCATACATTATTACGACTCCTGTCGGCAAGGGCGCCCAAGGAGGAAATATTGTCACGACCGCATCGGGTAGCCAGTACCGCCTATCCATG
This sequence comes from Nitzschia sp. pyKryTriq1, assembly GCA_956465555.1. NCBI lineage: Eukaryota > Bacillariophyta > Bacillariophyceae > Bacillariales > Bacillariaceae > Nitzschia > Nitzschia sp. pyKryTriq1. The sequence goes on along the minus strand of OY101121.1, from coordinate 9,338 downwards.
GAACAAAACAGTTACGAGACTGTCAAGTCTACCTAAAAGTAGAGAGAGAATGAGAGACAGCAATCGCTCTATAATACATACGGTAACCAACAAGTAGTGTACCAATATCAATGTATCCTTTAAAATTTAGCTACTAGCCAAAAGTATTCGTAGGCTACGAAGTAATAACAAATGTGATACCCATATTCTTGCTATAAAACTAATAGTTAGTTTTTCTCTTCTTGCTGAATGCAGATCGTACGGTGGTGATGTTGTAGGGTGGTGTCGTGTCGTGCCGTGTCGCTTAGTGCATTCGCAGAGTCTGTTTCCCCTGAATCCCATGAATATACAGACAGACAGTAAAGAACTTGCTCTACCACTGCTCTAGGCCGAACTGAAAAAGGTTGCCAGTGGATTGAATGTTTCTTCGGCCGATGTAACGACCGTTTGATTATCATCCTCATCATCATTTTGATCGTTTGTACGCGCAGCAGCAGCAACAGGTGCTGGTTCTGCATGCTCCTGTTTCGTCTTCTTGTCTGCACTATCACTATTACTAGTGCTGTTGGACGTCGCACTGGCTTGATCGGGACCAGCCGCTTTCGTTGAATGGCTACAGCTGTCGTTTTTACTGTTCTTGAATTCGTGAATGACTGCCAATTCTTCCACGACATCCTCCAGGACGTGATGGTTGAGACTTGCTTCCTGTTGTCTGGCTCGCATACGCAAGGCGCGTTGTTGCTGATGTTGTACGACGGCCAACCATTCCTTCAACAAGGCTTCTTCTTGTTGCAACAGTTCATAGTTCATACTATGAATGGGATTTCCAGTATATTGACTGATCAGAGACCGATCAAAGTCTTCCTCGTTCTCATCGTCCTCGAATTCTTGGCCATCTTGTTTGGTCGGTGGATCCGGTTTGAGTTTTTTCAATTCCTCCATCCGATAAATCAAGGCTTGATCGTCGGCTCCCATGTCGGCTATTTCCGTTGGATCGCTGGCTACGGGCTTGTCTTCCCACGGCATCCATCCTCGGGGCCAACAGGCAATGATGCGTGTGGCGGCCAATCGGGCTTTCAACGAATTATGCTGTTTCGGCATGATATAGGAGAGTGATTCGGCAATTTTTCCAAAAAATGTGGATAAAAAGACAAATCCAATCATGAACAGTACTGAATACTTGAGCGTATCACTTGTAAAAATCACTTCGGGTTGCAAATAATAATCACCCAATCCGATCGTGGAGGTGGAAATAAAGGCAAACCACAAGGAATCGCCACGATCAATCCCCAAGGCATACTCGGGCAATCGTGATTCCCACCAGAATTCGACATCGGTCGCAATCATCGTGGCGAAAACGATCCAAATCGCTCCCCACAAGATCACACCGGCGAAGGGATGAGTCATGAATTTGGAAAACCAAAAGCGTCCTACAAAGTCATCCGTAACGGCTATCAGGACGTAACCACACACTCCCAGCACTGATGCGAATAGAATGAGTGAAAAGAGACCAGCACCGGCCGTTAACAAACGTCCTGCCTCGGTGACTGGAGCTTGGTTTCCATAACCTAAGATGTAAAAGGGGAGTAGGAGTTGTGAGTGCGTTTGTTGTTGCTCATGGGGAAGGACTTTCTACTCTACATTAGTCCACCATGCTACTCTGTTACTTACCGACTGTGGTCATGATGGTGAAGAAGAACCATGTGGTGCCGCCAATATTTTCGTAGCAGGCTCCACCTCCCGTCGCCTCTTGGACGGATTGTAAAAAGGCCGCATATTCTTCGTCGGGCGTGGCAGGTCTATTTTGGGGCAAGTATTTCAAATACAACGCTTCCTGACTGGCCTGCCATTCTTGTTCGAAATAAGCTTCTTGAGAACTGGGATTGGCCGCGACAATCTGTTCCTGGGTCGGATGAAAGATGAATGTCGAAGTATAATTCCAACATCGATTCCAATTAAAGGTCAATGAATTAAAAGCGATGGAATTGTTGGCTTGTACTTGTTGAAATTCTTGAATTTGTGGAATATAGGATTGGGTACATTGAGTCATCGAATCTTCCAGAAGCGTCCTATTGATCAATACCATCTCGTTGGGCGCATCATCTGGACTGGTTTGATTCTGAAAGGCTTCTCCGATATAATCAATCAGGTCTTCGAAATTTGTATCATTCTGCAACTGATCCAGAACGGCATTCGTTTCGTTGGTGAAAGTGATGTTGGCAATACTATCACCATCGCCACCGCCACTCAAGATCATTTCAATATCATTCCCGATGTCGCCTTCTACTTGACTGTTCAACACCGTAGCTTCCCACACTGCCAAACAGACAGTGGTGACATTCAATAGACGCAAGGCCGTCACATCGTAATAGTCGATAGTGGCACGCGCCGCCATTATCGCATCATTACTTTCCACTTCAGGAGGACTTTCGAATTGGGCCAATTTGATACCAAATCCCGTACTGGCAAAAATCAAAATCCACAGTGGGACACACACGCCAAAGAAAAAGGCGTACGTCCGGGGCCAGTTACGGGGAAAATGAATACACCACTTGAGTGGTAAGCACCATACATTCGTCTCGACGACTTCCTTGGTTTTATGAGCGACTTCTTTGGTTTTGTGAGCGACTCCTTTGGTATGGTGAGCGACCGACGCCCTGGCTTTTTTGGTCTTGTGGTGGGCGTGAGAAATGGCAGCTTTGGTAGCTCTCGTAGTGCCTGCCACAGAAGATGCCAGTCGAGACTTGCGATGCTCCTGCTCCTGCTGCTGCTGACGAGCATTCGCATCCGCTGTATCCCTACCAGCCGCTGCCGCTCCTCCTGTCCCTCCTTCTTCCGCCGCAAACATGACGGTAAAATTCTGCTGCTTGGGAAGACGATCCGAAGGAGCGTGGACTATGGTGCGGCTAATAGGACTGGAGGGATCCATACTACAGTGTGTTTGTTTGCTGTTGTCGTAGTCGAGGCGACTCCTGTCAATTCAATGCAATACTAATGCAGCAATGGTATGCAAAAAGTTTTGTGTTTTGTGTGTTGTGTCTTTATTATTGGTTCTCTTCTTTACTGTACGTTCTTGTACGGAACGCATCCACATTCATTCATTCATGGATGGACGGATGGACGGTGCGTTCAATCTTGTAGAAATTTCTTTGCCGGTTCGGTTTACAAATGCATTTCTACAAAGTCCTACGTAGGAAGAGGCGAAGGCCAAAAAAGGAATTATGCCCAATCATAATATGCCGAATCGGACATGTAACAGCCCAATCGGATACAAAACACATGCAAGTTGCATGTGTATCGATCGTGAATTTTGGGATGAATGAACCCATGCATGATGAAAGCACGTGAACGACCGCGCGTGATGACGTTACACTATGCTTTAGATGTGTATGATTGGATTGGCTGAATATTTTCGATTATAGGACATGCGGGATTGCTACTCGTAGTAATATTTGACGATGCCGACGCACGCCGGGGGTGTTACTGTGTGCTTTTTGGGGGCTAGCTAGAGTTTAGCATCCCCCCCGTGGAACCCAACATCCAAATCCTATTGATCAAACCAAGCATTGAATCCTATTGATCGAATCCAGCACAGCATACGGTACAGCATGTACATACCGGTACTTCGCACTTTCGTAACCCCTGAACCAAGAGTACTGTACCGGTAGTTACTACATAACCCCTCTATCCAGTCGTGCCATTTTCGACTTCGCACCCACAGGTTGGCTCTCTTGGATCCGCTTCTCGCTGATCGATAATGCGTGTGAGCATGCGTTTCCTCACGGTCGGAACATTTTACAACAACAACCACAGCACCATTATTTGTTCTCTTGGATCCGCCTCTCGCTGATCGATGTGGAGCCATGTTCCCTCACGGTCGGAACATAAACAACGACAACACCATTTGTTCTCTTGGATCCGCCTGTCGCTGATCGATGTCGGGTAACGCGTTCCCTTACGGTCGGAACATAGAACAACCACAACACCATTTGTTCTCTTGGATCCGCCTGTCGCTGATCGATGTGGGGTAATGCGTTCCCTTACGGTCGGAACATCGAACAACCACAGCACCATTTTTTACCCGCCAAACAAACACTCAAAAATTAAAACATCGAGACAAGATGCCCCCCCAAGGAAACAATCCAGCAGGTACTGTCGACGATCTGGAGAAGGGTCTTGGTGTCGAAAAAGGGCAAGCAACGACGAGCCCAGAGGGGTCGTCGTCGTCGCCCCCTCCATTGGTGGAACCATACTTGGAAGTGAAGGACATTGCCTTGCTCCATCCGGATAGTCATATCGATGTCGGGAACATTGAAGCAAGTGGAGGTCTGTCGTCAAAAGATGCCGCCGATCGGTTGGTCATTCACGGAAAGAACATTTTGACCCCTCCTCCCAAAATTCCAGAGTGGAAGCGCTTTTTGCAACAGTTTCAAAATACATTCTTGATTTTGTTGAACGTCAGTGGAGTCTTGTCGCTTGTTGCCTACTTTCTTGACAACGAGATCACCAACTTGTACGTGGCGATCGTGCTGTTCTTGGTGGTCTTTTTGACAGGATTTGTGCAATTCCATGAAGAAGGCAAGGCCAATGCGATCGCCGATTCCTTCACCCACATGTTGGCGACCACATGCATTGTCATTCGCGAAGGAAAACAGCAGAAAATTGCAGTTGAAGAATTGGTCCCTGGTGATCTCATTCTGATCAAGAACGGCGACAAGGTCCCCGCGGACGCCGTCTTGCTTCTATGCCGAGGCCTCAAGGCCGAGTGCTCCTCGTTGACTGGCGAGTCGGAGCCCATCTCGTGCACAGATCATGCGTCGCAAAAGGGCACAAACCAGTTTGAATGCAAGAACATGGCCTTTAATAGCTCCTTGTGCTTTGATGGCATGGCTATTGGGTTGGTTCTGAACACAGGCGACAAGTCTGCAATCGGTACCATTGCCAAGTTGGCTTCCGACACGGTGGTCAGAGAGTCAACCTTGCAAAAAGAAATCCGCGTCTTTGTCCGCCTTATTGCCATTATTGCTGTCGTCATGGCATCAGCATGCTTTATCCTCAGCGTTTTCTTGCAGGGCGCCAAGACTGTGCAAGAAATTATCAAGCTCTTCGTGAATGGATTCTTGGTCATTATTGTTGCCAACGTACCTCAGGGTCTTCCGTCGACGGTAATTTCCTTGCTCTCGTTGGCGGCACGCAACATGGCAAAGAAACAGGTGCTTATCAAGCGTCTCGATTGCGTTGAAACGCTTGGATCTACCTCGATCATTTGCTCCGATAAAACTGGCACTTTGACTCAAAACGTCATGACAGTCACGGACGCTTGGTACGACCAGAAGAACCAGCGTCGTCGTCGGTGGGAAGCCAAGTCCTTGTATAGCCAGGAACCTCAAGCTTTGCTCTATCGTGCTGCGATTCTTTGCAATCGAGGAGATCCCGTCTCTTCAGACGATATGGATGCAGAAGGTGACAGACGTCGTGAGCTACGCCGATTGAGAGTCAAGAGTGTTTCGAGGCTGTCGTGGTCGAATTTGTCTACATTGATCGATGCCCAAGCCACCGTTGCCAAGTTCACCGGTAACCCGTCGGATGTGGCCCTTTTGTCCTACTGCGATTCATTGCAGTCAGTGTCAAGTCTTCGTCTTGCCTACCCCATCTTGTTTGAAGTCCCATTCAACAGCACAAACAAGTGGCAGTTGGTTATTGTTAAGTCAACTGCTTTCACCGAAGAGGGCGACGAGACCAGCGACGACGATAATATCGAATACGAGGTACTGATGAAGGGAGCACCAGAAGTCCTGTTGGGAAGATGCAGTACGTATGCGACGACAAAAGATCCGAACCACAGGATGGAAGTCAACGACGAGTTCCGAAAGGAGTTCACCGAGAAATACGAAAGGTTTGCATCGCAAGGAAGAAGGGTTTTGGCTTTGTGTTCGCAGACTTTCAAAGCACCAAGGAACGTTCAGTTCACTTCCGACGACAACAAGTTTAACTTTCCAACGACTGAGCTCAATTTCATTGGTTTGTTTGCCGTGATGGACCCGCCTCGTGACAATGTTCCAGAGGCAATTACTACATGCCGTCGAGCCGGCGTGAAAGTCTTCATGGTCACCGGCGACCACCCATTTACCGCACGAGCCATTGCGATGCAAGTCGGCCTTCTCACAAGCGAGAATAACATTGAACTCTTGGAAAATGAGACATCGGAAGGCGACTGGGACGCATGCGAGGGGGCGGTAATTCATGGCAGTCGCATTGATGCTTTGACAGATGAGCAGTGGCACACCATTCTATCAAAATCTGGAGTGTGTTTTGCTCGCACAACTCCTGCACACAAGCTACTCATTGTTCAGAAATGTCAAACGCTCATGGGCTGTATCGTGGCTGTAACTGGAGATGGTGTCAACGATGCGCCTGCGTTGAAGCAGGCAGACGTCGGAATTGCCATGGGACTGAACGGCTCCGCCGTTGCCCAGGACGCTGCCGATATTTTGCTGATGGACGATAACTTCGCCTCAATTGTGTTCGCCATCGAAGAGGGTCGCATCATTTTCGACAATATCAAGAAGACAATTGCGTATACCATGGCACATATCTTGCCCGAGGTTGTCTCAGCCCTGCTCAGTTTGTTGGCAGGCCTACCGGCAGGTCTCACTGCCATGCAGGTCTTGACCATTGACCTGGGAACTGAAATGGGACCTGCCATTTCTCTTGCTTACGAGAAACCAGAGTCGAACATTATGGACAGGAAGCCTCGAGATCCTTTGAAGGATAGACTTGTGTCCCCCGTGCTTCTGTTTTATTCATACATCACGTCCGGATGCGTCATTACCATTGGTTGCATCGCGTCTTACGTGTTCATCTATGCCAACAATGGCATCCACTTATCTTACTTTAACGAGCCAGATTTGAATGCTAGCGGAGGGGACTACTTCTCGTTGACATCCTCCGAGCCTGTCCTGGTGCAACCGACGATGGTGACCTACACTGCCGCGGAACAACGCGAGATGTTCTCCGAAGCGGCGACCGCGTTCTACATCTCGCTGACCTGCGCCCAATTCTGTCATATTTGGGCGTGCAAAACCCGAATCAGCTCCCTGTTTGTGCACGGCTTCAGCAACAAACTCACGTTTTACGGTGTCGGAATTGGTCTATTCCTGGCACTCTTCTTTTGTTATGTCCCGGGAGTGCAGAGCTTCGTCGGATCCGCGTCGGTCGGTTGGATTCCTTGGGTATGTGCTGTGGTGTCCGGCGCCGTCCTTTTGACGTACAACGAGGGCTCCAAGTGGTATTTCCGAAACGCAAAGCCGGGCAACGTGGTTGCTAAATGCTTGGCGTGGTAAACAAAAATTATGAAATCTGAACCATTCATGTAGCCTTGTAACTTTCCTCTGTCGCTGAAGATGTCGTCTTCTTGACATCAGTAGCACTTGTACTCGTACTCGTACTTACTAGTAGCTTTCCTTAAAAATAAATGGGCTGGGGTTTGGGTATTAGATGGGTACCCAGTATTTTTGCATGTCCAGTTGGGGTTGGGGTTAGATTACCCAGGCTAGACCTGCGGTTCGGGCTGGGGTCGGGATGTGGTTCGGGCTGGGGTTCGAGTTTTCATCCGCACCCCGATCCCTTCGACTCGGCACAGGACTACGCAGACTGTACTGTACTGTTGTAATGCCATACCCGGAGTACCGTTCGCGTAACCGCATGCATGTACCTGGTACTGTAGCCTAGCGCGCACTGGCGCTTCTTCTCGCTATGCCGTTTGCGCATGAAAAATAATCCCATGGTCATCGGCCTTTGTTCGTGTAAATGAAACAAAAATGGGGAGGCGCGGGGTTGGGTAATTGGAAGAGTTGGGGTTGGGGTTGGGTAATTGGAAGTCGGAAGTCGGAAATTGGAAAAAGGAAACATGGAAAAATGGGAATAGGAACATGGGCAAGTGGAATTAGGAACAAGGGCAAGTGGGATTAGGAACAAGGGTAAGTAGGATTAGTGAGTTAGCAACAAGGTATAGTAGTAGTAGCAGAGGAGTAGTAGTGTGCACTGCGTGCGACAACCGAAAAAGAAGCAGTACATTAGTAGTACAGTAGTATTGTAGGAGTGCGGTAGCAGTGGTAGTCGTATGGTAGTAGACCAGGTGTAGCTGACGGCGACCGGTCGCCGTTTGTCTACTGGTAGTACTCCACTCTAGTAGTAGAGTGGTCAAAGACAAACGGCGACCGGGAACCAGTATGATACTAGTAGTAGTACTAGTAGACTAGTAGTTGCCTCAAGTTTCATATGGATTCGGAAGTAATACTCGTAGTTACGAATAGTAGGTGTACTATTAGCAGTAGTAATAAAAGTAGTAGTAGTAACACTATTAGTAGTACTAGTAGTAGCAGTACTACTAGTAACAGAACTAGTAGTAGCACTACTAGTAGTAACAGTAGTAGCAGAAGACGTAATAGCATTAGTTCAGTAAGTAAATATCAGAATGCAAGTTGTATCATGTCCGTGCGTGTGTCTGCGTGTGTGTCTGTGCGTGTGTCTGTGGGTGTGTCTGTGCGTGTGTCTGTGGGTGTGTCTGTGCGTGTGTCTGTGGGTGTGTCTGTGTGTGGGTGTGTGTGTGTCTGTGTGTGTGTCTGTGTGTGTGTCTGTATGTGTTTGTGGATGTGTCTGTGTCTGTGGGTGTGTCTGTGTGTGTGTCTGTGTGTTCGTCTGTGTGAGTTTGTGTGTGTGTCTGTGTGTGTACTTTTTTCAAGGTAGGTAAGTTAACTTATGTTAATACTAATACTAATATTACTAATACTAATAGTTAATAGGTACTTAATAGGTTAATAGGTAGTTAGGTAAGTTAAGTTAGGTGGGGTTAAGTTAAGTTGGGTTAGGGTTAAGTTGGGTTAGGGTTAAGTTAAATTAAGTTAAATTAAGTTAAATTAAGGTTAAATTAGGGTTAAGATTAACTTAAGGTGGGGTTGGGGTTGGGGTTGGGGTTGGGGTTGGGGTTGGGGTTGGGGTTGGGGTTGGGGTTGGGGTTGGGGTTGGGGTTGGGGTTGGGGTTGGGGTTGGGGTTGGGGTTGGGGTTGGGGTTGGGGTTGGGGTTGGGGTTGGGGTTGGGGTTGGGGTTGGGGTTGGGGTTGGGGTTGGGGTTGGGGTTGGGGTTGGGGTTGGGGTTGGGGTTGGGGTTGGGGTTGGGGTTGGGGTTGGGGTTGGGGTTGGGGTTGGGGTTGGGGTTGGGGTTGGGGTTGGGGTTGGGGTTGGGGTTGGGGTTGGGGTTGGGGTTGGGGTTGGGGTTGGGGTTGGGGTTGGGGTTGGGGTTGGGGTTGGGGTTGGGGTTGGGGTTGGGGTTGGGGTTGGGGTTGGGGTTGGGGTTGGGG
>OY101120.1:1360000-1410000 GCA_956465555.1 Nitzschia sp. pyKryTriq1 | reverse complement strand
GCATCGATCGCAGCACTGCATTTTTTGGCTCCCACCGTGGGTGCTCTCGTGAATACTCGACGCACACCCACAGCCTTCTCAGTAAAAATGCCTTCACTACGTGTTTTCAAAATGCGTGATAACACATCATCGGCTCCAAATATCTCTACTGGTATTCCGGTTGCTTCATTTTCCTTCTATTATATTACCACCACACGACCATGTAGTCGAGGCAGGATCCATGATCTACATCCTGTACACGCACATACTCGTACCGCACAAGTAGCTTTTGCTCTTGCGTACAAAATCACGCGCCTTGCGAAACAATCACCCACCGGCAGGAGTAGCGCTTTGACTGAACCAACTCGTTCAAAAAAATGTGTATCCGGAACCCCCCGCTCTAACTTTGTCTCTACTCTATGTAGAGTAGAGAGAGAGAGAGAGAGGAATACCCAAATGCCTAGCTGCAGTACACAGTACACGTACTCCGTCCTACTTTTTCTAGAGAAGAGAGTAGAGTGGGCAGCTCTCTCAACCTACGAGAATTTTCTCCAGTCAAATAAGACCCGTAGGGGCCCTACGTTGTCGCTAGAAGTGCGATGGAGCCACTCGTGTCGCATGTGTAGTCTAGTGGCAGAGACATCAAGCAGACTAGTACTATAGCATGAAAATATAAAACGATACCGCAAAATATTTCTAGCAGAGAAACCACTCCGGAGCGCTGAACTTGAGGGCTGGGGGCGTTGCTCCTCCTATGGTGGACCATAGAAAGAAATGACTCGCTCCTTGTCACTGCAACTAGCAATTCCCATCTTGGTCCATACGATTCCCGAAATTGGTTTGTCGGCTGCCATTTTCGCTGTGATGCCCCATTCCTTGACGGTGGTGATAACGAATCCCTCTTTGCCTCCAAAGGCTGCATATTTCCCGCTGTCGTCATATGCTATGGTCGTAATCGATTGCAACAACGATCCATCTCCGTTCAAAGTAGCAATGGTCTTTTGTTTTCTCAGATCCCAGAATCGAACTGCCGCCGATTGATGTCCCGTGGCCAAATGATACCCATTGTCTGAAAACGCAATGGTTGTGACAGCATCGTCCCCGTCCTGCAACAAACAGTTTTGTCAGTGAGTTACGAGTCAAACCACAAGAGAACAAGCAACAGAAGGACACTCACCTTCATTGTACTCGCCAAGGCTTTGTTCTTGAAGTCCCACATGTGAACTTCGCCAGTGTTCGTTCCAGCGGCATATAACAGACCATCTGGATGCACAGCACCGCATGAATATTCCACTGACGTTTCACCTTTGAATTCTGCCACAATCAAGAGCTTTCCTTCTTCCAGCAAACACAATAAAACACGTCCATCCGACGTGGCGACACAAATATGTTTGGTGGTGGGGTGTACTTTGACGTCTACGACCTCTCCGCCATCGACCTGTAGTTCCCCGAGCGTTGATCCATCGTCTGCTGAATAGACCAGGATTTGTCCCTTCGCAGCAGCTACAACCACTACGGACTCATATATATCCACACCAATTGGTACACTTCCAACGTTGAACGTATGTTTGACAACTTCCTCTTCCGCCGAGTAGACTACCACTTGCTTTTCCTTTCCAGCAGTAACTAAAAGATTCCCATTGCCGGCCATGCAAATTACACTTCGACAGGTCGATTTATGCCAGTTCTTGGTATTGTTTTTGGTGTAACTTGCCAGAATCTCTGGTGTGGGTGCCTTGGCAGCAGCGGCCTTGAGCATGGGTTTGCGTTGGGGGTGGAGTCGTTGCCAGGTATCAACCATGGCCGTTAAATCTTCCTCTGGCAAATCATTGGAAAGCGGTCCAGAGGGTCGTTCCACCTTTCGTCGTTTAGAATGGGGCTCCTGTGCTTCTTCCTGTTCAGGCGCAGTCGCTTTGGTGGTAGCAGCAGCAGTGGGAGCCGCACCCACACTGGCATTCCATCGTTCCAATTCTTGCCGCGCCGCATCTCGTTCCATCGAAAGGCGCGCCACCACACGGACCGCCGCGTCGTTTTGATACAAGGCTTGACTCAACTCTCGACGCGTCTCTTCCAGCGCCTTGCGAGTATCGAACAATTCCAACACGAGTGCATCGTATTCCGTTTGAATCATTTGCAAAAGATTGGGCAGGGAGGTGGCTTGAGGACGCGGGGGAGGTTCTAGTTTGGTGTGGAGCTCTACGAGTTGGTCTTCCGAAAGAGGGCGTTCTTTGATGGTTTCAAAGGGATCCATGCCCCCATTTTCGGTTAACTTCTGAAGGAGCAATCGCTTGATGCAAATGTGACCCGAAGGAGTCGTAACAATGGTTTCCTTGGTGGTGGCGATGGGCTCGCCTGATAGTTCGCACGTGAAGGACATGATGCAGAAAATGAATGGACCGGGGACGCGGGATGTAAATACAGCTGTGATCGACTGAGCAATTAAACAGACGCGTGGTCAAAACGATGATACGAGTACGGAGAAGTGTACCGGTACCGGTACTGTAGTGGTGATCAATGGAAACCAACTTAAAATGATACTGTAGTCTACCGTCTACCGGTACTTGTAGGGATGCCGATCCGATGATTGAATATCCGCCGATACTATTATTGTGTTTGTTTTATGGTTGGTGGAGCCGCGTTCTTTCTGTTTGTCGCGGCCTAATCGTACCGCTACGCTGTGTGGCGCTACGGGTGCTCGGTAGTACTTGTACCTGTACTGTACCGGTAGACTCTACGGTACCTGGTACCAGGTACCGGTAGAGTAGAGACGTAGACTAGGCAGGCGGCGGCCAGGCCATGGAAGCGGCATGTCCTGTGTCCTGTCTGTGTCCTGCAGTCCGTCCCAATGTCCCATTCGTGCGGTCAGTGACGTGATCATTCGAATATACGTCGATGCTGCCCTATGCCACCTTTCATCCCGACACTCCACCCACCTCAGGCACCTAAACCACCAGCCCCACCTCACTTTTTCATTTTTATTCCAAAATCAACCACCAGCAATTCATTTCTAGCTCATAATTTTCACTTTCAATCATTCTTGTGGACTACCTTGTGCATAGGGCACTACGCACCCTGGAATGATGAACCGCTACCCGTTACCTGATGCATTATTCTCACTATCTCTTGTAGCTTTAGTAGTAACGGCGTCTAGAGGATCGACAATGATACCAGGCTTCATATTTTGTACCAGTAGAAGTTAGAAGTGGAGAATCTCAAGAATGAGAGCAATGACGACGGAACATCATTGTCGGAAGCGGGGCGAAAGATGCCGCCATCAAAATATGGCCCAAGGGAGTCGCTCAGTACATTTAGTACCAGCGCTTACGGCTGAAATTATTATCGCGTAAAATCCCCGCTCACACTTAATCGCTTGACGGTGTTCGTACAGAACAATTTCGTTCGAAGTACAGTACAAGTACGGTACAGTACCAGGTACTGGTACTCTGTAGCCCCCAAGCAAGGGCTTCCAGAAAATTCTGGCGCGCGAGGAATAATAATTCGGTACCCGGTCGGTACTGCTTGCTACCGACAGTGCAGTGCGCTGCAGTATGGTACCTGTTACCGGTACTGTACTTGAACCGTACCGAACGTACGGTAGGGTAGACGGTACGGTACTTGTATGGTACAAGTACCCGGTCTACTGGTACTAGTACCGTCCCTACAGCACCGCACTGTACCAGTACATACTCGTAGCGTGTAAATAACGTGGGGAAGCATTGCAATAATGATCAATGATGATCATCATTGTTTGGCTTGCTCCAACTTGACTTCGAGGTACCAGGTATAATTCTCGCAATCCTTCTAATCTTCCATACCAATCCTCATCTCACGATGCACATCAAACAAATTACTATTTCGAATTTTCGGTCTTTTCGGCAGCAGCCAGAGATTCATCCCTTTGCAGCGACGACAAATTGCGTCGTGGGACGCAATGGCAGTGGAAAGTCGAACTTGTTCGACGCGATCCAATTTGTCTTGTTGGCCCCGCGGTTTGCCACCTTGCGATCCGTAAGTATTGCGGGTGGAGTTTGCGCAGCAGGAATAAAAAGACGTTCTCTCACTCCGTAGTTGCTTGCATTGCATTGTCTCGAATTCTGGCACGCAGGAAGAGCGCCAAGCGTTGCTTCACGAAGGAAGCGGCAGCGCCGCAGTCAATGCATTTGTGGAAGTCGTCTTTGACAATTCTGATAACCGTTTCTCCCTCGAAAACTCGGACGAAGTAGTTCTCCGCCGAACGGTGGGAGCCAAGAAGGACGAATTCTTTCTCCAGCGAAAGCGAGCGACAAAGCAAGAAGTACAGAGCTTACTGGAAGGAGCTGGATTCTCCAAGTCGAATCCCTACTTCATGGTTCAGCAAGGAAAGATCCAAACACTCTGTTTGATGACAGATGCCCAGCGTCTTGCCTTGCTCCAAGAAGTGGCTGGCACCACTTTGTACGAAGACAAAAAGGCCGAGTCTCTTGTAAAGATGACAGAGAACGCGCAATCCATTGAAAAGATCAACTCGATCCTGGAAGACATCGATCAGCGCCTCAACGAGCTCAAGGGCGAAAAGGAAGAATTGACCGTCTACCAGAACTGCGACCGGACCCGCAAAGCCGTGGAGTACACACTGTATGACAAGGAATTGCGCAAGGCCAGACATGTCTTGGATCATTTGGAGCACGAGCGCTCCGACCACCTCCACTCTACGGCCGAACTTTATGAAGCGACCAAGCAGACTCACGATCAGATTCAAAATGCTGAAGCTCAGCTCAAGATCAAGAGTCAAGCCCTCAAAAGGAACAGAGTACAGTTACAGAATCTGGAAGAGGACAAGACCAGAACTGTCACGTTGAAAACCAAACTTGACTTGCAGTGCCAAGAACTCCAAGAGCAAGTCCAGCTAGGAGAAGAGACTTTAGTTCGGACGCAGACCGAACTCAAAGAGCTCGAGACGAAGATTCAATCGGCCCAGGCGGAGCTGGAGGAAAAGGACGGTGCTTTGAAGGACGGCCAGACGGAACTTCAAAAGTTGCTCCGGGAAAAGGACCAAGCGTCTCGTCAGGCGGACGCCATTTACGCCAAACAAGGGAGAGGCAAAGAGTATGCTTCCAAAGAAGATCGCGATCGTGCGCTGCGGAAACAAATAAAGGACTTGCAAAACCTTCAAAACGAGAAGCAGGAATATCTTTCTGCACAGCAAGAAACTCTCGGAAATTTGCGTAGAAGCACCAAGGAGTACGAGCAGGAGATTACTTCCAAGAAGGAAGAGCTTGTGCGCAAGACGGAATCGCTGCAGGGCCTCCACAAAACCTTGGACGACAAGACCAAGAATCATTTTGCCATGATTGACGTTCGTAAAGATAGCTGGCGGGATGCCGAGAGCCTCCAGGACAGGGCTAAGGAAGCCAGGGAGACTTACCAACAGGCCGTTGGAGTCTTTCGCAAAAGTATGCCTCGTGCAACAGCCATGGGAATCCGAGCACTTCCCAGAATTGTAGAAGAAGAGGGTCTTATTCACGGGGAGCAATACTTTGGTATGGTCATGGACAACTTGGAACTCAAGGATCCCAAGTTCCAAACAGCCGTAGAGGCCGCAACTCAAAATGCGCTCTTTCACGTGATCGTGGATACAGACGCGACGGCAGCTCGTCTCATGACTCGCTTGGAACGAGAGCGTCTCGGACGTGTGACCTTTATGCCGCTCAATCAAATCCGCGTCGATCCGAATTCACGTTACCCGCAATCTAATGATGTGACCCCATTGTTGGATACTTGCATTAATTACGACCCCAAAGTCGTCAAGGCGATGCAACATGTCTTCCATCGGAAGCTTCTGGCACGGAATGCGGAAATCGCGTCGGCATGGGCCGAGAAAGCTCAAATGGATTGCATCACCCTCGATGGCGATCTTTGCTCCCGAAAGGGTGCTTTGACCGGTGGTTACGTCGACCTTCAAAAAAGTCGCCTTCGTGCCCATGCTGTAAAAAAGGAAGCCGAGCAAAGCTTTCGCCAACTGGACCAGGAATTCCGCCAGGCCGATGCCAAAGCAAAACAAGCCGAGCAGGACGTCACCAACGTTGCCCAGGAAGTCACTCGTCTCCAAAGCAAGCAATCTCAGCTATCGCGAATGGTTCGAACCATCGAAACTGAAGTAACCGAGCGTGAGGCACAACTAGCGGCCAGCAAGAGGCAGGCAGAGCGTATCGAAGGCCAAGTCGTGCCTCCCGTCGAACGAGAAATCGCTTCCATATCGGGGGACATTGGTCGTCTTCAGGACGAGATTGGAACTGAACTGTTGTCTGCTTTGTCGGACGAAGACCGTAGTCTTTTGAATCAGCTCAAGGAAGATGTGAAGACTCTCGAGCAAAGCATCTCCGAACAATCCGAATTGGTCGAGGATCTCAGGGGTAAACGTCAACGTGTCGACTCTCTTTTGGAGGACAATCTCCTCAAGCGCCGCCAGGAGCTCACCCAGGTCTACCGCGATGATGATAGTGGACTTGTTGCCACATCCTCGAAAATGTTGCAAGATCAGAGAAAACGGGAATTGGAGGATCGCAGACAGCATCTTGTTCAGGCGACACAGGACGTCGCCGCGGTGGATCAGCGTCTGGAAGAATGCCGCAAGGTCGAAGAACAAATCAAGGGCGAACTTCGTGCGGCGAAGCACGACCTCGACAAATTGAAGGGGCAGGATCTCAAGAACTCTAAGCTTTTGGACGAAGCATCGGAACGCTCGGAAAAGCTTATGAGCAAGGTGAGTATGCACATCATGGTGGATTGGAGTTGCCGTTAGAGCACACCAGAACTAACCCGTTCCACGCTCTTTGCCGTTCAGAAATCAATGAATATTGCCAAGCGTGACAGCTATATGCGCAAGATTCAAGAGCTTGGCTCTCTGCCTCCACCGTCCGAGCTCCGAAACTACCAGAACAAGTCCATTACGGAGCTCGAAAAGGAGCTGGAGCGCGTGAATAAGAAACTCAAAAAGTACTCTCACGTCAACAAGAAAGCGTTCGATCAGTATGTCAACTTCAGCGAGCAGAGAGAATCACTCATCAAACGCAAGGAGGAATTGGACAAGGGGGCCGAGAAGGTCAAAGAACTTGTAGAAAGCTTGGATCGAAAGAAGGATGAAGCTATCAACCGCACATTCCGCGGCGTGAGCAAACACTTTGCCGAGGTTTTCAAGGAGCTGGTTCCTCTTGGAGGTGGTGAGCTAATCATGCGAACGACCTTGGATGAGGGTAACGAGGACGAGGAAACAGATGACGAGATGGAAAGCGATGGTGAAAGTCCATCGAAGAAATCTAAGAAGCTCAATCCAGAAAATCCGGACGTCAGTTTGTATCGCGGCATTGGCATCAAGGTCCGCTTTTCGAAAGTAGGAGAGAATTTCTTGATGAGCCAGCTGAGCGGAGGCCAGAAGGCATTGGTTGCATTGGCGTTGATCTTTGCAATCCAACGCTGCGACCCCGCGCCGTTCTACATTTTTGACGAACTGGATCAAGCTCTGGATTCGACATATCGCCAGGCTGTTGCGAATCTTATCCAAAGGCAAGCAAACAACGTGGACAATCCAACACAGTTCATCACAAGTACATTCCGACCAGAATTGGTGGCTATTGCGAAAAATTGCTATGGAATTAGCCACCAAAACAAGGTTAGCAGCATCCACCACATGAGCAAGAACGACGCTCTCAAGTTCATCGCCAATTTGATGAGCGAGGAGGAGGCTGTCGGTGAGATCACTACTGTCAAGTCCAAGGGTTCTATGCGTGAATCCCGTAAGCGAAAGTCCGCGGAAGCTATCGAAGAGGACACCACTGCTCGCACGTCTCTTCCTGCCACGAGCGAAGAAGGCGCCAATATGTCGGCGGGCACCGCGGAACTTGCTGCGTAGGCCCTGCCTCGGATGCGTCGCAGGAACGCAAGAGTGCGAGTACTTCTTGGTTCGGGGCCTCATTATTTTGTGTACAGTATGTATGTACAGTACTAGTGGTAGTGATGATTCTATGACGATGGTTGTACTGCAACCTATCGGTACTAGACAAGTACTTGTTGCTTTAGGGGGAACGAATATTTGCCACCGCAGTTTTAGACGAAAACGCGCCCTCATCTCGAACTTCGTAGACTTTTCTGGTTTGCCAGCAAACATCTCCCACCCCGCTCTTTGCGGGCCCCTGAACCAGACCCGTTCAGTACAGTATTTGGTACTTTGTAGTCTGCTGAGCCGGGATCATCATACGAGTACTCTACTCGTACCGGTACTCTTTCTAGTAGTAGAGAGCGTATAAGTACATGCCGACGACTCCTCTCTCTCTCTCTCTCTCTCTCTAGTCTACTCTATACTAGTAGAGAGAAGAGAGAGTAGTCTAACAAGTAATACGAGTACTGTACGAGTAAGGTACGATTTCGAAGTGACAGTACGGTACAAGTACCGGGCACAGTACAAGTACTTGTACCAGTTAGCGGAACAGTACGAGTACTGGTACTGTACTTGTACAGCAATGGAGGAAGCCGCCGCGCCCGGACCAGGCGTACTTGTAATAACCGTTGACCGTTACCCGCACACCCGAATTTCAATTCGATTTTTATGAACATTTGTTGTGCTTTTTGCTGAAGATTTCGTACAGTATTTGTATTTCACAACAAAAGCTACAGTAGCATGAAGCACCTCAAAGTACCCAAGTCGTAACCCTCGCATACTCTGCTATTTACCACGTGAACTATAGGGTCATTCAAGATACATAGGACACCATGGAAACGAAAATTGACGATTATTCCCAGATGGCCCAGCAATATCGCTATGCGATGCATAGGGAGGACTCCTCAAACCTATCCTATGATAGACCCATTCCACCGAAGGTACTTCGTCGAGACGGAACGTTCAACGATGACGAATTTTGGTACCTACTCCCCGGTTTGCGTGCCCCGACGTTCGACACGCTGCAATCCTGGTCGATGCGATGGTTTCGTGAAAGCGCTTGGCCTGGAATGGGGTTGTTCGGGTAAGGCGATACAAATAAGAATCCTGAGGAAAGTTCGC
Source organism: Nitzschia sp. pyKryTriq1 (assembly GCA_956465555.1). NCBI lineage: Eukaryota > Bacillariophyta > Bacillariophyceae > Bacillariales > Bacillariaceae > Nitzschia > Nitzschia sp. pyKryTriq1. The sequence continues at coordinate 1,400,987 of OY101120.1, read as the reverse complement.
ATAGATTCTCTGTCCTCCTCATGTATGCTTGTGTGCGTCCGCCTTTTTTCAGAGAATCGTACCTTCTATTTTCAACGGGAACGCTAAAGCCAATCTGGGCCAGGTGAGTGATCCTTTCGCAGAGATGACACAAAGCCCGATGACGATCTAACCGCGTTTGTTCCCACGGTCGCAGCCTCTTTCCCGAATGTTTTGAGTACGCAACGTGCAGTCCTCGGCTATTGAATTCACTCACGTATAGTGTTGTCCTTGGAGTTATCTTTGGCATGGTCGTGATTGGATACTTGGCGAACAACATTGGCCGAAGGCAGGGATCAATTCTTACAGCTTCTCTGATGAGCTGTTCCGGTAAGATGATACAAATAGTAATTCAGCGGGAACCTTGCGTCGATTATCTACCTTGCTTATGTGTTCTCATGCGTCGGCCTCTTTTGGTGTAGCCAGTGGGCTATTTTTGGCTACATTAATACCATCACCAGTTTGGTTGTACAGAGCAATGAGTGTTCTGTTCTTCATCTTCGGAGTTGGTGTTGGTGGTGAGTATCCACTCTCGGCATCTTCGGCCGCCGAAAAGGCGATGTTAGGACAGCTAGAAGACAGAATAATTACAGAGGAGCACGAGAGAGTCAACGCAAAAAATGGATCTATAAGCAGTGAATCGCTTGTAGGTCATAGTGTCAATCTAGTTCCCCGGCTTCGTGGACGTCAAGTCCAACTTGTGTTCACGATGCAAGGCGTTGGGATCTGGTTGAATTCGACGTCTTTGATATTGCTGCTCTTGCTGACTGGGCAGATGGGAGCCGGCAATTACAATCCCAAGGCGCTCATGGCAATCTGGCGGATTATGTATCTGTTTGGGGCTGTAATCTTGTTTCTTGTTCTCATCATTCGGTTCAAATATTTGGAAGAATCCATCGTATGGGCGGATGACAAACAACGACGGGAAGGTATCTTTGATCAGAAAGGAGACGGCGCTAAGCTAGATGCGCATGATTCCGATCCATCTAAAAGTTCGTGCGTACAACCTCCGAATTCTTCACTTGGTAATTTGTCATTTGCCGTGGACACCTTCGACGAATCACAGCTCGACCCCAGTACAACCACTTATAGAGATGATTGTGTGGAGGGCTCTGTTTTTTTGTTGCTGATGAGACATTATGGGATGCGCTTGTTTGGAGCAAGCGCCTCCTGGCTTTTATGGGATGTTGCGTTTTATGGAAACAAGCTTTTCCAGTCTAACTTTTTGTTGGCCTTGACCGGGAAGGAAACGACGTTGTTTGAATTTGCGTTATCAGCCACTTTGAATTCGACAGTGGCTCTCTTTGGATACTTTGGTGCAGCATTTTTGGTTGATCATCCAAATATTGGACGTCGTCGGTTGCAAGCTGCCGGTTTATTTTTGACAGGGCTTATGTTTGTCGCTACTGGCTTTTCTTTCGAAAAACTCTCAATTTTCTGGCAGGTGGTTTTGTACTTAGGATCCACATTCTTTGGTCAGCTCGGACCGAATGCAACAACCTTCCTAGTTCCGACTGAATGTTTTCCAACCGAGATGAGAACTGTGTGTCATGGCCTCTGTGCTGCATCTGGGAAGGTCGGGGCACTTTGTGCTGCTATCTTTTTTAACTACTTGAAAAATGACCTCGATTTCTTCGTCGTTTGCGGTTATGCCTGCTTTCTTGCTGCGCTTGTGACTTTTTGGGCTGTTCCAGAAACTACAGGCCTGGACGTCTTGGAATTGGACCGTAAGTGGAGGATGATGCAGAAGGGGAATCATAGTCTCTACAGGGGTCCAGCGAACAATCCTGAATTTTGGAGCATGTACGAAAAATGGCAAGAAAATCGCAGACACAAAGTATTTGACAGAGCAGACGATTGCCACGGCTTTTCTTGATCGAATATCGGTTGCACAGAGCCTTTGAATCTACAAGTAGATATCACGTAAGATGCATTAGTCTACTAGGCCAAGACACAATCCAGTGCAAGCATGGTTTCCAGTCAGCGCATTTCCGCCAGACAACTTCTGTACGAGTACATACTTCGGGCCTTCCTCACCTCCTGTTACGTACACGAATACATTCGTACCAGAGTCAAGACTGACGGGAGTGCTGCATGCTATTTTTCACATGATGATGATTCTACACAGTCAGTAGTCGAACAGAACCAGTCAGTCCTAGTAGTCTAGTAGACATTCTAATGCACATGATATGCTGTTCGTGCTTCTTGCAAGTCGAAGGAACTTCTTGATCTCTCCAGACGTAAAGAAAACATAAAATATTAAAAAATCTATTAAAAAGCCTCCTAGATAGACTCGATCGTGTGAGAACTAGGAACCTGTAGTAAGTAGGGTCGTGACGAAGAGCCTTGACTTGGAGCTCGACGACTTGATGGACGCCGGCAGCCGTGCTTTAGATTCCGACATTCCAAATGAATCGAAACGAAGCTAGGCTCCAAACTCAGAGCGTCAGCAATCTTTGGAGATGCGACTAGTGGGCTAGACCAACATTGCAACACGAAGTGAAGCGTGCAGAAGTAGTGACAGCTCAAGCTCCCGTTGACCGCTCCCGCAAATATATTTGGACTCCTTTGACGAGACGACCACTGTTTGATGGTGATTTCGATTGGTGAGTGGGAAAGTCTGCCTCCTCGTCGTCTTCATCACGTCTACGCCTATAAGGTGTGGAATTTCTCCCTCGAGTCTGCTTCCATCCAGTTTCTGGTTGATCTCGAGGATTGCAAGGACTGTGCTCCATGGGAGGGGAGTCATCAAAAGTAGTTTGAACCCCTTGCTTTGCTTTGGGAGACTTGTAATTATTAAGCTTTGACTTTGCGGGCTGGGTTTCCTCTCCCTTCGATGAGACAGCGACGATTTCAATGTCATCTGTGCTCATGGTCGAATATCTATCGTCTTCAATTTGATCCAGTTCGTGTTCAGTAAAGAAAAGATTGGGAAGGTCCTCTGGGTCCGGCCGAGGGCATTGGCGAAGAGACTTGATGGGCGGATAGTCGAATTTGACGAGTTTCTCTCGTCGTGGGGTCCGCTTCTCACGGGCCTGTTGGGTTTTTTGCAACAGGACTGGGTGAATGATATTTCCATCATCATCTTCCAGATTAATGTGGATCTCATCCGGCGTGGGCCCAGATGACTCCAAACCGTTCAAACCAGTATCAGCTGTGCCTCCAGTACCGGCAGTATTAACGGTTCCCCAAGATCCAAGGCGGCGGAGTTGGTTGTTCTCTTCCTGTAAAGTGTCCAGACTTCCAACTGTGTTATCGTCATCATCTTTGCTGCCTGCTGCAAACTTCCAGATGTCGTTCGCTACGTTGTTTAGATCTCCATTTACGGCCTTGGACATGGCCTCTTTAACTTTGTGCATGTGAGGGCGAAAATTGTCTTTCTCCGGCAACCTCGCTTGCACATCGATCCCGCACATGGCGAACGGCCACACTAGATCTGGGAAAGGGCTGTTAGTTGGAGCCTGTGACTGGGCCACCGCTCCGACTTCTTCGACACCGGAAGTAGCCTCGCCGTTTGCTTGGCTCGCTGCTGTCTTTTGTTGTTGGACTTGCGTTGAACTAAGATCGTTCTCAGCCTCCTGTGAGTGTTGTTTCGCCCATCCCTTGATGGTGGATATCGTCCCAGAGGCTACGACCTGCAGATCCTTGACAGTATCCAAGAAGACGCTAGCGTTCGAATCCAATACGCCTACATTTCCCGACCTCGAATGACTCAAACGGTGTGTCTCCTGCATCGACTCGAAGATTACATCTTGCACAGATTCGAATCCACTCTTGCGCTCTCGATCTTTCCTTGGGTTCTTTTGCGGGATGGAAGCCCCTCCTGTCGATGGGCCGATGGACGCAGAGGGAGTTGGGGCGGTGTACTGTTGCCTGGTGGATGATTCGTCCATCGGTTCCCTGCTTTCTGTCTGAGGACTTGGCTGACCGTGATTTAACGGCGAGTTAGAGGCAGACTCCTCCTCCTGCATCATGGTTCTGGTTCTGGTTCTGTTTCTTTTTCGGTGGAAGTAATTCCTTTTCGCACTTGTAGTGTTGTTGTTACCCTCTTGTATGTTTGCTTGTCGATGTTGTTGCTGAGGACAGGGGCAAGGTGACCATGCGTGCAATCGTTCTTACAGTACTTCGTAGGAGAAGAACAAGATCATGCAAAACATTTCAATTTGATGCAATATTTTTGTTTCCCCCCATTTTAGCGAGGGCCGGCTGGCGGGAACTTTTATCTTATCTACAGAAATGTATGTCAATTCCAAATCTTGTATGTGATTCAATAATTGCGTTTGTTGTTATTATACAAATATGAATATGATAATGATGGACCCGTACATACCTTGCTTGCTTCAACCTGCCTGCCTTCACCCACCAAGAATTCTACAGGTTCTTGTGATAGTCAACTGTACAGTACGTACCAGTATTCGACCGGTAGAATGTAAATGGATGCATGCATGATGCCTGTTCCATCCCCGGGTCGGTCCGAGGGGGGGGGCCGCCGGCGGCCGGCGGCGCCCCCCATGGGTCTGTCCGGGGTCCGCGCTCTAGTGTATGCACTGTAGTACATACGTACAGTACCATACCGGTCGTACCCCCTCCCCCCCGCACCCGCTCCCGGGCCCCATCTCTAGACGCGCGACAGTACGTACAGTCCGTGTACCCCGTTCCTCTGTACCTGGTACAGTACTTGTGTACCTGTTCTGGTATGGTACCGGTACATACATGTTTCTCCTATCGGTATCCAAGATCCATATGTGACGTCACTGTCCGTCCATCGTCCGTCAACGACCGATACCGGAGCCATGATGCTCTCATCACCACTAGTCTCATAAATCTACTAAGCTCCTCCTATTGATTTACTTCACACGTAGTGACAGAGCTTAGTGATTTTTCTTAGTTTTGACCATGATGTCCTCCCGTATTCCCAGTGTCAAAGACACTTACTTCCAGCACAAAGTGCTCACTCGTCTCCACGGTCAACCTGTGTACGAGTCCCTACAAACTCTACTCACAGAACTCAAGGCCAACGCCAGTTCTGTGCCCACCACTATCGGTGGCGGACTATACGGCCATTTGGGCCTAATTTTGTCCGACGTCAGGTACGCAACGCTACCCAACACTGTCCCATGGGTGTCCCCAGCGAACCCAGGACCATTCGTCCCCCCCGCCAATGGCACGGGCCCTCAAATTGAAGCGGCCAAAGACGTTTGGCGCGAACTGAAGCAAACGTTCGACCTCTGTCAAGCTACAGAAAAAGCGCTCATCGCGCAGATAGTCGAAACCATTGACCCTATCTACCTACGTGCAGTACTCAACAGAGCCACCGGCCAGTACTCCGCAAGCATCCGCGCGCTACTACTGCATCTGCTACTCATCCCGATGCCACGATTCGGTACTACCCCAGCGATATGATCCTCTACATCATCGCTGACGCCGCCTACCTCGTTCTTCCCAACGCGCGAAGCCGCTGCGCCAGCATCTACTTTCTCAGCAATCGCACATTCAGCGATCCTCCCCTACCAACATCCAATGGTCCCATTCATGTTCTTTGCAAGACTCTTCGTGGTGTCCAAGCATCCGCTTCAGAAGCCGAAACCGGCGGCCTCTTCGTCACTGCTCAAGAAGCCATCCCCATCATCACTGCACTCCAAGAAATGGGCCATCCCCAGCCCACCACCGGCACGCCTCTCGAGACCGACAACTCCACCGCACATGACATTCTCAAAGCCCAAGTCCGCATGAAACGTTCCAAAGCCTTCGACATGCGGTATCATTGGCTCAAAGACCGCATTGCCCAAAAACAATTTCACCTCTACTGGGCACCCGGTCGCCTCAACAAAGCAGACTATTTCACTAAACACCACCCACCTTCCCATCACAAAATCATGCGCTACCAGTATCTACAGCGTCCTGAAGCCAACACAGTCACGACTCATATGCGAGGGTGTGTTTCTCCTATCGGTATCCAAGATCCATATGTGACGTCACTGTCCGTCCATCGTCCGTCAACGACCGATACCGGAGCCATGATGCTCTCATCACCACTAGTCTCATAAATCTACTAAGCTCCTCCTATTGATTTACTTCACACGTAGTGACAATACAGTTCCCCTCCGGCGGCGTCCGCGATCCACAGCTCTCATCACATCCACCCATCATCACTCATGATCGACCATCGACCATCGACCGGCCGACTTAATAATACTCACTCGTACAATAGCATTATTGATGGCAAGATAGCAGCGAAACCTTTATTTCTCCACGAACACAGTAGAGTCCCTTCCTCTTTCTATTCACGGCGGTCTAAAGAAGACTAGAGAAGTTGCTTCCCAATGCTGGAAACCGGTTGTAGGTAAATTGGCCGAGCAACTTTCTTGTTCCCCTTTTCCCTTTTACCTCCATCCCCCGTCGCCCGTTTTCTCGCAGCATGCACGGCTGGATCGAGTCTTCTCCGCGCCATTATGCTCCACGAAAGAGGACTCGTGGGGGTATGTTTCGCCTATGTTCACTTGGGCTTCTGCTGCATCCTACATTACACGGTCCTCCTGTATCGGCATTCCTACAGCAGCGAAGTTGCCAAAGCTCTCTGCTGCCCATAGCGTTGCATCCGCGAAATTCTAGATTGCAGGTTGCGGCAGCAACGACATCATCATCGATATATGCACTCGAAAAACAACTAGAGTCGATGACTGTCAAGGAGCTGCGAGATCTTTTAAAGGTTTCAACCTTGAATCAGAGAGGAGTTCTCTCGCGTCTCAAATTGAAAAAAGATTTGGTCCTTTTCCTTAAGGAGAATCTGGACCCGTCGTCGCTCGATGCTTCTCCGACAGATCTGTTGGAGGGGGCGTCTTCTGGCGAGGGCACTACGAGTAAGGAAGCCGTACACGAACCAAGCTCACGAAGTAAACATGGCCCTCTTTCAATGCCAAAGAAAAATGCAGGTGCGAATGGATCAAGTTCGTCTCAGACGGCAAAAGAGGCCTCATTTGAGAGGGTTTATCAACAATACCCGCCTCTCAGAGACAACGATTGTAGCGGATTGGGTGAAGAAGATATACGGCAAAAATATCATCCTATTTTTGACGGCGAATCAACGCAACTAACGGGTGACATGGACGTTATTTTTGTTGGAACGGCGAGTTGTACACCGGGTGTAAGCCGTGGTGTAAGTTGCACAGCACTCAGATTAAATTGGAATCGACAGGCAATTCATGGGGTACCTGGGGGGACCAATAGTTCCGTCGGTGGATCGTTCAATGGAGGAACATGGCTATTTGATTGTGGCGAATGCACGCAGGTACGTGGTTTGCAACAGGAAACTCAACACACAGGAGATAAATTGCAGATGAGGAAAATTTAGATGCTGGCACCAGTCTGAGAGAAGTTTTCTCGATGGTGATACTCATCTTATTATTGATACACTTTTCTGATGCATTTTCTACGAGTGGTGCGTTGTTTGGAAGAGCTCTTGATCTCTGCTCATACTCTGTCTTCTGCTTTCAGCTGCAAGTCCAAAGAACTGTTTCGGTGAGACCAGGCAAAATAAACAAGATTTTCATCACTCATGCGCATGGGGACCATAGCTTTGGCTTACCGGGTTTGCTGTGTCTTATGGGCCAAGATCGGGACCGACAGACGTCCGCACCAATTGATATTTATGGACCCGAGGGCTTGCGAATGTGGTTGAGGGTTGCAATAAGATACTCTGTGTCTAGAATCGTGCCAAATTATCGAGTGCATGAGCTCAAAGACATCCCAATTGCTCCCGAGTGGGAGCTCAGTAGACGAGCGAATCGCTATTTTTACAGGGGTTTAAGCACGAAGGATAAAAACTCACCTCGATGGGGATACCAGGGGCTTGCAGGCGAAGATCGAGAAAGTTGGATATCGCAAGCAGATAAGATGAACTTGCAACCATCCGTGCAGTTTGGCGAGCTTGATGGTGGGCGTGACATCTACCCTGTTTACGATCACCCTTCGAGCTCTGATGATGCCCCAGTCTGGGAAGTTGAAGACGAGGAGGATGTGAAAGTTTTCGCAGCTCCGATGTCACACTCTGTCCCCTGCGTTGGATACGTGGTGGAGGAGAAGAGCAAGCCCGGACGACTTCGTGATGAAGTGGTCACACCAATTGTCAGGAACAACCTTGATGCATTGAAAGAAGCTGGTTTCAAAATTCCAATGAAAGCTCTTGCGGTCATTAAAAATTTGCCAGTAGGCAGTGCATTTACTTTTCCTGATGGGACGGTGATCACTCAAGAGGAAGCAGTGGAACCTCCGAGAAGAGGCAGAAAAGTGGTCATATGTGGTGACACTGCAAGCTCTAGAGCAATTGAAGGTAACGAGAGCATGTGACGTTGAAAAATTCGACACTTCGGTCTCTGATGTTTCATATTCTTTTACAGGTTTGGCCATCGGCGCCGACGTCGTAGTGCACGAAGCAACTAACAGTTTTTTATCCGGTATTGACAAGGATACAAATCTACAAGCGGTTACCCGTGACGCCATCGTTCACGGGCATTCCACACCTTATATGGCTGGGCAGTTTGCGAGGCGGGTTCGAGCAAAGAAATTAGTCCTGAACCACTTCAGCGCTCGCTACAAGGGTGATCAGTCAGTCGACAGCTTGTCGATCATGATGAGACTTGAAGGCCAGGCAGTGAAGGCATCGGGTCTTGAATCGAACAAAGTGGCAGCTGCCTGGGATTTCATGATCCTGCCGGTACGGCAAAGTAAAGGATCTGCGGAAGAGTGACCGCAAGCCCGGGGACTCGGCGGCAAAACACATTGAAGCTTTCGAATAAACCATTTTCTTTTGCCAATTACGCTCCTACTACTGCTGCAGAGTCTACTCGCAGTGTTTTTCTACCGCTACTGGTGATATTTTGACGTTAATTAATCGAATAATGTATTGGAGGGAGGAAAAATGTTCTGACTGACAGTAGTCGCTTTCGTTCAATGAAGCCCTTGGCTAAGAGCATTTGTCGGCGACGAGTTCAATCTGTTCCGCAATTAGGTCGTCGAACCATTTCCAGAGCTCCTCCACTGTTAATGCTGCTTCTACATTGAGGAATCCATTTTCCAAACACTTTACACCCGTAATGGCGACACAGGCCAAACACAAGTCGGAGGCTTCCTTGGATACCAGATCAAATGGCATGTAGTTTCGTTGAACCCCGACCAAATAGTTTGCAATAAACATGTAGACTCCACACCACCCGAGAGATGATCGGAGGACTGACACCAGGTCATCTTTGTACTTGCTCTCGTTTTCAATCAAACTCGCAGAGTAAACGTCCCAGAACTCTTTCATCGATTCCAAGACTCCATACGCTTTCTTCTTCTCCCCCCTAGCCGCCAAGAAGTAGGCACAGAGGATTGGCCATGCGTAAAAAGTGCCAGGGTCCCTTCCTTTGTCCCCGACATGAACCATTTCCCAGTCGCAGACAAAATACTCGCCCTTTTCGCCAAAAGTGCCATCTTTGGAGTTAGGTTCCACTAATATGTTTATGGCGTGTGTATCGCCATGCAAGAGGACATCGGTTCTTTCGTAAGCCGCCGCCAGTCCGTCGATGATTTCGTCAAATCTTTCTTGACCAAGTTCGCGTGCATAGGCGAAAAAGTGGTTGGCCGGTTCTCCTTCGGCGCTGATCATTTGTCCAAAGGCACCCTTGGCGATCGGGTAAAGGCCTCTGAATGAATCTTTGATGCCATCGTTGAGATTGATATCATCAAATTTCTCCGTGTTGACCCTCGCGATGAAGCTGGCAACTTGTCTCGTAACGCGGCTGTCGAGCTCCCCCCTGACGAATTGATTACCCCAGACTTCATGGGCGGGCGCCCATTGAGCAACCAGCATTCTGATGCTTGGCGCTATATCCACACATAGATATGGCTTTGCTACAGGTGCGGAGGGCTTGAGAAGCTCGGAGAACTGCTCCAGCATGTTAAATTCAGTGGTGATTCGGTCCAAGTCATAGAAAGATTTGCCTGGGTTCCAGCGAGCATAGTCAAAGGCGATTTTCACAAAGAGCGAATCCTCAGGCTTTCCTTTGAGGTGAACGCGGTACGAGAAGTTTGTGGAGCCCTCTAGGTTTTCTCCAACAAGTTCATGGCCCACCGCGATCGCAGTAGCCATCTTTCGGAAGGTTGCATGTTCCGAGTCTTCCGTGCAGTAGGGCGTAAGCTTCTCGAGCACAAGCTTGAGCTTGGCAGCCTTGTCTTCCTCAAGATCTCCTTCGTGCGACATTGGTTTTCTTGGCTCTTGTAGTGCAACTTCGTGGGCAGCCGAGATTCGATATTTGAAAGTCGAGAAAGACTTCAATCGATAGATTCATCAACAAATAAGTTCAAAGTGCAAGGTTAAACATTAAACATACATACAGTACGTACTCGTAATCTCACATCGGTCATGTCTCGTGGAACAGATCCGATATCCATATAGTGAGATTGATGTGCCAGCCGAGGTACTGAAAGAGCTTTAAATGCCTCCCGAGGCACTTTAAAATGGCTTCGTAGGGCAAGTACCAGAGGCTACGCGAAGTCAGAAACTTTACTCCCTCATCACTCATCACCGGTATGTACAAAAAATAATGTCGACCATGACGATTGACGACTGATGAACTACTCATGTATTGTTGATGTGGGAAGGTGAAAGACAGTAGAATCCTGTGGATTTACTACTGGAAATGCAATTGCAATTACTGCTGGAAGTTTTTCTGGAAGATCAAGAGGAGTAGCAAAAGTAAACAATAAAATAGGCTCACAATACTATTCAGAAAGAAACATTCTGTTACAATACTAATAAGAGCAATATTTATCTATATCTTGTAGAGACGACACCATTGCATCTTTGTGTGTTTCGTGGAAACACGAGTTCGCACAAGAGATCGTCTCTGTCTAACCGGCGCACCTCGGATACCTGGTTGCCCACCACACGGTAGCTCCTTTTACTCGAGAGGTGGGCCACGGGGCATCCATGTGGGACAACGGGGGCATCTACTCGGGCACTGGGGACGTGATCAATGGCTCCCTGGCTTCCGTCTACGAGTTCTCTACCAACGCCTTCCATCTGGTAAATACTGGAAATGCCCTTTACATTCCCCATTACCAGTGTGCCGTAGCCCAGTATAACGCGGACCCGGGCGCTATCACACTGGGTCCCTACGTGTACACTGCTCACGACGTGGGAGTACAGCTATGTAGTGCCGTTTTGTTTCTGTGTACCAGTCCCCCATCGCTACATGCGGTACTGTCTACGTCCCCTCACGGTAAGAGAAGGAGTAGAGACCCTGGCGGCCAACTTCATGGGGAACGGCGACGGAACAAACTGCGCTACCCTTCTAAATTTCCACGACTCTCTGGCTGCACGAGGGTTGGATGACTCTCGCTGCTCGAGTGCCGACGAGATGACTTCGCACAGCGGTTCTTTCAACGCTGCCAAGGTCTGGCCCTCCTCCGTCCTTGTTCCCCGACTACGAACACCCGACTGAACTAGTTACTGTAGTGTAGTACCGTACCATACCCGTAGAGCAAGCGAGCTCCGCAAGAGCGATGGGCGATGAGCGATGCAGCCAAACGCTAAGAGATCATCATCAAAAAATCAAGCGGTCAGTTCGTACCGTACCGGTACCTGGTGCGCACTCTCTCTGTAGCTTACCTCTACAGTAGTTCCGTTTTTCGTTACACCATACTCTTCTCTCTCTAATTTTGCTAGAGAGCGACCGCATGCATAGGGAAGAAGAGGCGGTGATCATTACCGGTATTTCTCAGTGGCGAAATGGCGAGTCTAGCTCAAGTGGAGCATCGAAACCAAGATGCGACGGTTTATGTCGGGAATCTTGAAGCCTCTTGCACCGAGAATCTCTTGCTAGAGCTGTTTGTGCAGGTTGGCCGTGTCAAAACCGTATACATGCCGAAGGACAAGGTGACACAGTCACACAACGGCTATGGCTTTGTGGAGTTTCTCGATGTGGTCGATGCCGACTACGCGATTACCATTCTCAACATGGTCAAGTTCTTTGGGAGACCTTTGAAAGTCTCCAAATCTTCGCTCAACAACAAAGCAGAACTTACCAGAGATGTCGGGGCCAATCTCTTCGTTGGAAATCTAGATCCAATCGACGTCGACGAGAATTTGCTATATGACACATTTTCGGCCTTTGGGACTCTGATTAGGCAGCCAAGAATCATGCGGGACGAAGAAACAAATCAATCCAAAGGATTTGGCTTCGTCAGCTTCGATTCGTTTGAGGCGTCAGATACTGCATTGGAGTGCATGAACAACCAATATCTCGGGAATCGACAAATCATTGTGCAATACGCTTTCAAGAAAGATGTAAATTCCTCAGGGGACTCGGAAGCGGTGGGGCGGCCAGCTGGTGAGGCTCAGCGTCACGGGAGCAGGGCAGAGAGAATGCTGACCGCACAAAGAAGAAACATGCAACAACCAATGCCACAAAATAAAGCATCTTTTCCTTTTGTCCCCCCGACGTATTCAGCTCCATTGCCGCCAGGATTACCACCACCACCACCTCCTCCTCCTCCCCCGCCCCCTGGGTACGTACAAGGAAAAGTCGCTTGGCATCGATCAACCCCAATAGCTCTTTTTCTCACTCGTTTTCTTATTTCCATACAGTGTCGCTGCCACGACGATACCTCCACCTCCTCCACCACCTCCGATTGTTGGTAGCCACGCTCCTCAAGTACCATTCGTCCCGCCTCCTCCTCCGCCGCCTCCGATGTAGAGAGGTGCTCAAGGAAAGAGAGCAAAGCGTAAATAGTACAAGTACTCTTATTTTTATCAAACTAATGGCAGTTGTAATCGTCAAGTGAAGACGTCCAGCACCACGTATTGCAGCGAGAGAACGGGAAACGGTTGCAACAAAATTACTAAACAAATATTCGCAAGACATTGTAGAGGCTGAGACCCAACAATGCCTTGCGCCACCACTCTGTGTTGTGCTGAACATTGGCTGCTAGCTGCCCTATGCTAAATAGACTGGTAGACTGATCTGTACCCAACTCAATCATCGACCTGTACAGATAAATCATGGATGCAATATTAGTCATGCTGGTCAACTTGTAAAAAATGGTATTCCTTCTCTTCCCTCCTCCCTCGTTGCCCACGTCCTCGTCGTCAAGTTCGTCGTCGCTTTCTTGTGAAACGACTTCCTCTTCGGCGTGTACCAATTTCATCTTGTCAATGTCTCCTGCGAGACTAGAGCCATGCTGGCGACCCTTTGCGGCATCTTCGTAGCCCAGACTGTAGTATCGCTCCAGCATAGCCATGTCGATAACTGGCTTTTTCGAGAAAGATCTTCGAGGCTTGTACGAGTCTGTCTTGGCGCCCGAATGAACAAGACTTTGTGCGCAGAGAGCCACCAGCATAAGAATCACCCCCAGAGCCAGACGGTTTGTCAACTTTCCGCGCAGTATCGGTATTTGCTTTTCGATGACTGTCCTGGCTCTTTCGGGGAAGTTGTTTACGATGGCCTGGGGTCCTGACGAGGCATCGGGGCTCGCAATTGTAGCAATCAAAGCAATCAAGGATGTTGTCATCATTGTTTTCAGAAAGCCCACCGTGACGACCAAGCTAGTGATTAACACCAAAACTCCTCCAACCACATGAGAAAGCTTCATAGGAGCCACAAACTGACGGCAGAGATTCAAATACTTGCTCATTTTTTCGCGTACGCGAGCATCGTTGCGAAGTTGTTCCGATTGGGCGCGGTAGGATTCCATGATACTTGCTTTTGACAGGTGCTCCTTCTTCAACGCCATGGTCGATTGCGACCTGGTCATATGGACCAGATAGCGCTCGCGTTCGACATTGAAACTGACAACGATTCCCAACAAACCGTTGATGTCGTTTCGTCCGGTTCCAGTGACTCTTACTACCACGGACGGCGGCACTGTCACATATCCGCACGGGTCTCTGATGACTTCCTCTTGTGCCTCCATTATAGTCTATTGTAGTCTGTTATCGCAAAGGAGAGCGCCACAGGTAGGATATCCCATGGCAGTATTCGTAGAAATAAAGAAGAGTGATGCTGAGAAGAATCGAATCATCGAAGATCGACGAAGAAGAATCATCATCATCATCAACTTTGAAACTACCGGTACCGGTACAGTACCTGGTACCTGGTACCAGTACTTGCTCGTACAAGTACCGATACAGTATGCGGCAGGTCAGGTTCGAAGTTCGGATCGGAGTTCGGCGGGGACTTATGGGGCTTGGGGGAAATGACGTTTTTTCAGGTTCGGTAGATTTCATGCAGGTTCGGTGGACGAGTAGATAGGTACCAGGTACACGTACTCATCTGGCTGGCTCCTCTAGAATGAATGCTGAGCCAGCACACCACGGGCGTTGCATGTCTGGCTCCTGTAGAATGAGTACTATACGAACGTGTTAGCAGTACCAGGTAGTGCCCCGCCTGCAATGCACGATTGCCGGCCCAACAAGTACAGTGGCTACCGCCACATGCGTGTGTTGAAATCTCCGTAGTCTGTACTTCGTCAGCTGACTAATGACTCGTGGAACCACTTCCTCAGTCCCGTGTCGTGCAGTAGTACTAGTAGTTCGTCTGATCTTCCGATGCACGAACCTGTCTCAAGTAAAGTAAACTTTCGTCTCAAACTCAAGATTATGACAATGTTATTCTACTTTTGATAACTGCACTTGTTGGATTTGGATTCTTGCTTTCGCAGATCAGTCTTGGAACTGCCGAATCCAATTAATCATATCTTCCGCGATGAAGATAGTAATATTCGCTCCCAACTGTCTATATCTCGATCCACGAATTCGTCGAACTTCGTCTTGGTGACTCCGACGAGCACCTTGTGTGTGCTTTGGCGCAAGCAGTTGGTATAACAAAACCCGCGCAGGTGATAGGACAAACAGACCTGGACATTCGCCTCATCCCTAAACGACGACACTACGATTATCAGATTGACCAGGAAGTACTAGTCAAGGATAAGGGCGGTCGAAAACTAGATCCACCAACAAAGGGACCATTCCGCATCGTACAAGTTCATGCAAATGGAACACTTACTATTCGGAGAGCTCCCAACGTTACGGAGCGAATGAATATCACTGCGTCGAGTTTTTCCCTTTCGCCAGCAATGAAAGGTTTTCTCGCACGCCAATACTATTATCGGATCTTTTATGGGACTAAGATCCTGGAGGGGAACAAGAGTGCAGTATCCTTACGGAACTGCCACGTCATCAATGTGGATGCACATGATCATTTGGAGTATATCATACACGGATTGTAGATTAATATAGAGAGCCGGCATGACCTCCCTTTGGCGAGCCCTGCCGGCCTTCAGGATGATCGTTTGATGGTCAAAATGATAGAATCACTTTAATTGAAAACTACTGTTCTTCTAGAATACGTCACACGTACTCCGGTCATTTCCGGAGGATCCGGAATGACCCAACGGATGATCATTTTGACTAACTGGAGTCAAATAATCCCTCATGCTGGGATTCAAACATGTCTCATTCGGTTCTCCGTCGTCTACACAAAACTGTCGACCATGACACATGACACACTTCTCACGAGCTACTAGTAGAGTTTGAATTGGCGGACGCTATGAGTTTCATATTAGAGATACAGTGGATTGTGTCTGCCTTATTGTATTCAATGATCTGCAACAACACTGCATACGGATTCATACTCCTACGTTTCCTTCTTTACAGGAACATAACCCAGGAAAGCAAGCACAAAGTCAAAGCTGTACCAGTCGACCACATGCTGGGCGCCCCGCTTCCATGACAATGAGTGGTCCCCATGTATTTCGCTTTACGACAATCGGTACAGGGGGAATTGCTATTTGATTGATGTCCCAGATGATTCCATGTCCCAGCAGGGCACAAAATGGCATCACATCCAAAACTTTTCACCGCAAAGTCATTCCATCCTTCGACTTGGCAGAGTTTATTGTCCACTCCGGAGATCTGGTTGTCTTGTACCTGCAAAGACAGTCGAGAAAGGCGAGAGAGAGCCGCAGGAACTTGCCCTGTCAAAGAATTGGAGGAAAGATCGACAACTAGTTTCTGATCAGCCGGCGCACTTTTGAGGAGTGTGGCGGGGACAGAACCAGTTAGCTTGTTGTGACTCAAGTCCAGATAAATCAAGTCTCTCAAAGACGCAAAATCGTCGACTGGACCCGAAAACTTATTGTGGGAGGCCGTAAAGGTTGTCAAGGAAATCAAGCTTCGAAGCCAGTACGGAAGGTACCCTTTGAAATTGTTCCGAGAAATATCCAAGGTTTGAAGATTTACCAGACGCGAGAGTTCTTCGGGGATGGCGTCAGAGAGCTTGTTTGATGCAACATTGAGCTCTTGTAGTGACCGAGCTCCGCCAACACCGCTCAAGGAAGTGAGGCCCGTGTTGTCCAGCCCAAGCGTCTTGAGTTTCTTGGCGTTTTCAATGCCGTCGAAGTTGAAATATAACGTGTTCGAATAAAGCTTGAGATGCACAAGATTTGGGAGAAGATACATCTCGGTGGGGAACGATCCCACCAGTTGATTGCCGCCGAGTTGTACAGAGGTTACTGATCCGTTTTCATTACAATCGATTCCGTACCACTCGCAAATGGAGGAACCCGACATCCAATTGTCACGGGCATGCCAACCAACACCTCCACCACGATCGTACAGTAGTTCCAGAATGTCTCTTTCCGACAAGTTACTGGCATCATCATCACCACAGCCGGCTTGACCCAAGAAGGAGACGCCACCTGGGCGATTTTTGTCACACTTTTGGCAAGTTGAGTCCGAGAATTGTCGGCGTCCCCCCATGGTGCCTGAAGGACAAAGAATAGCGTCGCATCCATACTGTCCCACGCTACCTTCCATCCAATTCTCCTGCGAACAGAGTTTTTCCTCAACTTGGGTGATAAGATTTCCTTCCAGATAGAGGTTCATTCTCTTGAACCTATCGTAGGTTCCATGAACTTTACCCGTGACCAAATTATTGGAAAGATCAACAGTAATGGGTAACTCTCCTTCGACACCGGTCAGAAGGTCTTCAGGCAAATCACCTTCCAACTTGTTGCTTCCCAACAAGAGCGTGCGAATGGTAGTTGTAGTCGAAAAGGGAAGAACGACCCCTGAAAGACCTCCGCCCTTGGAGACTTGATCCTGCAAAGATACGGCGGTCAAACTAATAGCGTTGTCCAGAGAAGCAGGCATTGGGCCCTTGAATTGATTCTTCGCAAGAGCCAACACTTGAAGGCTCTTTAGTTCGTTCCATCGATCAGGTATGTTTCCTCGGAGATTATTGTTGGAAAGATACAGCTCTTCAAGAGACACGAGATCAAAGAGTTTGTCCGGTAGGGCGCCGGATAAGTCGCATTCTTGCAGTGACAGGATTTTCAAGCTTTGTACTGCCAAGATTTCCGTGGGAAAGCTTCCAGAAATGGGAGTCTGATCAGCGAAGAGTTCATGGAAAAAGTCGGTCGCGTCTTCGATGCCATCGAAATCCTTGGTTCTGGTCTTGGCAACATTCACACTGAAAATATGCTGGGCCTCACCAATATTTGTAAATGGCAAGACAATTTCATTTCGAGAGAAGTCAACTGTCGTCAAGTGATGCATACTGTACATGGTTTCCGGGATGGTCCCCACCAAGCCATTATTAGGTAGCATGATCTTGCGGACTCTTCCCGTCTTTGAGTCTCCGATATCCCAACATTCCACACCGTACCAAGTACAAAAGTCGTCTTCCTTCAACCAGTTATCGGATCGATCCCATTTTTCTCCTTGAGTTTCGACGTATAGTTCTACCAGGACACTTCTATCGTCTTTGTCAAAACAATTAGTGGCTCCAAAGAACGCTGCTGACGCACATGGTTGGCACTCCGTGTCCGGGGTCTGAAATCCATGTCGTGAAAAGGTTTCAGGAGGACAAAGGAATCCAAAGCAGCCGAATTCTTCGATGGCTCCGTCGTTCCAGTTTGAGTTGTCACAGACGACGTCGGGGACTCCTGTCCATTTATTGTCTCCAAGCATCCAAATAATGTCAAGCTCTTCCAGGTCATCCAAGGATGCGGGGACGGACCCCGTCAACTCGTTGCTGGCGATATTGATATGGATGGTTCCAGATTCCTGCATGCCACCAAGCGTGGCTTGGATGAAATTGGGAGGAAATTCTCCGCTCAACGAGTTATCATTGAGGTAGATCTTGTGAATATCAGGGGCTTGGTGAAAACTTGGCATCGGGCCTGTGAAGTCATTGTTGTGGGCCCAGAATTCTCGCAGTAGGACAAGGTCGCTTATGTATGCGGGAATAGTGCCATGGAATTGATTGTAGCTGAGCGTGAACTGTCTCAAGTGCACGAGGCGAGCCACCCCCTCCGGCAAGTTGCCGGTGAGGGCGTTTTGGAAGAGGTTGAGTTCATGGAGAACACTTAGGCGTTGAATCTCATCGGGGATGCTTCCGAGGAGGCCACACTCGGCCAGCTGGAGCGAAGAAAGCTGTGTCAGCGAGTAAATGTCCGGAGGCAGTTGACTGCTGAGTTTGGTCTTCGACAGGTCGACTTCTTCCAGGGTGGCCGAAGCTCCTGCGAGCCCTACCACGCTGGTGGTGGCAGAAGAGCGGAGTTTGAGGCTCTGGAGAGGCGAGCTGTCATCACTTTGCAGTCCGGAAAAATCGACATCCAAGCGGGGGTTGTCTGAGAAGTCCACAGCTACTAGAGCGGGTAGCGTCCACAAAGAGGCTGGCGTCCTTCCCGTCATAAAGTTGCTGGAGAGAAGCAAGCCCAGGACTTTGCCAGCACTGCCTCCTTCCTGGACGCGGCGGCCTTGGTCCTTGAGCTCTTGACCGTCACAAACGACACCATGCCACTCGCAAATATCGCCACTCTTAGAGGCCCAGCCGTAGTTTTCGTTCCATGCGTGCCCTCCTGTCGCCTGGAAGAATTCCAACAGAACCTCGCGCTCGTTAATCTTGGCTTCTGCTGCTTGGAGCAGCAGTACAAGTACGCATCCAAAGATCGAACCCAACTTCATTTTGCCAACTGCCGGGTGCGACTGCTATGTATTGTTGTTGAGAAATGGAGAGAGTTGTCTAGCTAGTAGAGAATACGAGTATTGTCGATGCGAGTACTGGTATTTGGTACCAGAAGGATCACGAGAACAACGACGGAGGTGTTTTCTTCGTGGAGTGTGAATACTGGATACGTACCAGGTACCGGTAGTAGCAGTGGTGGGAGATGCATGCTCAGCACTTCATCAGCATCCAATGATGGAAGGCAAATTTTCCCTTTGCACGACTGCAACCGCCATAATTGTGCCAATCCCTTCGCGCGGAGTATTTCTAGCCTTCGTGTATGGATATGATAATTTAGGACTAGTCGAGTGAGTCAGTTGAGCTCTTTCTACTGTATTATTGATTGATCCGATCCATTTCCGTCCATCCGCCGGCCGCTCCATCCACGCCTACAGTTCAGTACCGGTACTGGTACTGTACCAGTACATTACCCAGTACTGGTACCTCCTTGCTGGTACTGTACGAGCGCTCCTATTCAAGAACCGCTTCCACAACGCCAATTGGACCGATGTAGTTTCCACCAGAGAAAGTCGGTACTTCCTAGTCATCTCTGCCGTGAAGAAGGCAACCTGTTGCCCGAATCCATGTGTTTGTAGATGATGTTGGGTTTCTCGTTCATAAAATATCTTGTCATACTGGGTCAGTTGTCAATGACGAGAAGGTGCCGAATAGCTTCCCAATCAAGGTAGTGAAAAGGGTAGTGAAACAATAGTCGACTCCCGCGAGTTCTTTGACTTCCTGGACTCCTCCCCGTAGTGGTAACCTGTGGATTGGTGTAAGCGCTGAGCTATCGCGTGAATGAAAATAACATAATGTCTATTACTAGCGCTATCGCGTGCACGAATGTGAATTAATGTCTATTACTAGCGCTATCGCGTGAATGAAAATCAAAGAATGTCTATTACTAGCGCTATCGCGTGCACGAATGTGAATTAATGTCTATTACTAGCGCTATCGCGTGAATGACAATAACACAATGTCTATCACTGGCGCTATCGCGTCCTCGAATGTGAATTAATGCCTATTACTAGCGCTATCGCGTGAACGAAAATAAAATATTGTCTATTACCAGCGCTATCGCGTGAATGAAAATAAAATAATGTCTATCACTAGCGCTATCGCGTGCTCGAATGTGAATTAATGCCTATTAATAGCGCTATCGCGTCCTCGAATGTGAATTAATGCCTATTACTAGCGCTATCGCGTGAACGAAAATAAAATATTGTCTATTAGCAGCGCTATCGCGTGAATGAAAATAACATAGTGTATATTACTAGCGCTATCGCGTGCACGAATGTGAATTAATGTCTATTGCTATCGCGTGAACGAAAATAAAATAATGTCTATTACTACATAGCGTTATCGCGTGAATGACAATAAAATAATGTCTATCACTAGCGCTATCGCGTGCTCGAATGTGAATTAATGCCTATTACTAGCGCTATCGCGTGAACGAAAATAAAATATTGTCTATTGCTAGCGCTATCGCGTGAATGAAAATAACATGATGTCTATTACTAGCGCTATCGCGTGCACGAATGTGAATTAACGTCTATTACTAGCGCTATCGCGTGCACGAAAAGAAACAATGTCTATTACTAGCGTTATCGCGTGAATGAAAAGAACATAATGTCTATCACTAAGTCCAGTGTATTTGAGATCTACTTTGTACTTGTTGAAGTAGTACTTGGAGGGATCTTGAAGATCAACCTCCAAGACTTGTACTACTCCTTGCTCATAATAGGTTGAAAAATTGGCTTTCAGATAGTGGATATTACGCAGTAGTCTTCTTTGGTAGTTGTGCCTCACAGCATCACTCATCGCTTGCTGCAAAGTGTCTTGTAGATCCTCAGCAAAATGTTCTCCAAGGTCAAGATCACCACCGATGATGGCTGCTCCATCATCTACCTCTCGATGGTGGATCTGAATTCTTCCTGTTCTATGACTACTACTTGGTCTAGAGTCATCGTGCTGTGTTGTGTTGTGTTCTCGTATTACAGTAGTAATGTAGTAGCTGCTGTAGTAGCTCCTATTGTTGGCTACTCTGCCATGTAGTACGTAGTAATGCACAGTGAAAGCACGTGCTTTTTGTCTTCGTGTAAGTCAGAGAACAGAGGTACCCTGCGGTTGTGTCGCATACCTGATCGTGTCGTCATGGTCTTCGTGACTCGAGACGTCCTTCTTCTCTGAGTCCTGAATCGAGTCTTGTTATACCTCTCTGGTATAACCACCGGTAACCGGGACAGCTTGTACGTGCCGGTACGTACCGGTACGTACCGGTAGCCTTCAAGCCTGATCCACGCCCAATGACGACGCGCGGGAACAAGCAGAGAGTAAGAAAACAAGCCATCCTTGCAGTCGAAGAATCATCTCATCATCATCCATCATCATCGATCATCTTCATGGTCGACCATGGCACAAAGCACCCGAAGGTGCTCTACTACACGTACTTGTACAAGTCAGCAGGAATCGCATCGGCCGTCATCCACCACTCACCACGATGCACGTCCCCACCCCCGAGACTGCGCCCAAGAAGTCCTACGAGGACTACCTGCACGACGTGGCTGGGGAAAGCCACGAGCTTGAGGAAGACGAAGAGCTGCGACGGCTGGACACTTCACAGGCCAGCCCTCATCTCCGGGCGAACGACAGATCCCAGTCCCAGCAAAGACGCCAAACCCCTCTCAGTGGGATGGCGAGTCCTCAGTTGACCGAGGCTCGTTCCTTCGTGAATGGTTTGCTGTCGCCCTTTTCTCCTCTGCTGAAGCAACGTGAACAACGCGAGGAGTTTCTGGAATTCGTGTCACTGCGACCTTGTCGCAAAGTCAGCATCGTCGTTCGCGTCTTGCCGTGCGACGAGTCAGAACAGCGGTGCCTCTTTCCACATGTCAAGAGCAACAACGATGTCATCCAGAAGCCGAAATCGCCGCACGACATGGTGGTTGTCAAACCCTCCGCCTTTGGAAAAGTTATCCCCAGCCAAGTCACCATGGAAACCGCTCGACTGGTGGCGCAAGTTGCTCACATCTCGTCGGAAGACTGGGCGAGGCTTTATGAATTCCATCATGTCATGTGGCCTGATCCGTTGCAGCAGGACGGGGAGGACCAAAGATCAAATTCAACCAACGATCCAGATCAATTCAGTACCATGGACTCGCTCAGTCGAGCCGTAGTGCAAGATGCACTCGTTGAACGTCAGTCCTCCCTCTTGATTAGCATGGGACAGGCTCCCGCCTGCATCGAACCTCAGCAAAACTTTGATTCATCATGCCTGTTTGCGAAAATCGTAGCGCACTGTCAACGACTCATGGAACCAAAAGCTGTGGCCACCATTTCCATGGTTGAATTGCGAGAGGAAAAGGATTCTTTTCGCGATCTGTTCAATCGAAAAAACAAAGCGATTTTCATTCGTCACCACGATATGAAAGGCGCTGTGTTGGAGGGGCTGACGCAGGTGCACTTGGATGATTTGGCGGATTTGTGGCCCACAATACAAAAACAGAAACAGAAACATACAATCGTGGCCACAATTAGTATCTGGGACAATGCAATCTCGCAGGAGTTGAAACGGGCCCCGGATTCCGAAATCACTTGCATCGAATTGGCACGATCCTCTGATCCGACGCAGACTTCTTCGAAAAGTAGCAGTACTGTCAGTTTAGGATTGGCACTTCGACAGCTCCTAATTCATGCTTCTTTCGGAACTGATCCCGCCATTTCATACCGAGAATCCACCATCACCAAGGTCTTGCAACGCTCGCTAGAGTCTTCCAAAATTGCCTTGATCGCATCCGTCTCACAACTCTCGCAAGACTATGAAGCCACCTTGGTCACTCTCAACTTTCTTAGAAGTTTGCTGGTCAAACCAGGCAAGACAGCAAGTAGTCCGTTCAACAGCAAGGACCAACCGGAAGAAGAAACGACCAACATTGCGGATATTGGTGCCCCCTACAGCTCAGCCGCGACCGATCAATTGCAGCAGTATGCCAACGATGAAAGCTTGTTGGAACAAATTATTGCCGATCCACGACAACGGCTTGCCAAAATCTTCAAACAGTCACCACCACGTAGCACCCAACCAGAGATTCCCATTGAATCACAAGGTTCTGTGGAAGAGGAGTACCATCCGATTGATTACATGCAAGGTCTGGATGTCGACGTGCCAGCATGGGAGTCGCCCGCACCCGCTAGGGAAGAAGCGCGAGAACCCTCTACCTCACGGTCCACACCACAGATAATCGTCCTACAAGACGGAGAACAACCCGAGGATCTGTGGAGCATGGAGGAGCCAGAGGATAAATCAAGACCATTTACTTCGGATGAGCTTAACTTTTCAAATATCTCATCAACAATGCATGAATTTACCCCGCAACACGAGCGGCAACTCTTTGAGGAACAAGAGCATGCAGTCTCGGCGGAGAGTACGGGAAAGTCACAAGATGTGAGCCATGAGGCATCCTTCCATGACCCGATACAGGAACCCGAATTCAATGTCGCTACAGAGAGCATCAAAGATGACGACCAGGCTTGGGTGATCGGGGACGGACAAAGTGAGATTGGTGAGAACTTGGGAGGGTATGAAGAAGCTTTTGATGTGGTTTTGCTGGAAGGTGGCAGCAACGACGAAGTACAATTAGAAGATGCCGGCAAGGACGTCCCTCGTGACCTTTCGGAAGAAATCATTTTCCAGGAAGGCTGGGATCCTTCGGAGGAACCGTCTGAAGAACCAATGATGACTCTGGAGTGGCAGTCACAAAGTGACCAAAGTGAAGCGCTTCACCCGCAATCTCAGATAGAATATGATCTAAGAGAACTGAAAGGGTCACTTGAAAATGGAACCTCACATCCAGAGTCGAGCATCGTCGACTCTTTTATCAGTCGAAGCGAATCAAGATCTTCTCTTCCATCCCCCGAGGGCCGTTCTCGTATTGAAGCTCTGCCTTCTGACCAGGAAGGCGGGCGTTCTGGGGGCCCTCATTCACCGCAAATTGGAATCCGACAAGATACTGAATGGCAACTAAACTCGGCTTTTCAGTCCGTTTCGCCGTCAAAGCAGTCCCCCGCGAGCCATTATGGCTCAGGACCGACATTGGAACGAAACGGGTACGCATTCCGCATTGGGCTAAATCAGAGAGATGGCGAGCAATATCTGGATGACATCAATGTTCTAGAGGGCGCGGTTCGTCAATTTCAGAACATGCAAAGTGGTCTTTGGAGATCCAGTGCAGACTCCCTCTCCAAACTCAGGAATGCGCTGAGCCATCAGCACCATGAGATAACTGTTCTAGCTGATGAGCGTGAGGTACTATCCAACATCGTTGCGGGACTCAAGGACGAAATCAAAAAAATTTCAGAAGAACATGACCGTCGGCTACAACGATACGAAGAAGAAGCGCAACAGTTAGAGAATCAACTTAATGATGCGATTTCTGAGAGAAAGAAAGTCGAAAATGCTGTAGACAGGGCAACATCGGCCGGGAATGAGATGAAAATCGCAATGGCTAACATTGAAAGCGAGTTTGAGGAAACACGGCGAGAGCTCCTCACCCTAAAAGATTCGCATTATGGTGTTATGAATGCCAACAGTGAGCTTAAAGCGGAAATAACCAAAGTAACGGCTGAGCTCAACGAATTGAAGCGAGAGAAAGAAGCTATAGATCGAACTTGCGCCAGTCTCCAGCACACTCTTGCAACCGTAGAAGAAGAGAGCACAACCTTGACCTGCGAGGCAAGCGCCAAAGAAAACACAATCCGTGCTCTTACCAGTCGTTTGAACGAGAACGAAAAGAATCACCGGGAACTACAGGAGCATCTACGCGAGGTGGAAAAGTCCAGGAGGCAGGAAGCACTCGAATTGGAGAGGCTGAAATTTTCCAACAGGTCTTTGTCTTCGTCAGTGGAGGAAAGTCACAAGGAAAGAACAATTCTTGAAGAAGGGCGACTTCGAGACAGGGGCACAATAGAGAGACTTCAAAAGGATCTACAGGAAAGAATTTCCTCTTACGATGACGTCGAGTCCGATAAGAGAACGATGAAAACTCAAATTGACGAGTTGGAACAAAGGTTGAGCTTTGCAGATGAGGTGGCTGCAACCCGAGAGATTTCAATTGCTCGTTTGAAGGAGAGGTGTCAACATCTTGAAGAAAAAAATATCCAAGATGGGTCAGACAAAAGCTATTGGGAGGAACAAAGGAAGAAGCAGAACCGAGTGATCGAGAAGCTCGAGGACGAAGTCAGGAAGCTGACAAGGGAGAGGCAGTCGGATGAAGTCAAGATAGACCAGCTGGAAGATCGACTTGGCAACGAGGAATCTGCAAGGCTAGAAAACGAAAGGCTAAGAGAAAAGTTCATGCAGTCCGAGAGAGAAAGGAAAGAGCTTGATACGGTTCTGACGCGCTACAAAACCGAGTACTATGATGAGGCTCAAAGAAAATCTAGAGAAATAGCCGAGTCTCAGAATCGAGCAGATCAACTTGAGCACGAAGTTCAAATGCTGAAACAGCGGGAAATTGAGTCTTCCTCGATGAGAGATGGCGAGATTTCTCGCTTACAGAGAGAGGTGGAGGCTTATATGGCAAAACTCGAAGCGTCAAACACGAAGGTCTTCAATCTAGAGCTTCAAGTGCGAACCTCGGAAGATAGGCTTTCTGCTATGAATGACACAATCGAGAGATATCGCTCTGAGTCCATCCGTGCGGAAGAAGAATTGAACGCTGCGCGCGACAACGAGAGAAAAGGTTCCGACGTTTACGTTCAAAATCTCAAACGACGCATCGAGGAACTCGAAGGCGATCTTAACACAACAACACAGGAGCGAGAAATGCCATCAGAAATCTCGCAAGAAGAGCACTCAACCCATAGATTTCTTTCAATTGAACTCGAAAGAACGAGAGAAGAGCTTTCTGCGACGAGAAGAGATCTTCGTCGCCTCGAGCATAGCTTGGAAGAAAGCGAGTCTGAGAGATCTGCGCAGGAGAAAAAGCTTTCGATGATGAGGAAATCTGTCGACGAGCTTCAAGTTAACACTAGAGAGCGCTTTGAGCTGTTCGTCAATGAACGAAAGGACTTCACCAGGCTCACTGATTCACTGAAAGAAGAAGGAGACAGACTGAGAACGAGACTCTCAAACACAGAGAGAGAAAGGGATGCTTGTCGCCGTTGTCTTGAGGTTGGCCGTAAAAAGCTTTCTCATTTGCTCAAAAATTGTGATGAACAGGACTTTCTGGAGGCTCAAATTTTTGGTCCCATGGCAACCCTGGATGGTGGTCCCGCCGTAGATAGTATTCCATGCCACCTCTCGACCGACATTTATATTACAGACCATCCAGTGGATCGATATCTCGCTCTTAGAGCCGAGGAAATAGTCAGTTGCCTCGCAGTGTCGGCAAAGGCCTCGCTTCAAGACAGCCAAGACGAGAATTCAAACCTTCGATCACGGATGCACTCGATAGAAGAGGGAAAAAGAGCAGAAGTGGCTAGTCTGAAGAATCGAATCAAATTTCTAGAGAGAGAAGTGCAAAGACCCTTCCCGTTGGTCTAAGCTGCACCTATAGGGGAATGTAGAGACGAAGATACGGCTCCTCTAATAATCTAGACTTGCCACTCTTCGCTGCTTTTGCCTTGTGCTTGCTACTTTTAAAATATTAGGCCATGAACCATCGACCCGTGCTAATCTCAGCCAAGAAGCCCCAACGGCACCGACAGCAGAGCCTTGGCCAAGGCACTGCAAAATTAGCCCTACCACACTTTCGCCGCTTTCAATGGTATTACACATGGAATAAGCTCAGGAATTACTTTAGAGCTCGGAAACACGAGTCAAACCACAGAAAACACGCCCTGAGACTTCGCGTTCGAGCTTCGATAGACTCTCAGATTTTGCACCGCTTTCCTACCACTTCATAGCAAGAATCTCCTGTGCACGCTCTATCCGGATGTTGAAGCACGGATGTGTTTTCGCCACTCTACCCCCGTCGCCTTGGCCAATAGAAAGTCCACTCAAATTGTAGCAAGAATGATAAAAGTCTCTGCTTTTGCTCGGTTTGTCTCTCAAGCCTCCATGGATATCTTGGGCACACAGCAGAATATACCGCTCAAGCATGCCTGTATCAACAAGGATGGATCTGTCGTCTGATTCGTGTAGTGTGCTAGTGATCGCCATGGCAGCTTTTAAAAAAGTATAAGCCAAGCAACGTGTCAGAGTACGGTGTTCGTAAACCGACTTCGAACTTTGAGTGCTTACCTCCCTGCCAAAACGAATAGCATCCGTCGACCAATTTATTGCAGCGGCCAGAAAATCCACCTTCAAATTCCATTTGTCTTCGGGCCAACCATCCCGTGAGTGCAGGCACATCCAACATGTGCAGTTTCCCAAGGATTTGCAGCGCTGCTACCCCACAGTAGGCATATCCACCATGTGCTTCAGTCCATGGCTCCCCACCCAAACCTCCTTCAAAGGTCTGGCAGCGCTGAATGTATTGTACGACACTATCCTGACACAAGGCGGGTGATGCAAGGCCGAGCAACGTGGCGCAACAAAGGATGGTGTAACTAGCTCGAATGTCCACTTCCCCGTCTGTGTGCATGCGATAGGCGCCTGTCTCGGCCTGCAGCAATCCAAGCATCCACCGGTACATGGGTATTCGAATTTTTTGTATCAACGTCCTCGCCCGGTTACTAGCTTCTCCTCCAGATGTCAGCAAGATACATAACGATAACACAGATGCATATGAAGTGGCAGCATGTGGTATCTGCGACGGTCCTCCACCAAACCCCCCAGCAATTAAAGATTGTCCCTCAACATAACTACTGGTGTCAGAAGAATAGTAGAGTGGGTCTTCTTCGCTTGAAACAGGATGTTCCGTCACTGCGAAACTAGTCCAACAATGCTCGAGTGTTAACACCATCCGACATCTGTCGTGGTCCGTAGGCATTTCTTCCAAAAGGTCACACCCGTGCAAACACCAGTACAGGATCCAAGGTCGACTAGCATCCAAACTAACAAAAGGAGCTGCACAAAACAAAACACGCGGGACGTAAGGTTTTCTAAAAGCACCAGTCTTCGACCACAAACACACCAATACGCCGAACATTGAGCTTTCTTACCACCCAGGGAACGCTTCCAAACTTGCGAAAGATATTCGACATGTTTGTCTCGGAGAAGTTGAATTGCAAGTCCCGAGGATGGCAACAGGCCAGTTTGTCGTAAATGATCAATTTGATCCGGGGGGAGATCTGTCAAATTTGCAAAGTACGGTTCACATTCGACCTCCGTTTCGCGTTGAGCCACAGTCGATTCACTCACATACAGTGGCTCGCGCATCCGGTCTCTCCTGCTCTCCTGTGCTGACATGGTCGTTGACTTTGACTACCGGTAGTGGTCTTAGTATTAGCAGTGGCAGCAGTGGCAGCAGTGGTAGCAGTGGTAGCAGCAGTGACTGTACCGGTACGATCTTTTCAATTTCAAATTGCTGATTGCTGGGCTTCCTCTGTTTGCGAAAGTGCGGTTCAGGCTTTGTTGGGCGCTCCTTGGTGGTGCGTGATCAGGGGACGACGAATAAGACTATGATGTGCGTACCAGTACCAGGTACTGTACAAGTACAGTACTGCCTTTTCTGCTCTGCAGTACAAAACCGCTCTGGTGTTCTTATTTCTGATAGTACGCACTGTCGACGAGGCATGGATGGAGTACCGGTACCTGGTACTGGTACTGGTACCCCGACCAGGAGAGTCTCATAAAAGTTTTTTCGAAGACAATCATGCGCGTTATTTTCTCTCTACCAGTCCATCTTGTACTGTACCGTACCTGGTATGTACCGGTACTGTACCGGTACAGGTAGTAGTACCGGTAGCGTACGAAGACGACCACGAACTTATTGATTCCCAGTGGAATGATGACGCAGGCAGCTTTTTTCGAAGTACGTATTATTTACTCTACGAAGCACTCGTACACACTCAACTGTACTGTAGCCAGAACGCGACGGGCCCACAAAAATCTTCGTACTGTACTTCCTTCCTTATTACTTTATCACCTATAAATCCACTCTGAACAAGAGATCGAGTTTCTGATCAACTTCCATCTCTGAATCAGTCATTCCTGGTCAAACAAAAGGCAACGGGACGATGAAGTCTATCAAAAGAGGTGCAAGATGCATTCTTGCATTGTTGTGGTTTTATTTCCTGCCAGTTGTATCGTTCTCATCGAACTATCATGGACTTAATATCTGTAGATCAACGATCACGTCGCAATGGTCCAGAAGACACTTTGCTCGAGGGTTCAACGGTATTGCTGGTGAGCACTTCGCGCTGAAGAGACACGACAACAATGGCCGGTCCCTTCAACTTCAAGCAAGTCAGCTACACAATAAACGATGTCCATCACCAGCGAAGGTCGCATCGCCGCTGTTTGCCGGTCAGTCAACGAATTTGCCACCAGCTGAAAAGAAGGTCGGGATCATTCGAAGTCTTCGGAAGTTGATCTTCTTCCCACTTGTAAGTAGCCATACGCAAAGATTGATGTGCGATACTCTTCTGACGAAAGCCTATGCGTTGGTCAGAGGTTCTTTATCATGAGGCCAATTAGGTACCTTATGGAGCTTCTTGTGGATGAGATCGATCTAGAGGATGGCACAGCGATCGTTGCTCAGCCGCTGGAGGAAGCATGCGATGAATTGCCGGTTGTTGTGCAAGATGAGAAATCTACAAATGACACAAGTGTAAGTATACAAGGTGGTCCCTTGAAGACAAACGAGGAAGGATCTACTGTGGCACGTCGACTAGCCCCTCCAACGAAAGACACGGTCCAACAGAAAAGGATATCCAGTAGTTCGAAGCCAGCTGGAACAAGATGGGCCGTGGCGGCACCAGATGTTGACCTCACGGGAGAATGGGTGGTGCTTGTGACCGATGAATTCAAGCAAGAATATGATCGATATCTCACACAACTAGGGCAACCGATGTTGGTGAGGTCAGTTGCATTGGGAATCATTTCTCTGACCACTGAAGTGACGAAACAATTCGACAGCGGAAAATCACTTTTGATCCGAGGGCAGAATGTGCGAGGAACGTGGGATCGGACTCTGGTCGCTTCGGGTACGGAAATCGGACAGGATGACTACACCCCTTTGATCATTCCAGTCATGTCAGCCGATTCAGAGAAAGTAGAGGCCGAAAGCTGGTGGGAAGACGATGGCCGTGTCCACGTCTCGTGGCTTCGAGGTGTAAAGAAATACGGTGGAGGTGCCTTTGAAAGCAAACGCTTTCTGGATGGGGACACGTATGTCTGTGAAAGCACTTTCCACCCGAACGATAGTGGCAAGCAGCCCAACAGGATCATTTGGAGATTTCGGAGGCAAAGTGCTAACTAATAATAACTGGCGTAGGGTTTCAGATGATTGTGCCATCAACTTCTTATGAGTTTACCTGAGGATCTATCTTGCACATTTTCTTGAAAAACCGAGACGTCGTCGTCTTCTTTTCCTGATCGGCCTTCGAGATCAACACCACGTTGTCACCCCGAACTAATAAATGCTTCATTCGCCGTCTCCTCCCAAACCAATCCCCTTCAGAAGAAGGGATCTTACCGGCCAATTTCTGTCGACGACCTAGTTCTATTTCCATATTCGAGCTTTCCGGTTCAGAGGGTCTCATGGAGTATTCTTCTTCCACGTCTCGGAGAATCATGTTCATGTGCTTGTCGAACGCAACCAAAAAACCAGTCAATATTCCTCGGATCGCATTGACATACCTAACTACGATTCTCACCCGATGCCTTCGGAAGTGGTGCAAACGAGATAATGGTCCTACCTCGATAGTTTGAGAGACGGAATCGAAAGGATGGAGATCGCGTGCTGCTTTGATGCTCGGTCCACCTTCGATGCGGTGCGTGAGTTGGCGCTTGCGAGATTTTGCGGGATCTATCCTCAAAGGATCCCCTCTCGGTAAATGCAACGCGAATTGCCCTACGGTATCAAGCTTAGAACATTCCTTGAGCCAAGGGTTCCGTTCTATCATGGATGTTTCGTGCATCGATAGAGCCGCATGGGGGTCAAATCTATTCGACACAAAACCAACATCCCCGGAGTTTCGTTCGGCTGGTCGGGGGGCGTACCATGACTCATCAAGATCCTCACCGTCTGGAAAATCCGACGAGTTTTGTTCATTCTGAATTGCTGAAGGTTGTTGCGCTACGAGTAGGCGGACTGCTGCACCATATTTCTTTGCCAATTTCGACGCTAGCTTCCGCTCGCCGTCATAGGACCCCCCGTACTTTTCAAAGATCTGGTCAAACTTGGACCTCCACTCTGCCGGGTTGGCAATAGTTTCGGGGGAAATCAGGGAATAGTATGCTTCCAGCCGCGTTTTGAGGCTTCTGTAATGAGCAGGAAAGCCGTACTCCGTAGGTAAGAATCGTTGCCGTGACAGTGTGGCAAAATGGGTGCTAAGCAACATAAGATTGGACGAACTTACAGCTTTCCAAGAACAACTTTACCTCGGCCGTAGGGAGATGTCATTTCACTCTGACAACATCGAGGGTTACAGGTTCTGCTACGAGTACTCCTACTGTACGAATGCAATCATCATCCAACTCTTCGTTGATCTCATTCTCAGGAAGAATGAATCCTCAGTCCTCAGGATCGATTGAGGGGTCTGAGGAGTTCCGACGAGGGAGGGAGGGTACCTGGTAGTCCTCACCACGCGTACCTGGTACCTGGTACTCTGTACGAGTATGTACTTGCTGTTCTGTACCGAATTGATGTGGTCATATTAGTCAGACTAGCAGCAGTCGGGTCATTTCGAGAATGACTGTCACCGATCGCTTGTTGCTGATCGTAATACTTTCATAACTGTCATGTTACTACTTGCAATTATCCTACACTCTTTGGCTAGATTTATTCGGTTTATTACGACCCATTAGTCTATTCAGCTATACAGAGCAATTGTATATCGGTGGAAAATATCTTGTTGAGAGATCACCGGTAGTTTTAGTCAGTATTTGACAAGACTCGTGAATTTGAAAATTCTAGGACTGTGTGACGACCGATCATCATCATAATTGCAAGTCAGTTTGGACCCTATTGACACAGTATTGGGATACATTGGCTTTGATGCCGGTGCTGCCCAGAAAGTAGGTAATGAAATAGAGTGTGGACAAGGTCTAAAAGCCATAGCGGTCTACGATAAGAAGCATGCTAAAGAGCTCGCCACTGACATGAAAGAAAAGCCAGCCATTTCCAAAGTAATTATCGGATCCAAGAGGACCGATAGGATCCGTGCAGTAGCCCATTGGGTTGATGATAGGCTTAGATGCAACGAGGTACCTGATATCGGCCGAATGAACAAGGATGAGTTCATGGTTGCAATTTCCCAAGTTGCCGAATGTGACAGAATTTGGCAGGCAAGCAAGGAGAGTAATGAAACACTTGCCAAGAACGCTTCACTGGGCATGTTGACCGGGGAAAAGATGTGGGTAAAGTGGATTGCTGCGCTGGAAAACCAGCTAGGGATGATATTAGCTGTAAGTGATGTACCATTACTGTATGTGATTCGCTAGCAGGAATTTCCGCCGGCTGATGCAACGAACGTAAAATTTGAAGAAGAATGTATTGCTGAATGCCCGCTGACCGGAGCGGAGTTCGAGCAGGCAAGCTTTCAGGAGATATTCAACTTTAACAACGAAAAGAAGCGCCCATTCTTGTCACACTGGCCGAAACTGCCGCATCACAAGACGGGAGAGGCGACCTACTCCTGCCCCCGATACCAGACGACGGGAAAGTGAAGTGTCAAGCGCGATGCAAGCTAGCTCAGTGTCTGAGTGGGAAGTTGCCGCAAGAAGCCCACGACAAGATGCAGCTGTTGTTCTCTAGGTCCCAAAATGCCCCCAGTCATCAAGGTTTTTGGTTCCCAGCATAGTAAGAAGGGAGGATTATATTGGTTGTTTGGACAAAGACCACTGGATTCCTTTATTCGAATAGCTCACTAATATATAGTTCAATCGATTTGATTCTTTATCTAATGTTTATAGCATACTGTAGGCTTCGAAAGGTAGCATTGAAACAAACTAAAGTATAGTACGAAGTTGCCTGTATAGCGTCCGTCATGCGCGTCGGCGTTGACTGATTCGATTGGGTTATGGTACTAGATCCGTGTACATTTCGAAGCTGGTACTGAGTTCTACTACGGGTCGAGAGGCCAAGCACCGTGGCGATATTTTGGTTTATTTCAAGCGATACCGGTACACGTACCGGGGTACCGGTAGCAGATAGCATTGCGTTCGCTTCGCTAGCTCGCAGGGCAGAAAAAAAAACCGGCGACGCTACGAGTACTGTACTGCACTGGTACAAGCACAGTACCCTGGTGGCTGGTGGCATGATGGCGCTCATGAAAAAGAATACTGAATACTTGTAGATGATTCATTGAACCGCCAGACCCATTTTGCATTGCACATTGCAGATCGTTCTTTCTCGCTAATCCTTTTCTTTGACGGCACCAGAAGTGTGAGGGATGGGAAACGACGTTTCCAGCGCCAAGAGCGGACCTGCACGAAAAGGAAAAGGTACGCCAGGTTGCTTTTTGCTCAGCGTTCGGGATCGGCCGGCCTTGTTGGAGCTCTAATCCTCCTCTGACACGTCTGACACGTAACGTTCGTTTCAAAAAGGGAAAACGGGTGATGCTGCAGAAGAGAAACCGAACAAGCATGTCCGAGTAGACGCGACAGGTGGTGCTGCAAAGGCCACTGGTGCAGATCCTCCGTATGCTACTCCTCAAGCAGAGAAACGAGTCGTAACCATGGAACCGAGCGTTCGAAGCTTTGCAGGACCTTCTTCAGCCCGTCGAGATCGAAGTGATCCTGTTATGATCACCGATGCCCTGGCAGATGTGCGGGTTAAGTAAGTACATGTATAGCTTGTCCGTGAGTGCTTCATGTGCGACATTTTTAGATCGACCACGTCTTACAACGCTGCCGAATGCTATCCAGGTATCACATCAACCCGAAGGAATTAGGTCACGGACACTATGGCGTAGTGCGCAAATGCATGGATCGTGAGACTAAGGAGTGGTATGCCATCAAATCGATTCGAAAGGCGAAAGTTTCTAAGATCGAGGTCCTCAAACGGGAAATCCAAATATTGAAGGAGGTGAAGCATCCGAACATTATTGAACTGATTGATGTTTTTGAAGATTCTAAATATCTGCATTTGGTCACCGAGCTTTGCACTGGAGGAGAATTATTTGATCGCATCATTGCTAAAACTCAGTCTGCAGAGGGGCACTTTTCGGAGCACGACGCTGCATGTCTAGTCCGTGATATTTTGGATGCGATTGCTTATTGCCACGATGTCAAAGGGATCGTCCATCGTGATCTGAAACCCGAGAATTTCCTCTTTCTGACGGAGGCGGAGGATGCCCCCATCAAAATTATTGATTTTGGGTTGTCAAGACACAATGATGCGAATCAAGGAATAATGAAGACTAAAGTTGGTGAGTATAGCCGGCCACACGTTGCTCCTGCTGAGGAGAGCGTCCTCTAATTGTCTTCTTCGATAATTGTTACAACAGGAACCCCGTACTACGTTGCGCCCGAGGTATTGCGGCGTCAGTACACGAAGAGCTGTGACATCTGGTCCATTGGCGTCATTACGTACATTCTACTTTGTGGATACCCTCCCTTTTATGGCGAGTCGGACACGGAAATTTTCGACTCGGTCAGGACAGGAAGATTTGACTTCCCGTCGCCCGAGTGGGACACTATCAGCGATACGGCGAAACAGTTTGTTCGTTTTATGCTGCAAAAGGACCCTGAATCTAGGTAATACCCCCTCAATCTTTGTCTTCGTTTTCTACTGGACTCGCGACGACTCACCGCTTCAATAGACCGACAGCCGCTCAAGCTATGGAGCATAAATGGATCACAATGCACTCAGATCCAATCGAATCCAACATAAATTCAGAGAAACCCTCATTGCTACAAGCTAGCCACCGCAGTACCACCTTCCAAAAATACCTTGCATTGCAGAAACTGAAAAAAGCCGCCCTTGTGGTAATAGCTTCCAATCTTACGCATGATCAAGTTGGATCTCTTGGGGATATTTTTCGGCGCATCGACCAGGCAGGAGATGGGACAATGACTCTAACAGAACTCGACAATGCCATCGCACACGGAAATTTTTCGAAAGAGATTCAATCAGAGCTTAGCGCCATGAAGGAAGAATTGGCTTTGTCCGACTCTGATACTCTAAATTGGAAGGCATTTTTGGCCGCCGCCATGGACAAGAATCTGGTGCTGCGCGAGGATAAAATCAAGATTGCATTTGACCATTTCAAGCACTCGGATACGGATTACTTGACGCTGGACGACTTTAAAGCAATCTTTGAATCTGGGGGGCAGGCTTTGGAAATATTTAATTATCTTGATAGTGATCGGGATGGGAAGGTTAGCTTCGAAGACTTTCGATGCGCCATGGAGGAATCTGTTGATTACGAGCCATAAAATTGTGTTAGAGGTTGGATTAATTCATCGAAAGTTTACCACTATTCATGCATCAAAACTATGTTGTCGTCTAGAATGGAATGGGCAAGCCCTTTCTACTCTGCTTCGTAAGCTACTCCGCACAATGGTATTTTATACACAGAATTCTCATTTCAAGCTAATAGGGATTGCATAAGTGAAGGATTGGCTCCAGAACCTTCAGGTGAGACAGCTTTCGTAAATTCCGTCTTCGAGACCTCAACCTCCCCCTCGGCCAGTTCATAGACATAACAGACGAGCTTATTCTCTTGAATCGCAAGCAATACGAACGATGGTATGACGGTGTCTGTTTGCGCCGTACAAGCTCCCGTGATGGAGCCCTAGAGAGGAAATAACAAGTAGCAGCAAATAAGCAAAACATGACCGAGTTCGAGTAGTGTGATACAAACGCATACGTACCGGGTTGATGTAGTAGAACCCCTCCTGCAGACTGACTTCATTTTGATGCGTGAAGCCACTAATAAAGATGTCAACCCCCAACTTACGTCGCATTCGAGCCATGGCTTCTTTGGATCCATGGGGGAGAATTTGATGCCCATGCATGATGCCAATTCGAAAGTGTCCCACTTGCAAGACTTGGCATTCCGGGAACGTCAGCGTCGGATCTTCATAATCGCCCGCGACAACATGGACATTCGGAGCCAAGGCCAACAATTCATTGTACTGATCCACACCTACATTCCCCGTACAGATGACATGTTTCATTTTGTTGGGGACTAGCATTCTGAGAATTTCAAAGAGAACGAGGATGAGAGGGGGAGACAACGATTTCAGTATTGCCATGTACAGTAGAATTTCCGGTCACTCGCCGTTTGAAATTCTCCGGGATGGAGTTGGCTCGACCCGGTATGTGCAGATCACCAAGGACAAGAACTAATTCACCAAAGCTTCCCATTTTTGATATTGTGGCTTAATCTTTGAAACAGAAACTAGACGGGGTCCTGTCCTCTACTACGGAGTAGAACCTATCTCTAGAGAGAGAGTAGAGATGTAATGCGCAACGGGCAAGTTCACTGTTGTTTCGATTTTCGACCTTGAAGAATCAATCGGGCGTGTCGCGTGTTGACTGTTGACTGACTGTTGAATGTTTCATGGGGTTGCTTGTTCCTTTTCTACCACCGGTAGGTATGTGTACTTGTACCAGTACCCCAGTAGCAGCTGGTACTGTACGTTCTCCGCCCGGTAAGCGATAAAAAACCGCGAGGGAATCACGCGATAGAAAAATACGCGCATTTGTACGCGAAGACAGTCGTCCAACGCGTAAAATAGTACGAGTACACGAAAACCACGAGAAATCGACCCTCTACTAGGAGACCGCGCAGATGCGCGTGGAACACTTTTAGGGGTCCGAGTTTCGAGGGCCCCCGACTTTGGTGCGGACCATGGCCATCACAAATCTAAAATAAGTGTCCTTTCGCAATACTATCTCATTAGAACAGCTACTAAGAGTTGTTGAAAGCCTCGAAAGGACATTTATGTTGAGGTTAATGACATATTTGACTAAAAGAACAATTCTGGTTTTCGGGGGCCCTCGAAACTCGGACCCCTAAAAGTGTTCCATGCGCATCTGCGCGGTCTCCTAGAGAGCTAGTCTACAATTGAAAGATGATAGAAAACCCACAACATACTACTCTAGATTTATAGAATATGGTTGTTGTGTGGGTGTGCCCATGGAGGCTTCTACCGCAAGTTCAACCAAAGAGTCTACCGCTCCGTCTTGTTCGGTAGTAGTAGAGTTTTAAATAGGTGGAGCCAGCTGAGATCAATCTGCCTCGGTAGTCTTGACATGTTGAGCAGTCGTGACTGAATATTGCGTACAACTTCTCAAGCAGTCGTGACTCACCTTGTTGTTAATTCGTGACTCACCTGTTGTATTCGTGAAGGTGACATCAGAGGATAATTGTCCGTTGAGTATTATTCGTTGTTATTTGTCATGAGCGAGGAATCGCTGAATAACAGAAAGAGGAAAGGTATCGCAGATAAGACCTTTTGTTATAATTTCAATTAAAAACGATAGAATATCCTCTCACCCTGGTCTTGCTCCAGTTACGTGTGGTCGAATGAATCAATACTCAATCTGCCGCCGAACGGGACGGCGGACGGAAGGATGGACGGTCCGTCATTTTTTGAATGATGACATTCATTCAACATGCCATGAGCGTTGATTTTTTCAAATCGCGACGCGCGACGACGATGACGAAATGAGATAAGAGCGTTTCATGAATAATGTAAAATCGTCTCGTGACCAGCTAAAGTACCACAGTACTGCCCTTCGCCTCCACAACACCTGCACAACACCGGACGCACTTGAGTAATATTCAGTCATGGGAGACCGACCAACGCCGCGCTCTATTGGCGTCTGCGCCTTGATTGCTTTGAGGTCGGACCCGTCGTCACCACTTCATGAGATCGAATTCAATCCCCATGAGCAAGACAAGATGACAGCGTTTCTCGAGGATTCCGTCTTTCAATCCGTCGCTCCGTTGCCTTCCTGGATGAAGAAATTGCGTGATGCTCTAGGGGTAGAAGTAGCAGAGCTTCTCCTAGACACCCTCTACATGGCATCCGAGTCGGTAGACTCGCTGGTCGACTTGCTGGATTCGTTGTGTGCCGCCGTGGTCGAAGGCCTCGTGGATGCCGTCAGTGTCCACGGGGTCTACCTCCGTCAAGTGTGCCTGGGATTCGAACAACTCTCGTTCGAATCGGTGACGTTCTTGTGGCAGGAATTCTGTGATCAGCTGGATCTCGTGCCTGATCTGCATGACGAAGAAATGGAACTTGCAGCAGACTGCTCGCTGTCAGCCCGCGAGCATCATGACTTTGATAGTCAGGCATGGCCGCTCTCCATGACGCAAGTGGAAGAACTCTTGAAGCAAACGTGTCGTCAACTAGATCAAGCTCATTTCTCGTTTGAGCGAGTGGAGCTTCAAGTGCGTTCGATGCTGGAAAGGGCGCCAGACGCCTCGGCCGCTTACTTTTTGCGCT
The DNA here is from genome assembly GCA_956465555.1 of Nitzschia sp. pyKryTriq1. Lineage (NCBI taxonomy): Eukaryota > Bacillariophyta > Bacillariophyceae > Bacillariales > Bacillariaceae > Nitzschia > Nitzschia sp. pyKryTriq1. The sequence goes on along the minus strand of OY101120.1, from coordinate 1,362,410 downwards.
TTTTTAACTGTCTTCGCCACAAAGACCGAACGGCTCTGGATGCCTTGCATCAGTTCTTTGATCACGCCATGCTCCAAAAGCAGTCATCAACCAAGGAAATACTGCAGTTCTCAGCCATTTTGCTAGCACTTGTGCATGATTCCTTCGGCGATCCAACTCTGGCTTTGATGGCGACAGAAGAGGCGGTGCGAGTTGCTCAGCAGGCGAAGGATCAGACTTGCGTCGCCTTTGCTCTTGGCAAACTCTTTCAGAACGAGGGAAACGGATCTTCGGGGCGTAGAGAGCTCCTGAAGAGATGTGCCGCACGAGCCTCTCAAGAACAGATTCGGCCTTTGATCATTGGTTCGAGTCTGGGATTGAGTTTGAACTATTTGGAGGACGAAACCAGGGATCCTGCCATTGTTTGGATGCACCATATGGAAGCAACCTCCGAATCTACTGCGGATGCTATGCCCAGTTGGGATCGACCAACTTACTTGTCGCATTCGCCTCAAGAAACTACCAAGGGATTGGCCAGGCAAGCATTGGTCGAGGCAGGAATCTGGGAATCCTTGGGGGTTCCAGTGTTCTCGGGGCTTGCGTCGCTAGCCGTTTTGAGCTGCCATCAGCAATCTTCTGTGGAGGAAAAAATTTCCGCGCTAACTCATCTGGCCCGTTTGTACTATTATGGTGCTCCATCGAAGCTATTGTCATCGCTGCCATCAGATTCCACAAAGGACCTTGACAATCCAGTGTCCGAATTGTTGCAAGCTCAACAAATGCACGGGCTCGATCGAAAGTCTTTTAAAGAGTACTTTCTTCCGCCCTTGATTCTCCAACTTCACCAACAGTGTTTGAAAACGAGAGACCTACAAACAGCAAAGACACTCGAAAGCATTTTGCACTCTTCCCTGCCTCCTGGATTGCCCTGTCGAGATAAATTCATGGTTGAAATCGGGATCCAAACTTGTTACCGGCTTTGTCATCGCAAGGACTGGTCAAAGGCGCGAGAACTGGCTTTGGAATTGTTGCAGTTGGTCAAGACTGTGCATCGACCCAAGCTTTTAATTTTGCTAGCTGGCATGGAACTGGAGTCGACTGCTAACCGTTTTGTCTCGGCCCTCCCACACCTGCTGGAAGCTATCACAATCTGCGGGGAATCGTCCATGTACGATCTTCATGCCGTCGCACTATTGGTCCTCGCTCGAGTATTTTTAAGAATGAGAAATCCCAAAAGAGCCCTTTCCGTTCTCAAGACGACGATTCCGGCCCTACTTCCACGCGCTCAGCGCTCTCATCATGCGGAAGCATACTTGACACAAGCAAAGTGCTACATTCAAGTTGCCGAGGCATCAGTGGTAGCACCCAATGGCGTAGCGTTGAAGCGCAAACGGTACCAGAAAGCAATTCGGGGGCTAAGGACAAGTGAAAGTCTTTTTCGACAGTGCCAGAATGATTCTCGTCTAGTGGAAGTCTACTATCTGCAGGCACGAGTCTTTTCCCTACTAGAACGTGCTCAGGAATGCGAGATCGCGTCGAAAGAGTACTTGGTGCTGCAACGAAGGAAGCCTGTCGAGCCCCACCCCTTGGAGTATCTTAGTTCAACCGTCCCGGTACAAAGCAAGTTTTAATGGCACGAGATTGTTGAGTGAGCGTGGCACGAGATTGTTGAGTGAGCGTGGCACGAGGAGGGGTGGCGTCAACGCTGATCAACGCTGAAGGCGGGCCTTTTAGAGATGTGGAGATGCGCCGAGGTACTAGTCTAAAGCTTGAAGGAATGGAGAGAGGGAGAGACAATTAGTAGGTCGGAGGTGACGGTTGCTCTGATCGAAAACAGTTCGTGACGGGGTGGTCTGAAAGAACCAACGAGAATGAGAATGAGACAAGAATATTCGGAACAAATGATCGGCGCCGGGTCCAATCGAGTGACATCCTTGGGAATTGTAATTGCTCGGCCGATTGGGATCGGATTACGGTACACGTACTTGTACGGTCGATCGTATCAGTACTAGAACGAACGAAGCAAGTGGCGTTCCAAGATCACGACTAACTTCTTGTTCCTCGATGCTAAAGCGTGGAGGACTGTCGCGCAGCCTTGTTTGTGTGGATCTTTTTCGAGATCTTTCGAGTTTGGATGTCGAGATTGCAGTGCCATCGTCTTGGTGCGTGAAACCTGGTTTTGGACCGACAAATGGGGGTTGGCTCGAATCAAAGAAGACAGATGATGAGACAAGCGCGAGCGTCGAGTGACAGCCTTGAGAAAGTCAGGAACGCCTTGAAGTAGAGCCAATCTGGCCGGATGGGTTGCGTCAAGGCATGAATGAAATGGAAATGCCGACAACGTTGACGTAGCGGTACGAGTCGAGTAGGTGCACAGTGCGGAAGGCGCCCCCCTTTGCGGTGGTGGAGGGGTTGCAAGAAAGGAAGATGA